>CM060922.1:525959041-526404041 GCA_030737875.1 Allium sativum | reverse complement strand
GCCAATATATAATGCATGATTAAAAGGGTCTTATACTTCTGTGTTTCTCTTCGTGAAACATTGAAAAAAACAAAATACATATGAAATGTTCTTGTGTCAAGGTGCAGTTAGATATTTTTATTTGGGAAACGTTAAGAATTCTGAGTAACTAACTAAGCATCTCCCCAGGAATCTATATGTTAAGTTCAATTTCATGGAATAAAGGAGGGTTAATTTTATTATAATAATTATTATTATAATACTTTTGAGTAGCATTAACTAAGCCCTCGTTGTAAATTTCTGCTACCGTTGCCCTATAAATATTTGTCTGTACTACTGGAGTAATATAAGTCCTTCAGTCTGACAACTGGTGTTACGTACTAGCCTAATAGGTTTGTTGACACTTTTTTAACGTGTGTCACCATGACATACTAACGGTGTTAGTGATTGTGTGACTGAGATCAAAAAGGTGGAATTCAGGGGGTAATCATAGCCTCACACCACTAACACCGTTAGTGGTGTCATGGTGATCCACGTTAAAAAAGTGTCAACAAACTAGTATTGAGGTTCAGGATGTTTTGTCAGCTAGCAACTCATCATTTAATACAACGTTAAATTGCCTTGAATTTAGCGCTTGGTAAGCCATGAGCGATCAGGGCTGTTTTCTTTCCAGGAACGTTGCAAACATGTGTACATCGTGTGAAAAAGGTTGGTACCTCTTGGGATTCTAGTCGAGTTAAGCAGAATCTACAGTTATCAATTACATTTTTACGTAAAAGGTGAAAAGGATCCCTGTTCACACAAAGCTCCTTTGCCAATACAATTATTATTTACGTTTTTTACATTCTAAAATCGAAGCACGTCGCATTGCGTTACCACTTTTCATGATTACGTTTTATCATATGCTAATAAAATTATATCCGATTCACTGCCAAGTTAGTTGTAGACTAATTAACTGGATAAGTTAAATTGGTTACCGATTGCATTACATGATCCAGTCCTTAAAGAACACTTAGCACGAAATTGTTCTAAGAGAAGAATAAAACATACAAAAATTTCACGAAAATTTATTAAAATGAAGTTAACCGGTATTTTGAAAAACCAAAAATATTAAGTTCACAAACGTCGTGATATGGCTCGTTTGTAATGACTTTATGACCAATCATTTTATATAAAGCTCTTAATAAGTTATGATCGGTTGAATTTGAATATTTCAGATCAAAAGTAACAATATATGCAACTAAAAAAATAAATAAAATTATAAATATTATGTTATCTGGGCGTTTGACCATGCTATATTTGGACAGACTGAAAGGTAGTCGAACTTTGATTTTATGAAGGCAGAAAGCCGAAGAGATAGCTAAAGAGTCCAAAGATCAAAAGCAATCGGTGGCCCAAGGTGAGGGCCGAGCCTTTGCTAGAGCCAAAGGCCGTAGGCTAACCGTAACTCCCCACATTTTTATATAGTGAAATAATCGCAATAATTGTAAATTGTAAAAGTTGAAATTTTGGGAATTGTCTGAATTTGACAGCGAAACTCATACTAATATGTTCGTGACAATTTTCTGATTAATTCACATATAAATGTGTTTTGAGCAAAGTTCGTATCGAGAAGTTATCGATGTTCAAGTTCCGTGTCGGAAAATAGTTGTATGTGTGTTGACGTGGAGAATTGTCGTCAATTCAACGCACACCAACCATCGAGTGAATGTGTAGCATGAACATAGTAATACAAATCCAAAATAAAGAAATGCAAGGAGAACACAACTTTTTATAGGGTTCGACAATAACGCTATAACACCCCGTAAAAGACATAAATATTAACAGTGAATAAAAATAAAACAATTTAATAATAAAGCTGAAAAATGAGATTTTGCAGCTTTAAGAATTTGGCTATGAAAATCTTTTATTTGGATTCGTGGCGAAAATCTGAATCATTTTCATATATAATACACTGAAAATGGTCAATGTGTGAAGAATTTACAAGCGAATGAAATTGGATAGTAAAACGCAGAATATATATATATATACACACACACACACAGATATATATATATATATACACACACACACACAAACATATATATGTTAACAAATGAGCAATATACATACATACATACATACATATATATATATATATATATATATATATATACACATATGCCCAAAATATATTACAATAAATATGGGTGAATTTGAAATTCAAATAGGGGATAAGATAGTGAGGACGAAGAATATTGTAAGTAAGGAAAGAGATTAGAAAATAAAGTAATGTATTATCTAATTAAACACCTCAACGCCATCTACGTTCATTGGGCGTTTCAGCGACCAGAAGGTCGACCGCCCCTTAGAAGGGGTGTCGACCGCTGGTCGACCGCCTAACGGTTGAGAGGCCAAATGAATTTATGTTTGGTTAGGGTTTTCTAAGGAAATATATATAAATATATGGCTAAGATTACATCTGAATAATCTAACTGCCTACGTTACACAAGCGAGTATATATAGACCCTTAAACCACACAACAGAAGGTTAGCCACTCTCTTATCTCTATCTTCGTATTATCCTTCTGCCATTACAGAATTCCGGAAGGGTTTTGAATTTCTCTTTTATTCCTATAACCTCCATTCTTACCTTTTCTCCAATCTAAATTCATATAAATTTTAGTATGAATTCTGGAATTTAGTTTTATATGTGCACAAGATTCTAAAGGTGATTCTTACATATATATTAGGAGGATTGGAGCACGTTTATCACGAAGATTGAACACAGATCTGAATCTACAACAAGAATCCTATTTGTTCTTTCTTAAATCAGTGAGTGGAATATTATGTTCTTAGGCATATTCTAATTTTTAATAGATTAACATGTTGATAGTTATGCCTAAGAGGATTTGGTAACGATAACTTCAATACAAAACCCCAAATCCTCTATTTTATATTTGCGTAAGAATTGTCATGTTATTTGGATTTATGGGTTTGGATCTTAATATTGGATTGAGAATAAAAGGGATGTTGTTGTTTCTACTTTGTGTAATTCACCCTTATGTAAGCATTTGATTGTAACTTAAAAGGGTTTAAATTTAGTTTGTTCTAAGATTTGATTAGGTTTGGCTTCTATTTGAATCCAAACGTATTCATCTTTGAAATATATCAAATGTAAACGTTTTATGTGCAAAACACCAAAAAGAGGGAGAATAGGATAAAGTGGAGCTTATATATATATATATATATATATATATATATATATATATATATATATATATATAATGCGTATGTTTTATTCTGTTTTTGATCCATTATTAAAATCATTTCAATAAGCGTAGGATGTAAGTTAAAATTTGTGTGTATGTTGTATTTTCCATTCACTCCTATCTGTTATTATGGTATTATGTCATCATGTCTAAAATGTAGCGGTCCAGATATAGAAATTAACTTGTATACCTTAATTTAGACAAGTTGACAATTTTTATCCCGTTAGAACGTTCTCTCGTTCATACGAACATTAAGCGTTATTTATAATTATTATATTAATATAGCGTAATCAACGTAATTAACATAATATTAATGTAGTAAACTCAATTAGGAAAGAATTTGAATTTGAAATGTCCCAATATATATATATATATATTGATTGCTTGTGTGTGTGTATAGAATGGCTTTACATATATTAATAGTGGCACACAGACACGAGGTTAGTTGCTATTTGTGGTAGAAGCCTGCCCGGAAACGATAGACAAATCCAGCAACCACAAGTAGGCCTAACTATTGTGAGACGTCTCAGTGCCATGGGCCATTCAAACTTATTACACTATGATACGAGGTTAAACCCGCTTGTAGTCGAAGCCTGCCGGAACAGCCGACACATCCAGCATCTACGGGTATACAGTTTAATGTGAGAGGTCTAGTGTGTGTGTGTGTGTGTGTGTGTGTATTTATAAGTCTATTGTATGTGAAAATAGGCAGCTTTACTACGCTTGAGAAGGTCTTAAGTGACTGACTCACTTTTTGTCTAATTTGGGTCTTAAGCGTTAGGACTAGAATCCCTCCAAAGGTTTATTCCTTGGAAAGGAACCAAAGTCATGAGACTCATCCTTATTAGATTCAAAGTAAGTCTTTGGATCCTCCTTCTCTAAAAGTGGTTAGCCATAAGAGGTAATGGAGTAGAGTAGTTCACAGAGATGTCCACTTCCTCTAGAAGCTTATAGGGGCTCAACTGGGGGCATGGTTAATATATAAAGGATATGTGGCCATTGCATGCTCACCAACTGTCTAAAGGAAGTCTTAAGCGACATAGGTGTTCTACCATAATATCAGTTAAGTAGTAACATTCATAATATTACTTCTCATATTACAATTGAGCGTATAAACTTAAGAACATTGACGTACTAGAACGGGGTCTTAAGGGGCTAGGGTCTGCCTCAGGGTTATAAGCGGTCATAAGAATCCACCTTTAATAGGGCCATAAGTGACCGAGAATGCCTACTTCGTTGGGTCTTTACCTAAAAACACTAATGAGCGATTGACTTGGATATCCATTTCATTGGTTAGATACTTAGTGTTTGTGTGAATATTGTGTGCTGCGTAGACATAACTTGACATATGTAACCAGCTAAAAACTAGGGTATGGTCTTTAAGTGAACACCATATTTCAGTTACACAGAACTTTATGTCATGACCCTTCTCCTTAAAATATCTAACAAGTCAGTAGACGGGGTAAAGGTCACGGACGTAATCATGATGGGAGCTGAAGACGGGGTCGTTATGCTATTATTAGTTGTTATTGCTTTACTTATTATGGAAACATTTGAGAATAATTTATTGATGTTCCCATGGAACAAATGTAATCTTGACTGTTGTTTTGGAATTTAGTGATTTTTAAATAAAGTGGTACATCTTCTTTTAGTATTATATTTTCTCCTTCCACTATGTGAGATTTCCATTCGACGTGTATGTATATATTATCTGTGCAAATGTATTTCCTTATAGGAAACAACGACCCGTTTAGAATGGTTCTAAGTTTCAATGGGCCTTTTCTAGATCGAAATTTAGACCCATTTCGCGAGGGTGTTACATTTGGTATTAGAGACTAGGTTACCCGATTATAAGGGAATTATACGTATGAGAGACGTACTTGTATATTGAAAAAGGTTTTTCAAACTATATATATATATGTGTGTGTGTGTGTGTGTATGTGTGTGTGTATATATATATATATATATATATATATTATTTACCCCCAATAAGCATATGCATCTATACTAGGCAGTTTTATCGTTTTCTTCCCTTTTTAGCTTAAATACTATCTCAGGAATATTGACTAAGGGATTCTTCCTTTTCTTTCCAGATAGTAGAATTGCAGATAATCCTACTGAGCAGGGTAACCAGTAAGGCCCCGATACTTGCCAGAAGGGTTCCAACAGTATCTTCATACTGTGGAACATGTCCCTGTTACTAATCCGACCCCTGCGGCGCCTGCAGCTCCTACCGCTGAGGTAGCCTTTGACATTTCTCGTTTTTGCAAGAGTTTCGCGAATCTTGAAGGGAAATTATTCTCTGAAAAGGAAGGTTTTACTAATGCAAAATCTTGGATAATGGACTGGGAAAGAATTTTCGAAGCTACTGGTTGACTCGATGAAGTAAAAAGGAGAATTGTGGCCTGGCACTTGAAAGAGGAATCCCTTGAATGATGGAATTTAGTGTCTGGAGAGAACGAGGGCCAGATATTTACATGGGCCAAATTCAAAACCCGTTTCGAAGCAAAGTTTTTGCCTCGAGCAGAAATGACTATCTAGTTGGAGAAATTTATTCACCTCAAGCATGGAAGCTTGAGCTTGCAAGAGTACGTGGCCAAGTTTATCGAATTAGTAAGTTTGGAAGAGGTTTGGTAGACACCCCCATGAACAAAGCCTTGAGATTTGTTAAAGGGCTGAACTCTCTATTAAAGGAAACTTTATTAGCCCAAGTAACATTTGGGGCAACTTTTGAAACCCTGGTCGAGACAGCTACCCTATGCACGGCTGAAGGCTCCAAGGAGGATAAAGAAGGCTAGAAGGGGGAATGAAGTTTCAACAATACTTCTCATGCATTAGCTATAGCTGAGCTACCTTACTGCTTAGCTTCACAATCCCTAGGTTCCCAAATTCATCTATATACTGGGTTGTGTTAGAACATCAACGTTTTGGAGAGCACCAACTCCCATATGGAAAAGCAGTCACGCTTCGCACCTATGATTTTCATTCAGTTCTATCAGCAGATCTCAACGCTAAGGAATGGGCACCATATCCCGGTCTGGCAGTCACTCTATCCCTAGATTAAAGAAAAAGGAACGGTGGAAAACAAGAAGAAAGGGGGAAAATTAAAAAAGGAAGCAAAGACTTGTACGAGGTGCAACCGCAAGGGCCATGAGGCCAAGGATTGTAGGACCACGTTGGCAAAGGAGGAATTCAAAGGAAAGTGTTACAACTGCCATGAAAAAGGACACATGTCTAAGGACGGCCCAAAGCCCAAAGTAATCCGAAGTGGCCAGAGTTATGCAATAGAGGCAGCACTTATTCAAAGCCGACCCCCAAAAGACCAAGAACAACCCACATTTAAAGGTATAACTTCTGTTTTAGGAAATTATGTATACACGTTGTTCGATTCTGGAGCGACTCGTTCTTTTATCTCTAAGAGATTAGTTAATCTATTGAACCTTCCCATGTCTATCTCTGATAGTCCGACAGAGGTGGCCAACCCTATCGGAGGATCTAAGTATCTTGAACTATTTTGCAAAGACCTAGTACCGGAGGTCGACATTGTCGAGTTCCTTTTCGAAGCATATGCATTGGATTTTATAGGGTATGACCTTATCCTAGGTATGGATTGGCTATCATTTTATGGGGCCATCCTATATTGCGACAAGAGAATCGTTCGTCTTATGAGCCGAGGAGGACGTAGTACGAGTATTCCTTGCAATGTTAGGAACAAGGATAAAGCCTTGTTGTATTTCTTATCTCCTAGTTCAAAAGGACCGTCTTCGGTCCTTATAGTTTGTGGGTTCTTGGATATCTTTGAGGAGGTCACAAAACTTCCACTCCACAGAGAAATCTCTTAACGTATTGACCTAGAGAAGGAGGCTAGACCTATAGCACTACCCTTGAGTCATTTGTCACCTAAAGAAAGAAAAGAGTTGGATAAGTAGATTTCAGAATTATTACAAAAAGATTTCATTCGGCGAGGTACCTTCGAACGGGGTGCATGTATTGTGTTTGCCACCAAAGCAGACGGATCTTTAAGACTTTGTGTGGATTATTGGGAACTTAATAGTTGAACAAGAAGAATAGGTAACCCTTGCCTAAAATCGATGACCTTTTTGACCACTTGGGTGGAGCCTGAGTATTTTCCCAATTAGACCTTGCTATTGGATTTCACCAGTTAATAATAGGTACCCTTTACCTAGAATCGATGATCTTTTTGACCACTTGGGAGGAGCTCGGGTATTTTCCTAATTAGACCTTGCTGTTGATTGTTCCAATGAGAAGTTATGCCCTTCAGACTGAAGAATGCACCCGCCTTCTTTGTTAACCTAATGAGTAGAGTGTTTAGGGGCATTCTAAATAAGATTATGGTAGTCTTCGTAGATGATATCCTTATATTTTCAAAATACCATAAAGAGCATGAAGAGCACTTAAGACAAGTTTTAGGGATATTAAGAAAGAACCAACTGAAAGCAAAATTCTCAAAGTGCCATTTCTGGAGGGAAGATTTAAGATTTTGAGGGCATATTGTATCAAGTTAAGGCTTGGCAATAAACCCTGCAAAGATCGAGGCAATCAAGGAGTAGAGGATACCTCGAAATTCTATGGAAGTAAGAAGCTTCCTTGGATTGGCTGGATATTATAGGAAATTCATTAAAGACTTTGCAAAGATTGCTATTCCTTTAACCCAATTAACAAAGAAGAATTTGGTGTTTTCTTAGAGTAATAAATGTGACACAACTTATAAGAAATTAAAGGAAGTATTAACTAGCGTGTTAATCCTAATTATACCCGACGGTTCAAAATTGTTTACAATTTACACTGATGCGTGCGGGACTGGTTTAGGAGCAGTCCTTATGCAAGAAGGAGGTGTAGTTGCTTATGCTAGTAGACAACTCAAGGATCTGGAGAAGAGATACCCAGTTCATTACCTTGAGTTAGCCGTAGTAGTGTTTGCCCTTAAAATGTGGAGGCATTATCTTTTAGGTGAGAAATTTGAACTTTTTACCAACCATAAATCCCCTAAAATATTTATTTTCTTAACATGATCTAAACTTGACACAACCACGGTGGATGGAATATATTACCTCATTTGATTTCATGATCCATTATACCCTGGGAAAGGGGAATGTTGTAGTGGATGCGTTAAGTAGGAAACACGCATCCTTGAATGCGATGACAAAATGGAAACAATTAGAGTTTCTCTCTAATTTTAATTTGCAACTCTCTCTAACCACCGCTAATGGTTTTGTTAGAGCTATGATTACCAGACCAACTCTAAAAGAGAAGATTCGAAGTGCACAAGACCTTGACGAAGAATTAAGAAGCATAAAGGAGAATGTGGGAAAGAAGGAGACTTTTTCGCATTTGGTTAGATATTCAATTAGCGATGACGGAAGTTTACTTTGGGATGGACGACTTCGCGTCCCTAAAGATGAAGGGTTGAGGAAAGAAATGCTAGAGGAGTGCCATAGGTCAAAAATGACCATACACCCCGTTGGGGATAAAATATACAAAGATATGAAGAGGAATCTCCATTGGGAAGGAATGAAGAGAGATGTAACCGAGTTCGTGACCAAATGTTTGACATGCCAAAAAGTGAAAGCGGAGTAAGGGAATCCCAGAGGATTATTACTTCCTTTAGTGATCCCCATGTGGAAGTGGGAATATATTTCTGTGGACTTTGTAGATGAACTTCCAAGAAGCCAAAAGGGTAATTAGGCCATTTGGGTTGTGGTAGATCATTTAACCAAAAGCGGCCATTCTATACCAATCAGGAAAACAAGGACCGCAACCTCATTAGCCCAACTGTATGTTAAAGAAATAGTCATATTACATGGTATCCCATCAAGTACAGTGAGCGATAGAGACCCCTTATTCATAAGCGAATTTTGGAGAAGCTTACAAGAAACATTGGGAACGATCTCTAACCTAAGCACAACCTATCATCTGCAGACTGACGGTCAGATGGAAAGATTAAATCGGATTTTGGAAGACTTGCTCAGAGTTTGAATCATTGACTTTGGAGGAGTCTGGGAACAACACCTACTACTCGTAGAATTTACTTACAAAAATAGTTTTCAAACGACAATTGGTATGGTCCCTTTTGAAGAGCTTTACGGGAGGCCATGAAAATCGCCAACTTGTTGGTGGGAATCTACCGACTAAGTTCTAATCAGACCAGAATTCATTCGTGATTCCACGGAGGAGATATCCTTGATTAGGCAGAGAATGAAGGCATCTCAAGACCATCAGAAATTGTATGCCGATAGACGAAGGAGGGAACTTAAGTTTAATGTTGGAGACTTAGTATTTGTAGAAGTATCCCCTCTCAAGAAGACTGATCGGTTTAGGAAGACTGGGAAGTTGGCTCCCAAATTTATTATACTTTTTTGTGTCATCGAGAAGATAAGATCTTTGGCCTATCGAGTGGATCTCCTAGATCATCTATGGAGAATCCATAATGTTTTTCATGTATCTCATTTAAGTAAATGCCTTCATGATTCTGCTATCAGACTCGAGCTTGATGAAATTGGGGATACAGAAAAACTTTAGTTAGTGTATAGGGTGCCCCGTTCCACTGCAAGGATTGTAAAGCACGGAATCAAGAGACTCCGCAACAAAATCATTCGCCCCGTCCGAGTACAATAGGGAAATGATCATGCGGAAAACACATGGGAGACCGAGGACAAGATGAGACAGACTCTTTCAGAGCTTTTCTCGGGTAATTTTTCCTCAGATTAACATTTATGGATTCACTGTGATTGCTGGATTGGATGTTAGGAAATGGATGCAACATCATTGCACAACACACCCATATAGAAATATATGCATAATTAGGTTTTTTTGCATACATATTGCGTCACGTATTACACCTAGGCGATAGAATCGAACTCACTTTAGTGGATCTGAAGTTCATAATCATTGCGAGTCATGGATACTTATGGATGAATTAAAAATAACATGGATGTACAACATAGATTTTTCGAGCGAGTTGTGGTTTTCGCTCCTTCAAACAGATTTCGGGACGAAATTTATTTTAAGGGGGGAGAATGCAATGCCCCATAAAAAACATAAATATTAACAATAAATAAAAATAAAAAATTTAATAATAAGGCAGGAAACTGAGATTTTGAAGCTTTAAAAACTTGGCAACAAAAATCTTTAATTGGATTCGTGACGAAATTCTGAATCATTTTCATATATAATATGCTAAAAACAGTCAATCTATGAAAAAGTTACAAGCGAATGAAATTGGACTATAAAACCATAATATATATATATATATATATATAATCAGATAAGTAATATATATATATATATATGTCAAAAATATATTAAAATAAATATGGGTGAATTTGAAATTCAAACAGAGGATAAGATAGTGAGGACATAGAATATTGTTAATAAGGAAAGAGATTAGAAAATAAAGTAACGTATTATCTAATTAAACACCTCAGCGCCATCTACGTTCATTTGGCGTTTCAACCACGAGGAGTTCGACCGCCCTCTAGAAGGGGTGTCGACCGCTGGTTGTCTGCCTGGCGGATGAGAGGCCCAATGAATTTATGTTTGGTTAGGGTTTCTAAGGGAATATATATAAATATATTGCCAGGATTACATTTGAAAATCTAACGACCTACGCTTACACAAGCGACTATATGTAGGCCTTCGAAACACACAACAAAATCCTAGCCACTCTCTTATCTCTACCTCCATATTATCCTTCTGCGATTGTTGAATTCCAGAAAGGTTAGGAATTTCTCTTTTATTCCTCTAACCTCCATTCTTATCTTTTCTCTAATCTAAATTCATATAGATTTTAGTATGAATTCTGGAATTTATTTTTATATATGCATAATATTCTAAAGATGATTCTTACATATATATTAGGAGGATTGGAGCACGTTTATCACGAGGATTGGAGCACATTTATCACGAAGATTGAACACAAATCTGAATCTACAACAAGAATCCTATTTGTTCTTCCTAAGATCTGTGAGTGGAATATTGTGTTCTTAGGCATATTCCAGTTTTTAATAGATTAACATGTTGATACTTATGCCTAAGAGGATTTGGCAATGATAACATCAATACAAAAACCCCCAAATCCTATATTTTGTATTTGTGTAAGAATTGTCATGTTATTTGGGTTTGTGGATTTGGATCTTAATATTGGATTGAGAATGAAAAGGATATTGTTGTTTCTACGTTGTGTAACTCACACTTATGTAACACCCCGAATTTTAGCTAATACTAAAATTCTCTAATCATAGGATAAATAATCTCAGATGTGGGAATTGGGGGTAACGGGCTGCGTCATTGCGTTCGTCTCGGAAAAATACGCGAAATAGAGTCCGAGTTTTCGAGAATCGGAGTCCGTATGGCACGGTTATGGCCCAATGAAGTTTGCAGAAAAATTAAAGCTTAAAACAGATTTAGAAATTTAAATTAGGATTTCAAATTAGAACCAGCGGGGGTAGGCGGGAAGCTTCCAGCCCTAACCATGTCGACAGGGCTGTCGACAGGGCTGTCGACAGGCCTGTCGACAGGGGTGTCGACTTGCCTGTCGACAGGGGCGCAGCGTCCAGAGAGCCTGGGTGCACCAGGTTGGGTTTTAGGCTGGCTTGGAGGGCTGGGTTCTAGAGATTTCCTAAATCTGACGGATCTAAACTAATCTAGGGTTAATCTAAGGGCCTAAAACACTACCTAATCCTATAAATAAGACCCTAACCCTACCCTAATTCATTCATAATTAGATCTTGTAACTAAACTATGGCAAAATGAAACTTGATCATGGCCTCCACAAATCAATGAAGAGATTTGCAAGCTAATCAACCCCTAATCATCTTCCAAACTTCATATTTGGCAACTAGTTTTACTTCATAAGTTTGCTAATCTTGGTTTTGGTGAGTTCCTATGGCTTTAATAATCAATTGTTAAATTAATTATGGTAGGATGTGAGAAGACATGGCTATGTTTGTGGATAAATGTGTTTATGCAAGTTTGTATGATATGTGATTTGCAAGTTTTATATTATATGCAAGGTTAATGCCATGGTTTATGATGCAAAACACTATGTTGAACATTTATGCATATGTAACATGTTATGCAAACTATATGTGAGAGTATATGCAAGTTATATGTAACATGATATGCAAGTTATGCATGTGATTTTATACATGCTAAGTATTTGGTGTTATGCATGCTAAGTATTTGATTGTATGCATGCTAAGTGTTTGGGTTTATGCAAGTTAAGTGGTGTGTTTATGCATAACAAGTAATTGATTCTATGCATGCTAAGTAAGTGGTTTTATGCATACTAAGTGTTTGGTATTATGCATAAATCATGACATATAAGCTTACCCTTTTAAATGTGATGCATACATATGCAAGATGACACCTTTATATGCTATGCATGTTTACCCTCCTTTAAGATGCAAGTCATATATGCAAGCTCAACATGTTATGCAAGTTATGTGCATGATGTTATGTAAGTTATGTGCATGTTGTTATGCAAGTTCATATGCAAGTTATGTGTATGAGGGTATGCAAGTTATGTGCATGGTGTTATGCAAGTTAAGTTTTTATGAGATTATGCAAGTTATGTGCATGATGTTATGCAAGTTATGTATATGCTTAAATGCAAGTTTAATGTGATATGCAAGTATGTGAATGCTTATGCAAGTATGTGAATGCCTATGCAAGTATGTGAATGCTTATGCAAGTTATGTGTAAGCTTAAATGCATGTTTAACATGTTATGCAAGTTATGAGAATGCTTATATGCAAGTTCAACATGTTATGCAAGATATGTGTATGATAATATGCAAGCTCATATGCAACATGTTATGCAAATCATGTGTATGATAATGTGCAAGTTTGGGTTAAATGTGGTTGGGTTAATATATGCTCATATATGCAAGTTGACATCCTCTTAACTCATGACAAAGTTGTATGCTAAACCCATGATATTTGTGATGATCTTCCCCTTTATTATGTCATGAAATGAGAACGATTTACGTGGGGAAACGATGGGGTTGGTAAATATGTTAATTAAAGTATGGTTGGGTATGATTAAGCATACCATAAAAATAAATTAACATAAGTGGGAATTTACCTATTGAGTTAGGTCTACCCCATGGGAATTTACCTATTGAGTTAGGTCTACCCATGTTATGAAAAACCTGATATTAATTAGGGATAATTAATATGGGGGTGATTAATTAGGAGTAATTAATCGACTAAGACACGAGGTTGGACTCATTTGTAGTATAAAACTACCCGGACCCGACCGGCCTAACCAGTTGCTACAAATGGCAGCCCAATGTGAGAGGTCTTGGCCATAAATTAAATACTTGATTAAAGTAAAGACACGAGGTTAGACTCTGTTATGACGTAAGACTGCCCGGATCCTACCGGCTTAACCAGGCGGTCATAACAGCCAGTCTAATGTGGGAGGTCTTTATGGGAGATCACGGTCTTAATTAATTAAGAAACACTTAACCATATTAGCATGTAGTGGGACATGAGGGGTTAAGTGGGTGCCTTGGGTGGCATGTAGTAACTAGTGGGGGTGCCTTGGGTGGCATGAGGAAACTAGTGGGTTGCCTTGGGTGGCAATAGAAAATACGATTAGAATACTTAACCAAAGTGGAACATGTAATTAAACATGATTAAAGGGTTAAGTAAGTGCCTTGGGTGGCATGTGGAAATCAAGTAAGTGCCTTGGGTGGCATGTGGGAATTAAGTAAGTGCCTTGGGTGGCATGTGGGAATCAAGTAAGTGCCTTGGGTGGCATGCGGAAATCTAGTGGGTGCCTTAAGTGGCAATTGAAATATAATTAGATGACTTAACCAAACCTTAACATGTAAGGGGGCATGATTATAAAAAGGGGTTAAGTGGGATGCACTAGATAAAATGACAAGCTTAAGTAGTAGCTTGTGGGGGCCCATTTCAACCAATATCCCAAACGTATCTTTGTGGGCTCGACCCATGTCGAGTGACGGGACACGCATATTGGTGTTGATTATAAGAGGCCAAAACGGGGTAGCGGTGGCAACGCAAGTCCAACGGGTTTCATATGCGTGTGTGGGCCCGGGCTGGTAGATAAGTCGTTGTTGCATCGTGTAGATATAAAGCCGTGCACCGTTGATATTATCAGGTGGCCACTTTAGGGGAGTGATACACCCCACTGTGGGACCAGCACGGGTATCTACGTTAGGGAGCCGATCGCTTGGGAGTAGTGGGTACACCTAATAAAGATAGGGGCAGACGGCACCTATGTAGGGGTACACGAAACTACTGGGTAAAATTACTAAGTACACCTAGTGGAGATAGGGGCAGACGGCACCTATGTAGTGGGCTAGGTGTACACGAAATTACTAGAAAATTTTTTTAAGTCCTTGGGAGTGATCAACCTTTAAGTAGGAATTACTCTTGGTGGGTAGAGCTGGTGTGGTGCAGTGTAGGAATTACCCTTGGGTGGGTAGATCTGGGGTGGTGTAAGCTAGTAATTATCCTTGGGTGGATAAGTACGTCGTTTCGGTTATCGTAGTACATCCTGTGTTTTGTTGGCTACTTAGTGTAGTCATTATCCCCAGAGGTACCGTATCTTGTTTATATCATACCCTAATTACTTTAATGGTTGTATTGTTAGGGTTATAGGACTCACTCAGACTTATGTCTGACCCCGTTGTTGTTTATCTTTTTCCCCACCCTCAGGTTATCAGAGTGGACCTAGCACTAGTGGGCTTGGACCAGACCGCTATATCTATCTTTTGGGGCTTGGACCGTAGAAGTAAAGCTCGGTTTATCTTTTGGCTATTATCTATGTAACGGGATTATGTACTTCTATTTTATCAGGATGGATATTATGTACTTGACTCTTGTTATGGTTTTGTGATGTAACCAAACATGTTTTGTTAATGAAATGATGTTTTAAATTTTCAAGTATTACTTATATCTGTCCTGTTGTAATTTTTCTGTTCTATACTCACTAAAAATACTCCACCAAAACTAAGGCATTCCCTTTGTGAGTGACCTTAGCGGGTGTGGGGTGTTACACGTGGTATCAGAGCTTAAGGTTACCGGAACAGATAAATTTTTTAGAAAAATTATTTTATAGGAATATTTTTGGAAAGGAGTATTTTCAAAAACATGTCTTTTAAGAGAAGAGTTTTTGAAAGAAAAGCATAATCCCCGATAGCCATATCGTTATCTTTCGAATTCTCCGTTTTGAATCTCTTCCTCTCTCGATTTTGAGCTTCCCCTCCATGTATAGATGACCTTTCTAAGATAGATAAGAATGGAAAACCACTTCAAGGGACTTAGACGTTAGTCGGATTAGAAGTTGGTTCAAGAAGGAGGAGGACTGGTAGGTATCTATTGGATAGACGATGGGAGGAAGGCTCAAATAGTTGTTTGGTTAATGAAGGACGAAACCTCATTGATGGGAGGTTATGAATGGAGAATGGGAAGAAGGGGGTTAGTTGTTACCCTTTTGGGAGGAATAGGACACCTTATTAGGATTGTCCAAAGAAGCAAGGGCAAGATATGGAATCTCCTGGAGGGTGGTTGTATTCCCTCACGACTAAGGTACCAGATGGGGATAGGACCGTCTAGGTCGGAACTTGGATTTCTTTATTATCCGATCCGAACTTGTTCGATTCTGACGCATCGAATTCGTTTATCTTATCATTGTTAGTTGAGTCACTGCACTCAGACACCAGTTTGGTAGATGATCCCTTAGTTGTTTCAAACCCAATTGGCCTCCATGATGTGATTGGGTTTGAAAGTTTCTATACTTAGCATTGAGTTTAGGTGTGATGCTTGTTGGGCTTCACGGGCTATGGGCTAGTTTTGGGCATGGACTGGTTATCCAGTAGAGGTGCCGTTCTTGATTTTGAAGGGAGAGTTGTTAGGATTATGACCCGCTGGGGTAACACTCTCGAGATCTCTTGTAATCCCATAGAATTTGTTATGCTAAGTTATCTAGAATCGCTTGACACGTCGGTCTAGAATTTGTGATCTGTTAGAGCGGTCCGGGAATACTCGGATGTGTGTGAGGAGGTGAAGGGCTTACCTCCGAAGCGGAAGATTGACTTCCGAATATATCTGGTGGATAATGCTAAACCAGTATCTTGGCCAGTGTGCCACATGGCTCCTCGTGAGAGGAGGGAACTCCATAAGTAAGTAGGCGATTTGCTTGAGAAGGGGTTCATAAGACGAAGTATATCGGAGTGGGGCGTTCCAGTAGTTTTTGTTATGAAGGCGGATGGGTCCCTCAGACTTTGTGTAGGTTAAAGAGAACTGAATAAACTCACAAAGAAAAAGAGACACCCATTGCCGAGGATAGATGATCTCTTTGATCAGTTGGCTGGCGCCTCAGTATTTTTGTAGTAGGACTTAGCCACGGGATTTCATCGGTTGAGAGTGGCTGAGGATAGTATAGAGAAGACTGCCTTTAGGACTCCGGATGATTTTTTTTGAGTGGCTGGTGATGCCATTTGGTTTGACGAACGCCCCCGCATACTTTGTTGATTTGATGAGAAGGGTGTTCAGGGAGTACCTAAATAAGATGTGATGGTCTTTGTGGTTGACATCTTGGTCTTTTCTAGGAGCGAAATAAGTTTTCGTATGTGCTCAATAGGCTGAGCAAAGCCAGTATGGGATAAACGGTGGTTTTGGAGCGAGACTGGCGAGGACATCCAGAATTGGACAAGGGCTTAATTATTTAGCCATTTTCACTAGTATCATCTCACGAAGGTCGTCTGAATTCGAAGGAGGTATCCCTTGGGTGTTTGTCTGATATTGGTTTAGGCCTTTGGGGCTTGCATTTGGGGGATGCCGAGTTCGACTAGGGTGGTCTGCGTGAGAGACAGTTGTGATGATTTTGGATGATATCCTAGTGGAGAAGAGCATGCCCTACATCTTAGGGAAGTGTTGGAGACTCTTCGATCGCATAATCTTAGGACAGTAAAAGTGGATGGGACTCTTAGCATCCTATGAGTCCGAGATAGCGTATACACCTGGCAAGGGTAACATGGTGGCGGACGCCTTGAGCAGAAAGAGGTTGTCCTTGAGTCCGTTGTCCGTGGAACAACGAAGCTTGGAATTTATCTCGATGTTTGATTTCAGACCTTCCGTTGATTATGTACCCGGTTTGCTAGCTTCCTAGGAAGTTAGACCTACTCTTTTAGGGCGGATTGGAGAAGCACAAAGGGACGACCCACAGTGGGTTGAGTTGGTGGAAAAGCTCATAAGGGGGGAGGTGTCGTCCAGCCATTTGAGTAGGTACACCCTAGACGATAGGGGGTGCTTGCATAGAGACGGTAGACTTTGTACCGCGAGACGAGGGTTTGAGGAAGGTTATTTTTGATGATGCACACCGTACTAGGATGACCATTCATCCCGGTGGGGACAAGATGTATCAAGACATGAAGAGGGTTTTCTTCTGGGCCGGTATGAAGAAAGATGTGGCCGAGTATGTCGCTCGATGCTTGGTATACCAACAAGTGAAGGCGGAGCAAAAGAAACCAGGTGGGTTGCTTCAACCATTGGAGGTTCCGCAATGGAAGTGGGACAGCGTCTCGATAGATTTTATTGACGGGTTACCCAGATCGAGAAAGAGTAATACAGGAATTTGGGTGGTAGTAGACAGGCTTACTAAGAGCGCCCATTGTATACCTGTGAAGAGTAAAAGAACCGCTCCATGGCTATCTTCAGTTTACATTCGAGAGATTATTAGATTGCATAGTGTACCCCCCAGTATGGTGAGCGATCGAGATCCTATCTTCACTAGAGAGTTTTGGAAGAGGGTGCAAGAGGCGGTAGGGACTCAGTGGTGTTTGAGTACCGCATATCATCCTCAGACGGACGGCCAGACCGAGAGGGTGAAACATATTTTAGAAGACCTTTTAAGGCTATGTATCTTGGATTTTGGAGGTACATGGGAGGAGCATCTTCCATTGGTGGATTTGCCCGACAGACTTAGTGGTGTACATGATGTATTCCATGGGAGGAAGTGCCTACATAAGACCGCAGAGGTGGTAGAGCCAAGTTTGCTTAGAGAAGTGGAAGCAGAGCGTGATGCGACGATTCGACGAGCTCCTACTTGCATCCTTGGGTCAGAGATTTGGAAGTTGAGAAACAGAGAGGTTCAACTAGTCAAAGTACAAAGGGGAGATGAAGAGAGTGACGCTACCTGGGAGACGGAAGCGAAGATGCGTTCGAGGTACCCTTTTCTTTCGGAGGGTATGTCCTTTTGCTTCTCCTTCATCGCATATCTTGTGCTTATCTTATCCTTAGTATGTCCTCTCGATAGTACCTTTGACCTTCAGATAGGATAGTCCTATGGTTGAAACATGTGTTTGAGACATGTTATGTATGATGGATGCAAGTGGATGCAAGTGTTTGCTAGTGGTTGCTCGTGGATGCATATACACACACTCTAGGCACTAGATCGGCTCAATCACTTCATATTGCATATTCTATAAAATTGTGTGTAGGAAGCTATATTTATGGATGTATAATGATTGTGTTATCATATGGATGATGCATTTTGGTGAATGATTGTGCACTCATGTAGATATTGTATGTGTCGATAAGGTTCTCCCGCATACATAATGGATGAATGACACTATCATGGTTTGCATATGTTCATACATTAGATAGGGAACATATACACACACTTTTTGCATATGCTCATACATCATTAGAAATTGTTTTAAGGACAATGGATGCCCGTGTTTTGATGGATTGAGTAGATGGTTGTTTGGATGGTAGGATATGCATTCTCCTTAGCTTAGAGATTTCGGGGACGAAATCCTTTAAGGAGGGGAGAATGTAACACCCCGAATTTTAGCTAATACTAAAATTCTCTAATCATAGGATAAATAATCTCAGATGTGGCAATTGGGGGTAACGGGCTGCGTCATTGCGTTCGTCTCGGAAAAATACGCGAAATAGAGTCCGAGTTTTCGAGAATCGGAGTCCGTATGGCCCGGTTATGGCCCAATGAAGTTTGCAGAAAAATTAAAGCTTAAAACAGATTTAGAAATTTAAATTAGGATTTCAAATTAGAACCAGCGGGGGTAGGCGGGAAGCTTCCCGCCCTAACCATGTCGACAGGGCTGTCGACAGGCCTGTCGACAAGGGTGTCGACTTGCCTGTCGACAGGGGCGCAGCGTCCAGAGAGCCTGGGTGCACCAGGTTGGGTTTTAGGCTGGCTTGGAGGGCTGGGTTCTAGAGATTTCCTAAACCTGACGGACCTAAACTAATCTAGGGTTAATCTAAGGGCCTAAAACACTACCTAATCCTATAAATAAGACCCTAACCCTACCCTAATTCATTCATAATTAGATCTTGTAACTAAACTATGGCAAAATGAAACTTGATCATGGCCTCCACAAATCAATGAAGAGAGTTGCAAGCTAATCAACCCCTAATCATCTTCCAAACTTCATATTTGGCAACTAGTTTTACTTCATAAGTTTGCTAATCTTGGTTTTGGTGAGTTCCTATGGCTTTAATAATCAATTGTTAAATTAATTATGGTAGGATGTGATAAGACATGGCTATGTTTGTGGATAAATGTGTTTATGCAAGTTTGTATGATATGTGATTTGCAAGTTTTATGTTATATGCAAGGTTAATGCCATGTTTTATGATGCAAAACACTATGTTGAACATTTATGCATATGTAACATGTTATGCAAACTATATGTGAGAGTATATGCAAGTTATATGTAACATGATATGCATGTGATTTTATACATGCTAAGTATTTGGTGTTATGCATGCTAAGTATTTGATTGTATGCATGCTAAGTGTTTGGGTTTATGCAAGTTAAGTGGTGTGTTTATGCATAACAAGTAATTGATTCTATGCATGCTAAGTAAGTGGTTTTATGCATGCTAAGTGTTTGGTATTATGCATAAATCATGACATATAAGCTTACCCTTTTAAATGTGATGCATACATATGCAAGATGACACCTTTATATGATATGAATGTTTACCCTCCTTTAAGATGCAAGTCATATATGCAAGCTCAACATGTTATGCAAGTTATGTGCATGATGTTATGTAAGTTATGTGCATGTTGTTAAGCAAGTTCATATGCAAGTTATGTGTATGAGGGTATGCAAGTTATGTGCATGGTGTTATGCAAGTTAAGTTTTTATGAGATTATGCAAGTTATGTGCATGATGTTATGCAAGTTATGTATATGCTTAGATGCAAGTTTAATGTGATATGCAAGTATGTGAATGCTTATGCAAGTATGTGAATGCCTATGCAAGTATGTGAATGCTTATGCAAGTTATGTGTAAGCTTAAATGCATGTTTAACATGTTATGCAAGTTATGAGAATGCTTATATGCAAGTTCAACATGTTATGCAAGATATGTGTATGATAATATGCAAGCTCATATGTAACATGTTATGCAAATCATGTGTATGATAATGTGCAAGTTTGGGTTAAATGTGGTTGGGTTAATATATGCTCATATATGCAAGTTGACATCCTCTTAACCCATGACAAAGTTGTATGCTAAACCCATGATATTTGTGATGATCTTCCCCTTTATTATGTCATGAAATGAGAACGATTTACATGGGGAAACGATGGGGTTGGTAAATATGTTAATTAAAGTATGGTTGGGTATGATTAAGCATATCATAAAAATAAATTAACATAAGTGGGAATTTACCTATTGAGTTAGGTCTACCCCATGGGAATTTACCTATTGAGTTAGGTCTACCCATGTTATGAAAAACTTGATATTAATTAGGGATAATTAATATGGGGGTGATTAATTAGGAGTAATTAATCGACTAAGACACGAGGTTGGACTCATTTGTAGTATAAAACTGCCCGGACCCGACCGGCCTAACCAGTTGCTACAAATGGCAGCCCAATGTGAGAGGTCTTGGCCATAAATTAAATACGTGATTAAAGTAAAGACACGAGGTTAGACTCTGTTATGACGTAAGACTGCCCGGATCCTACCGGCTTAACCAGGCGGTCATAACAGCCAGTCTAATGTGGGAGGTCTTTATGGGAGATCACGGTCTTAATTAATTAAGAAACACTTAACCATATTAGCATGTAGTGGGACATGAGGGGTTAAGTGGGTGCCTTGGGTGGCATGTAGTAACTAGTGGGGGTGCCTTGGGTGGCATGATGAAACTAGTGGGTTGCCTTGGGTGGCAATAGAAAATACGATTAGAATACTTAACCAAAGTGGAACATGTAATTAAACATGATTAAAGGGTTAAGTAAGTGCCTTGGGTGGCATGTGGAAATCAAGTAAGTGCCTTGGGTGGCATGTGGGAATTAAGTAAGTGCCTTGGGTGGCATGTGGGAATCAAGTAAGTGCCTTGGGTGGCATGCGGAAATCTAGTGGGTGCCTTAAGTGGCAATTGAAATATAATTAGATGACTTAACCAAACCTTAACATGTAAGGGGGCATGATTATAAAAAGGGGTTAAGTGGGATGCACTAGATAAAATGACAAGCTTAAGTAGTAGCTTGTGGGGGCCCATTTCAACCAATATCCCAAACGTATCTTTGTGGGCTCGACCCATGTCGAGTGACGGGACACGCATATTGGGGTTGATTATAAGAGGCCAAAACGGGGTAGCGGTGGCAACGCAAGTCCAACGGGTTTCATATGCGTGTGTGGGCCCGGGCTGGTAGATAAGTCGTTGTTGCATCGTGTAGATATAAAGCCGTGCACCGTTGATATTATCAGGTGGCCACTTTAGGGGAGTGATACACCCCACTGTGGGACCAGCACGGGTATCTACGTTAGGGAGCCGATCGCTTGGGAGTAGTGGGTACACCTAATAAAGATAGGGGCAGACGGCACCTATGTAGGGGTACACGAAACTACTGGGTAAAATTACTAAGTACACCTAGTGGAGATAGGGGCAGACGACACCTATGTAGTGGGCTAGGGGTACACGAAATTACTGGAAAAATTTTCTAAGTCCTTGGGAGGGATCAACCTTTAAGTAGGAATTACTTTTGGTGGGTAGAGCTGGTGTGGTGCAGTGTAGGAATTACCCTTGGGTGGGTAGATCTGGGGTGGTGTAAGCTAGTAATTATCCTTGGGTGGATAAATACGTCGTTTCGGTTATCGTAGTACATCCTGTGTTTTGTTGGCTACTTAGTGTAGTCATTATCCCCAGAGGTACCGTATCTTGTTTATATCATACCCTAATTACTTTAATGGTTGTATTGTTAGGGTTATAGGACTCACTCAGACTTATGTCTGACCCCGTTGTTGTTTATCTTTTTTCCCACCCTCAGGTTATCAGAGTGGACCTAACACTAGTGGGCTTGGACCAGACCGCTATATCTATCTTTTGGGGCTTGGACCGTAGAAGTAAAGCTCGGTTTATCTTTTGGCTATTATCTATGTAACGGGATTATGTACTTCTATTTTATCAGGATGGATATTATGTACTTGACTCTTGTTATGGTTTTGTGATGTAACCAAACATGTTTTGTTAATGAAATGATGTTTTAAATTTTCAAGTATTACTTATATCTGTCCTGTTGTAATTTTTCTGTTCTATACTCACTAAAAATACTCCACCAAAACTAAGGCATTCCCTTTGTGAGTGACCTTAGCGGGTGTGGGGTGTTACAACTTATGTAAGCATTTGATTGTAACCTGAAAGGGTTTATGGTTTGTTCCATGATTTGATTAGGTTTAGGTTCTATTTTAATTCCAAACGTATTGATACTTAAAATATATCAAAGGCAAACGTTTTTATGTGCAAAACACCAAAAATGGGTGAATTAGATAAAGTGGAGCTTATAAACATACATATATTATATGTGTCTGTTATACTCTATTTCTTATCCATTATCGAGATCATTCCAATAATCCTAGAATGCAAGTTGAAATTTGTATGTATGTTATATTTTCCATTCACTGCTATCTTTTATTATGCTACTATGCCATCATGACTACAATGTAGCGGTCAAGATACGGAAATTAACTTGTATATCTTAATTTAGACAAGGTTACAATTTTTATCCCATTAGAACGTTCTCTCGTTCATACGAACATTAAGTGTTATTTATACGTTATAATTATTATATTAATATAGCATAATCAACATAATAACATAATATTAACGTAATAAATGAGATTAGGAAAGAATTCGAATTTGAAATGTACCCACATATATATTGATTGCTTGTGTGTGCATATGAAATGGATTTACATATATTAATAGTGGTACACAGACACGAGGTTAGTTGCCATTTATGATAGAAGCCTGCCCTAAACCGACTGACAAATCCAACAACCAAAAGTTGGCCTAACTATTCTGAGACATCTCGGTGCCATGGGTCATTTAAACTTAGTACACTATGACACGAGGTTGAAACCACTTGTAGTAGAAGCCGGCCCGGAACCGCCGACACATCCAACATCTACAGGTATACGGTTTAATGTGAGAGTCTAGTCTGTGTATATATAACTATATATATATATATATTTGTATATATATATAAGTCTACTGTGTGTGAAAATAGACAGGTTTACTATGCCTTGAGAAGGTCTTAAGTGGCTGACTCTCTTCTTGTATAATTTGGGTCTTAAGTGTTTAGGACTAGGATCCCTCCGAAGGTTTATTTTTTTGAGAAGAAACAAAGCCATGGAACTCACCCTTATTATATTCGAAGCAAGTCTTTAGGTCCTCCTTCTTTAAAAGTGGTTAGGAATAAGCGGTAACGGAGTAGGGTAATTCACGAGGATGTCCACTTCCTCTAGAAGCATATAGGGTATCAAAATAGGGACATGATTGGTATACAAAGGACATGTGACCATTGCATACTCACCAACCATCTAAGGGAAGTCTTAAGCAACTTAGGTGTTCTACCGTAATATCAATTAAGTCGTAATGTCTGCAATACTACGCTCATATTACAATTGAGAGTACAAACTTAAGAACGTTGACGTGGTCTTAAAGGGCTAGGGTCCGCCATAGGGCTATAAGCGATCATAAGAATCCACCTTGAATAGGGCCATAAGTGTCTGAGAATTCCTACCTCCTTGGGTCTTTACCCTAAAAACACTAATGAGCGATTGACTTGGATATCCACCGCATTGGTTAGATACTTGGTATTTGTGTGAATGTTGTGTGTTGCGTAGACATACCTTGACATATGTAACCTGCTAAAAACTAGGGTATGGTCTTTAAGTAAACGCCATATTTCAGTCACAGAGAACTTTACGTTTTGACCCCTCTCCTTAACATATCCAATAGGTCAGTAGATGGGGTAAAATCCACGGACGAAATCATGATGGGAGCTTAAGACGAAGTCGTTATGCAATCATTAGTTATTATTACTTTACTTCTTATGGAAACCTTTGATAATGAATTTATTAATGTACCCATAGAACAAATGTAATCTCGACTGTTATGTTTCAATTGTGTGATTTTTAAATAATGTGGCACATCTTATTTCAGTATTATATTTTCTCCTTTCGCTATGTGGGATTTCCATTCGAACTGTATGTATATATTATCTGTGCAAATGTAATTTGTTACAGGAACCAATGACCCGTTTAGAATGGTTCTAAGTTTCGATGAGCCTTTTCTAGATCAAAATTTAGTCTCATTTCGGGCCTACGTCCACTTTATAGTAATCATTCATCATATTATAGATGATTATAATTGTTGTACAAGTTCGGACAATATTTATGTAAAAAGCGTTGCAACAGAACAACAAAATATTTGTTAATTCTAAACTTTGACCAAAATGTTCTTCTTCTTTGAGTGGAAAAAGTGTTGACTTGGTCAACAATGACCAAAAAGTAGCTTCAATATCCAAGAAATTCAAAAATATCCAAGACAGCATAAAAACAGCGTAAATGTCCAAAAAATGTCCAAGAAATCAAAAATTTCCAAAACGGTCAAAAAGTAGTGAAAAAGTTCTTGTGAATGTCCAAAAGTTGAAGGAAAACGTTTGTGCAACGATTTAGAGGTCCATGCAATGTCCAATGGTCATGGAGAAGAATGTGGCAACCATTAATGATGCTTGAGAGCTCCAAAAAGTCCAAAGTACCAAATGATAACCCACCGTTTTGAATGCCAAGCAAGGGACTATTTGCAGCCGAGTTTTGTGTGTGTCAGGTCAAACTTCGTATCCCCGAGGGATACGAAATTCGCATCCCAAAATCGGAGTCGAAAAAGCAAAGTTATGTTGAAAAATCGTGAAAACTGGAAAATCTGGTGAAAATGCGTGTCGATCAACCAAAAACAAGTGATTGACACGGTATAAACTCAAAAAAAAAAACGTGGTCTGTCACTTTCTTGGCACATTTGCCACTTTGCCAATTTCGAATCCCTGAAAAATCATGGAAAACGTTGTCTCGCAAGCAAAAATAGGTGATACGCACGTGCCAATCTTGTTTGCTAAAAATCCTCTAGCATTTGCCAATTTTGAATCAGTGCCAGATCTGACATTTTGAATTCCTGATGCACGCAAGAGAAATTTTAAATCACACTGAGTCGATCACCCTATTTTTGTGCCATATTTCGTATCCCTTGATCTGGCGAATTTCGAATCCCTTGTGATTTGCCAAACCCGATTCCTGAGCCAAATTATCTAGGTGATCTGGCCGGTGCGCACACGCGTTTTTTAGTGATCGACCTGTGTTTTCTATTATTTTTCGAATGGGTCAAACATGCCAAATTTACCAGATTTACCAAATTTGCTAAGTGATTAGCCAAGGTTTTACACGTGGTTTTCACGTTTTTCTCATGCCAATCAGGCACTTTTAACGTGGCAGACAAGTTTTATCAATTGACTAGATTTGAATGCCGTGAGTCGCGCAAGGCATTTTTCGTGATCGCGCCATGCTGGTCATTTATTTTTTAGTGTGCGGCACTGTTTTTTTTGGCTAAATATCATATTTTGATGTCGTGAATCGTGCAAGCCATATTTCGTGTTCGTGTCATGTCGATTAGTTGTTCTTGAGTGTGCAACACTTTTTTGGCAAATACCGATTTTACCAAGTTTGATCGTGCCATGAGGCGCGCAAGCCAATTTTTGTGATTGTGCCATGCTGATCAGTCGTTTTTTGGTGCATGAAACATGATTTTGCCGAAATCCATATATTTTCCACGATGAGTTTTTCCATGTCATCAGACCGACGCGCTTAAACATTTTGAGATGATTGGACTATGTCGATCACGTATTGTTACCGTGCTAGTTTTTCCAAGTCCATCGACGATGATTTTATGAATCGACACCATTTTCAATTCTTTTCGAACACGCCACGACTTCCACCAAATTGCTTCGTGTTTTCTGATGATGTTTTCGACGCTTGAGCGTGTCGCTAACCAAAATATTGACGTGTGGTAGATTTGATCAAAAAGCATGTCAACACTTTGCCCCCAACACATGTCTTGCTTGATCGAAGGAAGATTTGTTTTGCAAGAAATCCAAAAACCCACGATCACTTCAGATCTTATTATCCATGAGTTGGAAAACCAGAAAGCTTAAACTTCGAAGAAAGCAGATGATCTCTTCGGATCGTATCAGTTAGAAATCCATTGGAAGCCAATGAACGATTTGGCTTATTTAGAGATAACCATAATAGCCAGAATATCTAAGGGTCTACAGGAGTCCAATAACTTATATAACCAGAAATTCATTTGGCCGAAAGTGAGCGAACGTGTCGTTTGACCTACAAGACAGCCACATGCCATCATATTTTTCCAAGGTGATCTTGTTAAGACAAGATGTCCAAGGGATGAAATTTTTCCAAGGCGATCTTGTCGAGGCAAGACGACTAAGCCAAGTGATTTTTCCAAGGCGGTCTTGTCGAGGCAAGACGACCAAGGCATGTGGTTTTTCAAGGCGATTTTGTCGAGGCAAGACGACCAAGGCATGTAGTTAAAGAAAAAAGTTGAAGTTTATAATCTAGTTTTAGATATCATACTCCACAAGCACTAGCTTTGAGGAGTAATCGTATTAAAGTTATAAAACTTTGGAGGTTTTAGTAAAATCAATAGAAAACTAAATGGTTTGTCATCCGTAAAGAGCATGCT
The DNA here is from genome assembly GCA_030737875.1 of Allium sativum. Classification (NCBI taxonomy): domain Eukaryota; kingdom Viridiplantae; phylum Streptophyta; class Magnoliopsida; order Asparagales; family Amaryllidaceae; genus Allium; species Allium sativum. The sequence continues at coordinate 526,376,745 of CM060922.1, read as the reverse complement.
TATGGAAATTTGCTCCCGTACATGGGTATGTGAACTTAACCTTCTTTGATTTAAAATTCATTTTTGAAACGGACTGGATGATTTATTATTTGCGAGGAGCACGCTTAGGGATAGTTGTTCCCATACATGGGTAAGCGACCTTAGCCGTCGTAGTTCCAAAACCAGAATTTTCTCAAGGTGATCTTGATGAGGCAAGACGACCAAAAGCTGTTAGAAGAGCTCAAGGCATCCGAGGTTGTGTTTGAGCAAGAGATCGACGAACGTTGAGGTCGTAATAAAATAAAACTTCGACAATTACTGAGATCTTATTAAAATGGAAATCTGGCGATCATTGGGATTGTATTTAGAACGGCCTGTCAATTTCGGAATGCACTAGATCTAGAAAATAAGAAGCCTTGGTCTTGCCGAGATTTGCCAAAATCGAGTATGTACCTGCTAAAGAGGGAGAGGAGACCGAAGTTTGAATTTTATCCTCGACTGGTTGATCATGGAGCCGGAGCCCGGACTGATTCAGTGCCTAATCCAATGTTAGCAAAAGGTCGAGCGCCATGCAAAGTATCTGGCTTGATCCTGATTTGAGGTGCCATGATAGGCAAAAATCCAACATTTCGAACCGTGGAAGTTTCTATGTTCAAAGCTGCGTGCACTGGCGCTCGAATGATGTTTTCGATACCTGATTCTAGATGTGATTGACTACAACCTGAGCTGAGTCTTGAATGGAATTGGAGGTGTTTCCCCCGAGCCTAACCGATGTTGCAGCTAAATGTCGATAGTTGTCGATACAGGGTTGTTCTTGGGGAATTGCCCCCACGTCCCGAGCTAATACTTGTGGAACACTAAAGCTTGTTCCGATCATATTGCCTTGACCCGACTGCGTCGTAAATCCTTCGAGTCAGATGTAAAGAGAGGCCATGATGGCCTCCTATCGATGAAATGTTCTTCTTGTTGTACTAAGCGAGAAGTAAGATCTTTAGTTAAGTGCCTGACGACTTCCTCAATGTCGTCTCGAGTGACGAAGTTCAACGGGTGTCCGGTCGAGGAGAGTTCTTGCTCCTCCTCCACACATTATCCTTCTGAGCGAGCTAACTGTTTTCTTTTTACCATGGTGGAATCCGAGAGCATTCTGAGAAAAATTGAGAATGAATCCAATGTTGATGTTGAAGTCGAAGTCGTAATCCGAAGCCAAAGTTGAAATCTAATGTCAAATCCGAGAATCCAATCTGAAGCAGAAGCCAAAGTTGTGCGCCTCCTACCTTGCGCACCGAAGTGTTGACGTGGGGAATCATCGTTAATTCAACGCATGCTAACCCTCGAGTGAATGTGTAGTATGAACAAAGTAATCCAAATCCAAAATAGAGAAATGCAGGGAGAACACAACTTTTTATAGTGGTTTGGCACTAACACCTACGTCCACTTCACAGTAATCATCCATCATATAATAGCTGCTTACAATTGTTGTACAATTTTGGAAAATATTTGTGTACAAAGCGTTGCAATAAATCAACAAAATATTTGTTAATTCTAAACTTTGACCAAAATTCCCTTCTTCTTCTTCGTTGAGTGGAAAAAGTGTTGACTTGGTTAATGATGTCAAAAAAGTAGCACCAATATCAAAAAAGTGTGTACATTTTCACTTTATAAAGCACTCCGGTATTCTTTTTGTTGCCTTTCTTATCTTTCCTCCACTTTTACTTCGAGCTCGCAGATTTGGAAACTTCCTTTTTACCATCTTTTAGCCTCTTCCTTTGCATCCTCATACATTACAGTCATCTCCACTAATGACTCAAAAGTCATGCCCCATCGGTGTATAAGTCATCGCTAACCTTTAAAGAGGTTTGTTCAATCCTTTCGTGAACCTAACAGATTTCTTATAAGTTGTATTGACCAAATCCATCTGAAAATTCGACAGCTCATTGAGTGATTGATATATGCCCTTTATAGTACGGTCTCTTTACTTCAAATTCAAGAAATCTCTCTAGCTTCATCCCTTCTTCAGCCTTTGACAAAAATCTCCTCTCGAATTGGTCTATGAATCCAGTCGAATCAATATCTCTATCCTCTACTTCGACTATCTTCCATCAATAAGATGCCTCCTTTTTCAACCGCCAAGTGTCCAACTAAACTCTGTGACGATCCCCGAGTATCAATAATCCAAAAATACTCTCCATACTCCGCATCCAAGCATGAGCCTCTATAAAAGTCTCTGTGCCCGAGAAAGTCCTGCTGCTAAAGTTAGAGAAGTCTTTACAAAGATTAGAGAATTCGATAGTTGCTGATGGATTAGGAGGAACCATAGCTGCGGGTGTTAGATCTTGCGAATGCTCTTGACTTTTCGATTGGTGTTGTAATCTCAAGATATCTATGAAACCAACTGGGAACTGAGACACCCATAGGAATATTTGGGGCTCCTAACATACTCAAAAGAGAAAAGATAAAGATTTAAGATTTCAAAGGAAGGCTGAACTGAATTTGAGAGGATAAAATTTTATTTTAAACAGTTGCTTTTATTTTGAAAATCTACTTTCTTTTAATAAATATTTTCTTTTAAAAATAGAACTTTTTGGAATCTTGTAATTGTAGGCGCTGATACCAAATCAAACACCGCATATCCCTTAACATTAGCTAAAGTAAGGTCATGCTAAGAAATGTGAAGCGTTGCGGATATAAAGACATACCCCACAGAGACTAAGATTCCTAAGGCATAAAATAATTAATATACTGGAAAGCATTTTTAGAACTGAAGCATAACATTTCTTTCGAAAATGACATATTATTTCAGTTTCAAACCACATATCTCAGTCACAAATTGGAGTATAATGTGAATATCTATGCAGTTAAAGCGCTTAGCAGATCCAATGCGACGGAGGTCCAAAAAAATCATATCGGGGATAAAGTGAGGAAATATTAGGATATAGCAGATGACTCTAAAATAGCATATGTCGCACATTCGTAATGTTTTTACGAATGTAAAAACGATAATTAAATGAAAACTAGCACTCATTTTAACTCTAATTAGTACATTCTTTATTTAAACAAAAACATGTGCAAATATTTGTAAATAAACGTAATTGCTATTTTGCTTGATTAAAATTTATAGAATATAGAGTATTTTTGTTTCCAAAAATACATATTGAAAATTTCAGTTAAAAAACCTAACTTCATAATTATTGTAGTACATAGATATCATTTTTCAGTTCGTTCCTTCCATCAAAGATATAGCGGGAATATCATAATATAGCGGAAATAACTGGATATATCGGGAATAGCGGGGCTTAAAGAGGAGGGGCTATATCCGAGGATATATGGGAAAAGCGTAGCGATGGTAGTTCACTACGAGATATAGCGAGGTTATAGAGCGACATTAATTTCCCAGGTGAATATCCCTCAAAATAACCAATAATGCAACTAACTCTATGAAATAAGATAAAACAAAAAGACGAACGCATCTGCAATAAGAATGAAACTCCTCCAAGAAAATCAGAACTAATCACTTCCATTCTGTAAGCCTAGTGGGGAAGAAAAAGGAAGAAAGAAGTTTGGGTCAGACATAAAGCTCGGTGAGTGATGTAATTATTAGGATGATTATGTAATAAGGAAAGATAAACCCAATAATAGTTTTATATCAGATATGGTAAGTGTCCTTGTACAACTACAAAAAGATAAACATACTAGAATGATGTACAAGAAAATATACTTGAACTACACAAGTAAAGATTTGTTCGATTGTTTGGACTTTCTTAGTCACTGAATCTGATAATCATGATTACGATAAATTCCTAATCCTACCCATTAACCGACTACTAATTTACCATCTTACATGGCAGCTCATGTCATCATGGATCTCGGGTTTTATCCCACGCGATCCATCAGTGAAGACATAACATAAATGTTGTTTGATGCAACAGTGACTTATTTTCCCTCGTTGATGCACATGCACGTTCGTTGCCCCACCGCAACGCACCTACATACGACCTAGTCTCTGTTGATCCCTTATTTATCTTAATCAGCATAAGCGTTTCCAGCCATCACCACCGTCGATTGTGAGACCATTGTGATAAACCTGAAAGGGAATGCTGCCGGTACAGATCCTAGCAAACAATTATTCTAATTTTCAACTTAACGCTGATCCCCTTTGATTTCAGCATTATCCTTTGGTGATCACTTACTTCCCCTAGTCAGCCCCCGTATTGTCGGAACGGACCTTAACAAGTATACGCTTATAAACCTGTATACTTTATTTTTCTAAATCAACCTTGTGTTGTAGTAATGGACCATAATTAGTACATGTTTATTAAACTTTGCCTTTTTTAAATTTATCTCATTATTAAGAATTTCCATCGTTTCATTCAACTGTAACCATCGTGTTATAATTATATTCGCCAATAAGCACAAATTGTTCATTATGATTTCTATGTGTGTCCATGCACTTTAATTGTTATAATATTTCTTTTGCAAATTGTTCAGTCTTTTCTTATCAAAACCCGTATCATAAATTAATTGCAAATCTACGTTAGTTTGCTTATTTCAACCCAATCCCTTTTTAATTACAGATCTATATTTTTTGCAAATTTTTCTGCAAAATTTAGTCTTATATGTTCAATCCATATTTGCATTATTCTTTAATTCTGTTTTTTCCATGCATAAAATAAAAAGAATTACATTAGTCGTCAAAATACTTACATTTACAGGATCTAGGTATGTTTTCGGTATAAACCACAAATAGGTGTGAAACCTGCAAAATAACTAATAAATATATAAAGAGGGAAGAAGACTAAGAGAATATCTTATAGTGCTTAAATATAAAACTGTAAGAAAAAACTAAAAAACTGTAGAAAATAACTTGCAGAAAATATATATAAACTTACAGGAAGCTAATTAAAACCGTAAGAAAACTCTATAACTATAAGAAACTCTATTTTATTAAATTATCAAAAATATGAATATTTACAAACTCATATGTGGTCCGGAGCATTCCTCCTGGCCCCTATAGATCACTCCACCAAAAGCATATAAATATATGTATACATAAATACTTATTTTTATAAATCTTTTCCTCTAAAAATTTTAGGTCGGGTCCGTCTCGAAAAGAGAGAATTGAGCCAGGGGGAGGTTGTGTCGTGAAGAATGACAAGGTTTAGGGGACTATTTATATGTTAGGCTACAAATCTTAAATCGTTGAAATTTTACATTAAATCTAGTTTAGCCCCATCGCACGACTACTAGAAACTTGCCACGTCAGCAAAAATTTCAAAGTCAGCAAATCAAATTAGACTAGGTCACGTTATACAAAACAAAACACGTCTCGGGTCAATAATGTGCTCGTTTGGTGCTAGTCGCGCCAAGATATACGTATGGGTCGACCCGCACGCCGTTATATTTTTTCTTCTTCTTTGATTTAATTTTGTTTTCACCATGATTTCTTCGTTTTGAATCCATTTCTGACAAACTGAATATACATGTAAATTGACCATAAAATTACCACGGACCTAATGGTGCAATCCATAGGCAAATTCTGAAAATTATACAACTTGTTATTTTATTAACTAATTCATTAATTAGTGTTAGGATTGTTTTGCATGTTGTTAAGGAAGGAATGACGGTCTGAATATAAGTCCCACATCACAAATCAAATTGAAGGAGCTGTGTAAAAATATGAGTTGGTAGGCACGTAACATCAGAGATTCCTTTTTTTACAAGTATGTCAATGCCAACTCATATGTGTGCGCCCTATGCGAAAGGAAGTGGGGCTTTGTTCCGACCATCGTTACATAACAATTAATTATTGTTCTTAATAATTCGGTTTGTTACAATAACTTGAAAAAAATATTTAAACCCAACACTTAAAAACGCAATTTCGAAAAAATAGATAACACTGTTTAAGATCTCTAGTTTCTTATACTTATAATTTTGTTATCTAATTGTGATTTGAAATGTATAGTTAATATTGTTATTGCTATTGTCACCAATATTACACCTTTATTCTTTTCATCATAATTAATAGCATGTTATAGTTCTGTTTTTTTGTGATTTTTGTTAATAATAATACAATATTACCACTGTATATTTAAGATTTAAATATGACAATTTGATATTGATTAACATATCGTTAATAATATGATTTAGTAAAATACATATTACATGAATTGGTGTTATACAAATTTATAAGATTTAGTATATTATATACATTTTTTCTATGAAATGATTTATTTAGTTTAGAAAAGAAACTGCACCACAATCACGGTCCGATTAGTTCGGCAATCAAATCCTTGTACCATGGACGATCACGGTTCAACTTGCGGTCCGATATCCAAAACTATGAATAAAACTATTACGCATCATAAATCTTGCTTAAGTTGTACATTTGATGAAGTAAAAGTTGCATAAAATGATTGTTTGTTTCCAATTTTCGATAGTGCTAAATATCAAATATAATTATACAACAAATGATTATCGACCACACTAATTTATATAATCAAAAACCGTCATAAAATTTAAAGGGTGCCAAGATTTTGGAATAGACCCAAGTGCAAGGTCCGTCTTTCATGCAATTTTCTTTGTCAAAATGGGTTATAACCGTTATAAGTTGAAAACGAGAAATATAACTTAATCTTTTTTAGATGTACCCTGCCGGCCGGCCATTTAAGAGGTCTCCTATGTCGAGAAGTAAAAAATATTATAATAATGAAATAAGTTTAATTAAATATAAGTAATGGCTAACAAAAGTTGTCAAAAAATGAAAAGCCGACAGAAGGCTCTCTAAAAATAACTCCCTTTCTAGCAGTGTTGTAGATATGGCAAATTGACTAACGATTGCTTGATGAGTTCTGCTTTAATGTTTAGGTATTAAATGGTCGTTTGATCTACCTATTCTCTATTTAACATTCATTAAGTTATCCAGGTTTTAGGCAGTGAATAGTATAGATATTATTGTACTACAAAATAGAACAGTATGCCTGTGAATAAAAGAATATAATTGAATGGAATTTTTACCGTTATCAAAACGTTCTTCGGACGCTCGTCAAAATGCATATGATGGTTTTGGTGAACATTCTAACAATCTTAACGTAGGCTCACGAGGCATGTTAGACGTTTCTATAAAGCCCAAATCCCGTTCAATTGAAGCTGCTGTAGAAGCCATTTTTTATGTAAAAAAACAGGAGGAAAGCAGAGATAAAAAAAGGCTAAAAAAGAGGTTCAGAGCTGCAATATTAGATATTTTCTATTTTATTTTTTCATTCCATAAATTCATCAAGTTTTTCATGTCTGAATCACAGCAAAAACATCTGCATGCCATAATGATACGGTTTTTAAATACTTCTTACAGAAAGCATTAATATGGACCTATTGGAACTTGATTCGCTACTGGACAACATGGTAAGTACTAAGCAGTATATGACATTTTAAACTTCAAAAGCACGTTATGGTTGTAATGAAGTAATGAAATCTGCAGGAGACGGAAACAGGGAACGACCTAAATCAATGGGATATGAGCAGCTTTGATTTCAACTTAACGGAGAATAGCGAGTGGGATCAGTACATTCAGGTACCATCGTCTGAGAATTCCAGTTTGGAGTCCCAAGAGATTATACCAGATATCGGTATAATCGAGCAAAACCAAGAGCTCCCTCAACAGAACAGCGGAATGAAGTGGAGTTCTTCATGTACAAACCTTCCAAGCATCCTCTCATTTGGAAACCCCGGCTCTCCAATTGAACTACAGGCAGTGCCCGTTGTTAGGAAAGACCCAAAAAGAAAAAGAACTGCACGTAGTCGGGCTGAGTTTGCCAACCGTGAGCACGTAATTGCGGAGAGGAAAAGGAGGGAGAGAGTCAGTGAAAATTTATTTACATTGTCTGGTCTTATACCTGGTTTGAAGAAGGTGCCTTTTCTTTCCTTAAATTTAGCATCTTTGTTAGTCTACATTTTCGATTTGATATTTGCTACTTCACTTATGCTTGAAGCCTATCTGGATACAATCTTTAAGAAGGAATAGTTCTGTATGAATCAACAATATGGTAGCAAAATTATTTTTGCCTCTTTTTGAATTGCTGTAAAATACAAAAACTGCAATAAGTTACTGCTAAGCTTTTGCTATAAACATGCTTTTGATGAAAGAGTTTGCATTCTCAATATGGGAAGAGATATGCTGTAGAATGGCACTGTATGTATAGCTTAAAGAAACAGATCTTATGTTGTAGTTGAGGCGCAAAAAAGCCAGCAATTATTGCACATTTTTACTGAAGAAAATGTTCTAAAATGCATAGATTGATTTGGTCATGTACAACTAAACATCATATGATCTTTTTGGTAACGCAGAGAGACAAGGCATCAGTGCTTACAAAGACAATTGAATACATGAAGCAAATGCAGGAAAAACTCAAAACACTTGAGGAGCAAATAGCGGCCAAAGACCCAAATATTGAGGCTGAGCACACAAGCAAAAGGTCTAAGCTTGTTTCAGTTTCCAGCACTGACAATAAAAGTCCAAAAATCGAGTTAAATGTTTCTGGTAATACATATTTAATCAAGGTTCATTGCACTGAAGCGAGCAAAGGTACATTGGTCAAAGCTCTAAATGTTGCTGAAAGCCTTCATTTGAAAGTGGTCACTGCAAATTCAACCCAGTTTTCTGAACAGATACTTGATATAACAATTACTTCTCAGGTAATTCTAGTTGTTTTTTTAGAATTTTTTTTTATGTAAATGCAGTAAAATGAGTATTATTTCTTTTGTAACATAATCTTTGTTTGAAATGTTTAAAGGTGGAAGAGGGGTTCCAGGTGACAATGAATGATCTTTTTAAGAAGCTGAAGACCGCATTAGAATAATATGAGTCTTTGTACTAGTAACAAAGGAGAAGGTGCAATCATTGTATCGTGTATTTTAATTTCAGTTAATGAATAAAACAGTAATTTAGAATATAAGGACGCTGTGTTCTTTTGTGGTAAGCCTGTCCCAAGTTTTGTGGTAAGCCTGTCTTACCACCTGTCCCAAGAATTGTGGAACAGTCAATATCATGGCACAATAGCACCAGCACTCAACTTAATTACGTCATTTTCAGCGCTGTTTCGTTAAATCCTATAAGTTTTAACATAATAGAAAATGAAAACCTTTTTTGTTTTTTTGTTCTTTTGCATATAACGGCTTTAAACAACAAGGCCATCCCACCTATATACAAGATTCCACGGTAGTAATAGTAACAACAACAACAACAACAACAACAACAACAACAACTAGTATAACCGTACAGGCGTACAACGGTCGAAAAACCGAACGTTTGATTCTACAATTTAAAAGATAAAAAAATGTTGTATTTTTAAATTAATTGATAAAAACTTGATTGATTTAAGAATTCGTTGCATTTTTTAAATTTGTTGCATTTTTCTAAATAATCTATTTAGATCTATCAAATGATATTGTATTTGAAATAGGATATTAACAACAAATATGAAATAGATTTGAAACGTAATGAATATTTTAAAGAAATTATAGGCATTAAAATTTGAGCGATCAAAGACATCTAAGAAAACAATTTCGAGAAAGGAATATTTTTTTGCTTTAAAAAAATTTATTTTGGCCAAGCGACAGTAAGCAAATCTTTCTTACGGTCGGTTTGATAATAACTAGTACAACCGCACAACGGTGGTAAAACCGACTAGTTAAGTTGTGTGATATTAAAGAGAAAAAATTCTATTAGTTTTATTCTTAGACAAAAAATTAATGAAAAATTCACAGTATTGGTTAAAAAAATGAAAATTAGTGCAAATATGTAAATTCTATTAATCAATATATTCTGAATCATTACAAATTTTATAAAATGAAATAAGAAACCAGACTAATGTTTGCTTACAACACATCATTATATTTGTAAATTGTCAATTATAGAAGATAAATAATGCAATAGTAAAAGTAATAAATAAATCACATGTCAATGAAGTACATTATTAAAATAAATACCTAAAAGTAGCATTGTTAATTTCGAAAACTAAAATTCTGAGATGACTAAACTAACATTGCAGATTTAAATAAATAAATAAATAAATAGAAGAATCTATCATTCTTGATATTTCTTCTGACAAAAATTTGTTTCAGCCGAATAATCAACAATGGACTGTGACATAGCAGTGTTCTTTTGCTTTTTCGCGTTCATGTAATCAATTTGAGCAACGCCAAACTTGAAAAGACGATGTATACATAGCAACTCCTTCAGGTTTTATTCATATACATCCTCGTCTTCTTCATCCTTAGTCTTGCACAGATCATCAGCACTGCAACCTATAATTTCCTCTGCTACTTCGTTGAAAGCGGTAATCCATGCTTCATCAGTTGTATCTTTAATTTTCATTACCATTATATATCTGGATTATAAAAGCATATTATTGCGTATATTAACACTTGGTATAATAGTTAATTATATATATATATATATATATATATATATATATATATATATATATATATATATGTTTTTACCTCAAAACACAAGTACTTTCACTTTGTTGGCATGCTTCGCACCAATAGCTAGATTCTGCAGATTTTATAACCTTTTTGTTGCACTTTTTACAAGCTTTGTACCATAGTTTTTGACTTTTAATGTAAGTTATGTACTCGAGTACGCTGAAGAAAACACATTGCATATTGAAAAATAATAGTCAACATATATGAAATTATTTCTTTACAAAATAATTTGAAAAAAAAGAGGACTAACCTTGTCCTCACCCAATGTCGAATTGCTTGTTATTTGAGAAAACATGACTTTATCGTAAGTAGTAGGGGATATTTTTACATTTTTGCCCTCTAGGTTGTACCAACATTTGAGATTTTTAACTTCTAAAATGTCTGGATTTATGGCTACATTGGTTTTACTCAACGTCGATAAAGATAAACCAATAATAACATCAAATAATATTAAAATTTGATGGATCAAATAATTTTAAAAAAATGGTGGTATGATAAAATTCTAAACATTTTTACCTTCAAAATCTCCAACTTTTGCATTTTTAATAGCTACTATAGGAGCTTCGTCAACAATTTCCATCAATTCAGAGCTTACTTCCATAGCAAGCTCTCCCCAAAATGTTACATTCACAGTTTTGGTTCTGCAATTTAAATCTAATCATTAATATTTTAATTTTGAAAAAATAAAAAGTTTAATATGTTTACTTACGAATCATCTACAAGTACATCCCGTTTTAGAAGGGTCCCACTGTTTTGTCTTCGAAATTTTTTATTTGGTGAGACAATTTGTACATGCCCGACTACATCTGAAAGGCAGCTTATGATAAGAAAACACACAATAAGATTTTTAAAAATTAATAATGTAAATGCATTACCTATTGCTTCCTTTTTTGAAAGGTACTTTGGGAGCTGATTAATATTTACAAAATTATATATAACCTTCGGTATAAAGGAGCACGTGTCATCCACCATTTTGACTGATGAGTTCTCAGTTAGAATAATCTCATAATTATTTCTTATGGTGCTAAAATCTTTTTTTGTTGGTCTAAGAGTTCCCTTTGAAATGTAATAAATCTTTTCACATTCAAATATATGATAAAACTTGTTTGCAGCTTTGTTAAACATCGTTGCTTGGACTTGGGCACTCTGTTAATTTGAAAAAAAAAAAAAACAAATATTGTAATAACATTTTAATAATAGTATTGCAAGAGAAAATACAATTGAAAGGATAAAGTTAGAAAAAAGTTACCTCATCATCCGTGAGTTCTATGCTAAACACACATCCTTCCCCTCTAATAGTTTTGTAAAATCTCATATTGCTTTTGTTTGTTACTCGATGGTTCTCCAACTGTTTTGGTATGGATTCAGTAAAGCAACAGGAGTAATATTTCTAAACATATCCATTAATTTGGCTGATAGAGCCGACGTAAATCCCAATCAAATACAAATTATTAGATTTCGACTTTTGTGTGAAGCGAGAACAAATGAATATATATCATAATCAAGTGTTAGTATATTAAAAATAAAAAATATGAACAAAAACAAGTAAATAGATATGAATATAGTTCCACTTGACATGTAAATGACTTGGGTATTCTACAAACAAAATCTTTTCTTTCTTTGCCATAGAATTTTATAAAATTCAAAAGGGATCCCCAAGACTATCTCGAACCGTCACATCACCATGGCAACTATTATCTATGCATCGCGTACTACTTGGAATCGAAATGCTTACTTCCAATGATCACTTGGAAATATTAAAAAAAAAATACTTGTGACAAAAAAAAGTGTACAATATTAAGAACAAAAGTTAGATATGTCACAAGTTTCAAAGCAACTAAAAATATATTAAGAGAAATGGTCTAATTTTGATGGTTATAGAGAAAATATAGCAAGTAATATTGCAAGTAAATGTATTTATATCCAGACTAGTTTAACATGTAGCATACAGGCATATAATAAATTTGTATATGATTTTTAAATACATTTTAATACTTCCTAACTCATGCATAATTCTCTTTTAGAGTTAATGGTAAAATAACTTACATTTCAAATAGTGATTAAGCTATTGATGGCCTAGGTTTTAAAAGATGTAAATAATATGCGCCTAATTCAACCTGAAATGAGCTGATAACTTCTCGTATGTAGACCACATGTACTATAACTTAAATTTTCTGGTGTAACATAATATTGGAAAATGCCAAAAAAGGTTATCTATATCATGACAACGTTACAAACACATCCCCAGTAACTGTTTTTTTAGCACAAGCAAAAACATTGCATAATCATATGAGAGAAAGAGAGATCATGCGTGCACGTGCGAGCGCGCGTGCGAGAGAGTGAGTGAGAGTGAGAAAGTGGGATCGTGTGTGAGAGAGAAAGATAACACAATATAGTTCTCACAATACCTTACCATTGTGAACAATCATTGATAATGCATCTACAGGTTCACCATTAATCTGGATGTCAAGCTTAACCAAGTTATTCTCTTTGTACCTATAATGTAGAAAATATATAGGTATTGGGTGTCATGCTAAAATACAAGGCTCGACAAGCGACTTAAATTTTGATATTAGGAAGTTAAAAATAATTTTGAACTATATATTCTTTTGTATCCTTTTACAATTCTAAATCAAATTTTTTTATAGAGAAACTGTTTTGAAAATTTGGTTTTTATTTTTTATAAAAAATATAGATATATTTTAACCTTAAAATTTAATACAATTTTATTTTACATGTGCAAATTTTAATACTCCAAACATAGAAGATTTTAAGATAACTTCAAGCTAATTTAATAGAGCAGTATAATTTGAATATCTACCCAGGACTCTACTGAAGATGATCAGTATTTCATTGAGGGTGTAATTGAATATATACATGGAAATTCCCTGCTTCATCATCATCAGCTAATTCGCCTTTGAATTCTAACTCAAAGGATAATCACAATCAAAAACAAGATGCTGTGAATAGTCGATGTCTAAATTTTGTGAAACTGTCTTCAGAATATGTTTTCATTCCTGAAAAGATTTACAACAAATCTATATCAACCTGGATCTATACGGTTGCATTAATTCCGATTCAATTCGGACTTTCAACAATCAAATTGAAGGAACACATTAAGAGAGTATGGAGACCAACTGGTAATTTCACTACATATTTTACTTCTACTTATAACTTTGCTGTGCAATTCGAAAATCAGTCTGACTATGGTCGGATAATTGAATGCTCAACCTAGTCCTATTTTGGTTGCCTGTTAATGGTTGAGGCATGGGTGCCTGGTTTTGACTACGATAAGAAATGTAGTGATATTTCCAGATTAGGTTACATAACATACCAATGAAATTATGGACAAAAGATGCAATCCAAATGGTAGCAAGTTTTATAGCTCATCCGCTTCTTATAAATGAAAATACTGAAACAAGAAAGTTCACAAAATATGCCAGAGTTCTTATGTCAATAAATACTTTAAATGTACTCCAAACAGTGGTACCTATATTTCTTCATAATGGTCAAAAAACTGTTATCAATGTGGAATTCGTGCCTTCTAAGTGTGAAAGATGTCAAACTTTTAGCCATGATGATAGTATGCATGAAGAGACTAGTGAATCCAAATGGAATACTTATTTGCCTTCCAGTTCTGCATAAGGTAATAAAGGAACAGAGCATATTGAAGAAAATGTTCAAAATCCTGTTGTTCCTGATGATGATCTATCCTTTCTAGATTCTAAGCTTCTTGATGACATTTTTCCAGATGATTTAAACTATGTGGCTGATGCAATTTCTGAAGGAAGTAAACAGGTGATTCCTGATAAAGGCAAACAAATAGATGTTTCAAAGTATATTGATCAGAACACTAGTTATATGTCAAACAAAGAAAAAGCAGTGTCTCAAACTGGTCCAAAAGCCCTTCCTAAAAGATTTACAAGAGTCTTTTCTGTTATTAAATGACGATTTTAACATGGAACGTTAGGGGTATGGATACTCTTTTTCATATGAAATAAGTATTCAAGCTCCTAACTAATGCTAAACCAACTATTGTTGGTTTGTGGAAAATAAGTTGTCCTCGACAAATTTAGCTCTCTTTATTTCTATACTACCTTTTAATTGGAAATATTTGACAAATAATTCAGTGGATCATAAAGGTCGAACTCTTTTAATATGGGACGAGAATGTTTGGGATCTTGTTTGCATGTCTTCATCTTTTCAGCATATCACTGTGAAAGCAAATAATAAACGAGGTTTTTCTATGGTGCTATCAACTATATATGCTAGTAATTTGTTTTCTAAAAGATTGGATTTGTGGCAGAAGTTAGTTAGTGATGCGGATTTAGTTGATAACTTTTGGGTTTTAATGGGAGACTTTAATAATGTTCTCTCTCCATATGATAAAAAAGGTGTTTACCAGTGCCTTACCAATAGTTGCGAGCTTTTTAGAATTTTATTGTACAAACTTCCTTATCAGAAGTAAAACCCCTGGGATTTCAGTTTACTTGGAGAAGGAAGGGGTTTGCAACCCATATTGACAAAATGTTGGTAAATAATGCATGTTTATGAAATTTCTTGAGCATGAAAGCACTTTCTTTATCACAACACTCAAGCGATCACAATCTTATATTACTTGATCTTATTCCATATCCACCTACAAAAGGTTTTCCTTTTTAATTTAAAAATGGTTGGGTTAATTTCCCTAGTTATAATGAAGCTATACACAATGGTCTTAATTGTGCAACATGGGGTCATCAGAGTTATCAATTTCTTCAAAAATTACAAAGTTGTAAAGCATCTCTTGAATATTAGAATAAAGAAAGGACCAAGAATAGTGCAAACCCGGAACATGCTAAAATCAACCTTTCTAATTTGGAACAAGCTACTGATTTACGACCTGAAGATATGCTATTATATGATGACTATCTGGAAGCTAAAAAGAATCTGCAGTCTCTACAAAAACTTTATTATGACGGTTTCAAGCAACAAGCTAAAGTCTCTTGGTTGGAACAAGAGGACACCAATTCTAAATTTTTCTACTCTCCTATGTTAAATATAAGATACTTCAATCGCATCAGAGCTCTTCTAGATCATGTGGGAAACCTTATATTCAAAGCAGAAAAAATTGAATCAGAAGCTATCAAATATTTTTCAGACTTGTTTAATAAAAGTAGCTCTTCTTCTTTCCCTAATTTTCAACCTATTGCTACTATTAATACACAGGGACAAAATTTTCTACTGAAAAACGTGTCTATTGAAGAAATCAGAGATGCATTATATTCAATAAAGGATGATACTAGCCTAGGTCCGGATGGTTTAAATTCTAAATTCTTGAAGACACATTGGGATGAGCTAAAAGGTGATACGTTATCTGCCAAGTATGATATTTTCAGTTCTGGTAAATTACCCAAATCAGTTAATCACACTTTCATCACTTTGATCCCTAAACATGACAGGCCAATAGAAATATCACATTATAGACCGATTTCCTGTTGCAATGTTTATTATAAGATTTTTGCTAAAATCTTATGCAATAGATTGAAGTGTTTCCTGCCTTTTTTGATCTCTTAAAATCAAAGTGCATACATCAAAAATAGGTATATTGGAGATAACATTTTGTTGGCACATGAGCTATTAAGGGATTTTAGAAAAACTGCCATGCCTAAATTTTGTGTCAAGGTTGACCTTCAAAAGGCTTATGATAGAGTGGATAGAGAGTTTATTATCACATAATGTTCTTAATGAAATTCCCTATTCATTTTATAAACCTTATATATATGAATGCATGTCATCAGCTACTTTTTCTGTATTAACACAAGGCGTACCAAAGGGTTTTATTAATTCTTTTCGTGGAATTCGCCAAGGAGACCTTCTCTCGCCATACCTCTTTGCAATAACCATGCAATATTTAACCTATTTGATTGATGAAGCTACTTATTCTAATTCATTTCAGCCAAGTAGTAATGTTGGACCCATTATTTCTCATCTTCTATATGCAGATGATCTCATGATTTTTGGGAAATCTACAACTCAAAATGCTAATGTATTAAAGCAGATCTTTCTCAAGCTTGGTATATATGCAGGGTTATCAGTAAATTCAACAAAAACATAGATTTCTTCAGTAAATCTGCAAGTAATTCCGAGGACATAAATAAACATTTTGTGGTTTGATAAAGGAAAGCTGCCTATAAAATACTTGGGAGTGCCCTATCTTCAAACTATTTGCATTTTTCAGAGTGCAATGCTTTAATTCAGAGAGTTCAAATAAAACTACAAGGGTGGAAATCCAAATTACTTTCCTATGCTGGAAGAGCTGAATTGATAAATGGTATAATCACTCCAACTTTCTTGTATTGGTTATTCATTTACCGAATTCTTGAATTTACATTGGATAAACTTCAATCCTTGTGCACTGATTTTTTGGGGGGGAGCTGCTCATAAACTATCTCGGAAAAATTTATGTAAAGAAAAGAGTGAAGGTGGAATTGGTTTAAAAAAAATTCTGATCTAAAGAGAGCTGCTTGCATTAAGCTTTTATGGAAATTTTTGGAAGGCAGATCTTTATAGGGGAAATGGATACAAAATAGATATTGTAAAGAAAAAAATTTCTGGTCTTTAGTTGTTGATAATAATGCTTCTTCTACGTGGAAGTTTATGCTCAAACTTCGATCTAGATCAAAGCAGCTGTTTAATAAATGTATAGCAAATGGAGAAGATACTTACCTCTGGTAAGATCCTTGGATAAATTCCCAGTGTTTGGTTGATCTATTGGGACATAATAGGCTGAGTTTAATCGGGAATGCAAATCAGAAAGTTAGTCTTATCATAAATAATGCAGCACTAGATCCATACATTCATCCTACTACTAGAGAGCTTATTTAAGAAATCAGTGTTGTCGAAATCTTCCCAAACAAAAATCATGACGTATATGAATGGGGCAATGGTGGTACTTTCTCTTTTCACAAAGCCTGAGACCTGGTTCGAAATCATAGAGATAAGGATGATGCTTTTGAGGTTGTATGGCACAAGAAGAATAGCAGGAAAATTTCTTTCATTGCTTATTTGGCTATCATGGGTAGACTTGATACATTGGATAGAATCAGTCGGTTTAGCAATATCACAAATATTATATGTTCGTTATGTGAAACTTGTCCTAAATCTATCGAGCATTTGTTCTTTGGCTGTAGTTATTCCTCCTTCATTTGCCTTTCAATTATGAAGAAGCTTTCAATGATAGTGAACATTTATACGAGCTTGACAGAAGAAGCTAGGAGTATTCACATGACTTTTAAAGATTTTGATCAGATTCGAGATATTGCTTGTGGTGCTTTTACATCCACAATATATTTCATTTGGAAAGAACGTTATCCGAGAATTTTTCATGGAAAAAGAACACTGGCACTTACGAAATTGGTTCAAATTGAAAGGGAGATTTATTTACTGGTGAACAATAATGGGAGTAAAACTGTGAGGAATTTGATGAATACTACATTGCTGAATCGCTGGGGTATTGAAATTTTAGATACTGGTTCGAGAAAGTGAAAGTTGCGGATTAACAGAGAAGTGTTGGTGTTAATGGGCCTGGTTGGGCTTTGAAGTGGGTTTTATTTCTGGTTGTATTTTCTTTTTCGTTCGGTTTGTTGTTGTATTGTTTTAGTCGCAAATCTGTTTGTATGACTTTATACCAAATCTATATGTGCTCTTTTTCCGTGTAAGGCACCCATCTAGGTTAGGTGGATTACAGGGTTTTAGTGAGGCATATAAAGGAGGTTTTATATTGGTATAGCAATAAAGAAGTACCAATTTTCATATATATATATATATATATATATATATATATATAATGTTTCTAGGGAAGCCAATCTCAATACATTTGATTTATGACGCAAAGGTCTCAACGCTTTGGTAGTGATCTTCAATAAGAGAACTTCTAACATAACCATTTACTTCTTATATTACTCTTTCCTCCATTAATCTTTTAATGGACAGGTATTATAACTTAAACTTGCTGGATTTGATCCCATATATAAGAATAGACACTTTGCGCTTGGTTCCGCAATTCCATATTGTATAACATGGGATCCAAGATTGTATGTGTTACGAGTTGAAGTCCTATCTTTGACCTTATACAATAAAGATTATATAAAAATATGAATTAGAGACGTGCATCAATAAAAGAACTTGTTGTGTATTTTTCAAGTAAGACAAATGCACTTTCAAGGAGATATTGCTGTTTAAGTTATTTGGTTAGCAAATTGTGTTTGTCACTGCAGGTACAGCACAGATAATGAGTAGATGATAAAGGAAAGCTATTTTAATATAAAATAGCATTTTAAGATTGATTTCACCATAATTTCAGATGGAACAATATAAGCTATAATCAACTGAAATTCCTTGTTAAAACCTAGAGTTTACTATAACACGTTACAAGATTCGAATTTCTGGCTAGCTAATTCTAATTTAAATATCCTTTTGAAACATTCGGAACTATTTATTTTTCTGCTTGATCCATAAAATCAGTCTTATAAATAATAATTCATACGATGATCCTTAGTAAAAGCCACATTTAAAATAATAATATGTTCTACTTGTCTTCGATCCATTCAACACTATACAAATCTACCAAACAAGTCCAATACTTTGAAGGTGCACTCATGAGCTCTCCGAGACAGTAAGTTCCCCAACTACTTTCTACAGCATATGAGCTTTGATAGGTTCTCATGGCATGTTTTTTCTTTAGCATATCATTCAAATTGTCAGCGTAAAGGTATGGATAGGTAGGCAACCTGAAAGAAAAAAGCTACAATTTATATCCATTTTAAAAATTAACATAGAAGATCAAGAATGTTGAAAAGCACAATAGGAATTTATAGAATTGGTCCTACAACAGAAACATATTTACCATTTATTAT
This sequence comes from Allium sativum, assembly GCA_030737875.1. NCBI lineage: Eukaryota > Viridiplantae > Streptophyta > Magnoliopsida > Asparagales > Amaryllidaceae > Allium > Allium sativum. The sequence continues at coordinate 526,357,390 of CM060922.1, read as the reverse complement.
AATGACATTGTATTTAAACGTTCTTCCTCCAATAACCTAGAAACAGACACTACACAATAATGGCCATTTAGCAACTCTTATTTTTTTCAACTGCCAACACTTATAAGTGTTGTAGACTAGTGACACTAATATGTGTTGCTATAGTGAAAATGTGTCACCAAAAATGTGCCAACACTTATTTGTGTTGGTATGCCTAGTCAACCCTTATATTCTGAGGGCAAAATGGTAAGTTCTCATCCTATGACCTAATCGATGCCTCAATCTTTTACCCCAACGCTTATTCCTCTTTCGGCCGCGTCATAAGAAAATAAAAAGAAAAATGGACTTCGGAGGATTGATATCAGCTCTCTCTAATCGATATGCGATATTGAGGATTTTGGTTGTCTCAAATCGGTATTAGTCTATCAAATCTCTTTCCACTCGTTTCTCAATTGTCGACTTCGAATTGGGGCTTTTAAGGATCATGGCTTCTAGGGAGCACGACTTCTAGGAATCACGATAATTGGTAAAAAAATCGATTTCACTTTCGTTATGTTTGGACTATACCATATTAGGTAAAAAAATCGATTTCATGTTAAGTTTGACATTTAACCGGTTTCTATTTGATTGCGAATTAGGATATTGCAACTTTAATAGCAATGCGAGTTTATTCACTTAATTTGTTAATTAGTGGTAGATTATTTGCAAGATCGTGCGAAAGGCAGCACTATGTATGGATTTAAAGGAGGGCCTGCAGGAATTATGAAATGCTAATATGTTGAACTAACCCCTGTTTTGGGAATCCACTGTTATGGTGTAGTGGCAAGTATTGAAATGGTTGGATTCAATGTTTCCTGATTTGAATTTGGCATTGGATGCATCATTTGAGGTTGTGAGAGAAATTGTTTGATGGCATGGTTTTCTGTGCTATGATTACTAGGAAGAATTTGGACTCACTTCAGGTATTTGATGTTTGATAAGTTAATTTGTTTTGTTTTGAGGTGTAATTATTTATTTATTTTATTTTCATCTGTAGAGTCAAAGAGGAGCTTTAGTTTTGTCAAATCTAAGGGTTGATAATCTTAAGAGGTTTCTATCGGCTATTGACAATACGGGACTGCTAAATTTGAGGCATCAGATTTGGAAGAGGTAACTTGAATTATCTGGACTTTATTAACAGCTTTGTCAACCATTGTGTTGTTATGGAAACTGCGCCTTTGCGGAAGCGTCCTGGATCTTATTCACCCAATTACTTAAAGACAATTTTTATGGAAACAAACATAGATATGAAATCACACGCGCAAACACAATATATTCCACCCAACCACCCTCTTATTGATTCACAAAAACAAATTTTGTTTACACTCAATGGATCAAAACCAAAAATAAACAAAATTACAAGAATCAATAACCTTATTGAGAAAGGGAAAACATATCTAGATGACTAACACTCTTTGTTGGAGAAGGAGAACAATGAAAAACGACGGCTAAACCTTGGATTAACTGCGGGCACCAATCATCTCTAGGGCACTAAGACCTAAAGGCATGCAGCCGCCACTCTATTCGGTCATATATTAATCCAACCCAATGTGCTGCTTTTATAGGAGAATAGAAGGCCTAGGAAAAATATCCAATTTTCCTCTTAGAGATATATTAGGAATATATCCCCTCAATACTTGTAGATAAGTCACAGGAAGACTGGGTCAAAATCCAGCAATAAATCCGCTCAAACGCCAAATTGCTCCTTCTAACCTTCTTTCTGTTGTTGCACCATCTCCTCTACCGCCAAGCACATCCACGCCTCGTCTCTATCAACATATGTGATTTTATATCACAAATCACAACACTCCACCTTGATACAAAATCACATCAACGACAAGTTAACCGACTTCCATGGACATGTGAAATCACCATCATAATGCTCCACCTTAATATGAAATCATATCAACACTCCAACAATCACCAAACAAGTCATCTAGCTCTTGCAACGACGTCTTCTCTCAATTAAACCAACCTCGATTTCCGGGCAACGAGATACACCCCACAACCTTGATTTCAGGGCAACGAGATACGCCCAGTCGATTTGAAAGGACTACGACCACACCTCAATTACAAACCCAACTCACCGCCTGCAAAAAATGCATCTACCACCTGAGTTGCACCGTGCATCAACCAACGGTCTAAAAGTGCTTGTAATTCCACAACGACACCCGTCTACCACTTGATCTGAGCTCCTTCCTCGATCACTTCGAATCCCTTGAGCATCATCAACGTGAAGACCCCTGTCGAACACATCAGCAGTGACCAAATTAACCTCTCCACCTTGCTGTGGACTAGGTTCTTCAACTGTCACTCGCCTGCCACATCGACACCCGTCTAACACTTGATCTGAGCTCCTTCCTTGATCATCTCGGATCCCTCGAGCATCATCAACAAGATGACCCCTGTCGAACACATCAGCAGTGACCATCGTATCCGACATAAAAAAAATCAAAATTTTTTTTTCAACAAAAAGTCAACATTTTTCCGAACAAAAATCATTTTTTTCTAATCCAAAATCACTCTAAGCTTTGCGGTGATCTAGCTCCGATACCAAATGTTGTGGAGAAATTTTGATTCAAGACCGCTCAAATAAAAAAAAATCCCCAACGCCGTGGAAAACGAGATCATAGTAATAGTGCAAAAACAACCAATCGAACAATCTCAATCTTATCCAAGCCAATCACAATCACCAAACAATGGAAATAATAGAGCAATAACGAGAAACTAAATGACATAGGGATTTATAGTGGTTCCACAGACGTCTTATCAGTGTACGTTCACTTTGAGAGAGAAACCTTTATTAATATCAATAGAAGAGTACAAGAGATTGATTACAATGATCAAATTTACTAGAAAAAATTGATTTTGTGGAGAAAGGAATCGAAGAAGATTAGGATTGCCTAAACCCTATAGAATAAACCTTGATCTAATCTCTTGATTTTGTTGTCCCTCCTCATTTTGGATCCGATGTAGCTTATATAGACATACGGAAGTATATGGAAATTCCCAAAATTTCCTCTAGATCCGAAATATTCGAAATATCCTCCAGATCCTAAATATTCGAAATATCTCGAAATATCCTCCTCAATCTAACACATAGTATCGCATACTTCAACACTCCACCTCGGTACTATATCCATCTACATCACAAATTTCAATGCACCTAAGCATTTCCTTCTATCTTCAATCAAGAAAGCTTGAATGTTTCCCCAATGAAAACGTGGCTATGCCGGAGTTCATTGGGGAAGCATTCAAGCTTTCTTGATTGAAGATAGAAGGAAATGCTTGGGTGCATTGAAATTTGTGATGTAGATGGATATAGTACCGAGGTGGAGTGTTGAAGTATGCATTACTATGTGTTAGATTGAGGAGGATATTTCGGGATATTTCGAATATTTAGGATCTGGAGGATATTTCGGATCTAGAGGAAATTTTGGGAATTTCCATAAACTTCCCTATGTCTATATAAGCTACATCGGATCCAAAAGGAGGAGGGACAACAAAATCAAGAGATTAGATCAAGATTTATTTTAACTAGGGTTTAGGCAATCCTAATCTTCTTCAATTCCTTTCTCCACAAAATCAAATTTTTCTAGTAAATTTGATCATTGTAATCAATCTCTTGTACTCTTCTATTGATATTAATAAAGGTTTCTCTCTCAAATTGGACGTACACTGACAAGACGTCGGTGAAACCACTATAAATCCCTATGTGATTTAGTTTCTCGTTATTGCTCTATTATTTCCATTGTTTGATGATTGTGATTGGCTTGAATAAGATTGAGATTGTTCGATTGGTTGTTTTTGCACTATTACCACGATCTCGTTTTCCGCGGCGTGGGTTTTTTATTTATTTATTTGAGCGGTCTTGAATCAAAATTTCTCCATAACATTTGGTATCAGAGCTCCATGGTTCGATAGGACCGGTATGTGTAGCATGACCGAAGCATGACTCCAAACGGGCTTAAGCATGGGATGATCGTCAAGTGGAGATACAGTTATAAGCAGTCCACTCCCCCACTGCTTATGAGAACTCGGGGTAGCAGCCTTGCCAATTGTGAAGAGTACTTAATGTGTAACTCTAAGGTGACTTGAGCAATACTCGCCAAGGTGGAGATTGTTAGGTGTGGCTCACATTGGAATGGAGTGGGTGCGTGGATTGAAGGGAGAATTGTCCCACACCGCAAGATATTAAGAAAGATCGTGGTACATATATGGTATTGGTGAAATGTAACATTGGGGATTTCTTTTGTTACAATAAGTGTTTGTCAATACCAAATTATATGCTGGATGGGAGGCGGTGGGGGTTGTTCAATCGGGACGCCGACATAGGAGACTTCGACCGTTGACTCTGATAGACACGGTGAAGCGCGTACGGTACACACAGGGAATGCCGAAACTCAACATGTGTTATCCAAAATTGTTACATCCTTCTTTAGTATTTGAAGCCTTTTCCTTGCTTATTCATGTGCTGTTTTTTAACGTCGGCTAAGGTTATTCCCTCCCCCCTTCAACATGTGATGTACGTAATGGCTAACTTGATATAAGCATGTTATCTTTTTATATTCTTTTTACAGTAATTTGATGCTCTCAATTTCAACTCTTGTCAACATGCTGCTGCTATTATCCAAACCAAATTTATTAAAATTTAGTTGTTGGATGAAGACTTAGGAACCATTTATTATTTTTAATTATGTATACAACAGTTTCATACAAGCTTTCCCTCAGAATAATAGATTATTTCTTCTAATTTGTCAGTTTGAGACAGCCTTTGCAACCATGGGTTAAGTTTGTCCAAACTATTCGAATGCAATGGATTATCTTCTATTTACATGCACTGCGCAATAATAATCCATTGAATATACATACATACATACATACATACATACATATATATATATATATATATATACACATATATATATATACATATATATATATATACATACATATATATATATACATACATATATATATACATACATACATACATATATATATATACATATATACATACACATATATATATATATATATATATGTGTGTGTATATATATGTATATGTATACTGAACTTGTATATATATATATATATATATATATATATATATATATATATATATATATATATGTGTGTGTGTGTGTATATATATGTATATGTATACTGAACTTGTATTTGCTATCTATAATGGATGTGTGATCAAGTATTATCTATTTTTAAGAGATGTATTACTGTTTGGATGAAGACTTAGGAACCATTTATTATTTTTAATTATGTATACAACAGTTTCATACAAGCTTTCCCTCAGAATAATAGATTATTTCTTCTAATTTGTCAGTTTGAGACAGCCTTTGCAACCATGGGTTAAGTTTGTCCAAACTATTCGAATGCAATGGATTATCTTCTATTTACATGCACTGCGCAATAATAATCCATTGAATATACATACATACATACATACATACATACATATATATATATATATATATATATATACATATATACATATATATATATATATATACATATATACATATATATACATACATACATACATATACATACATATATATACATACATACATATATATATATATATATATATATATATATATATATATATACATACATATATATATATATGTATACTGAACTTGTATTTGCTATCTATAATGGATGTGTGATCAAGTATTATCTATTTTTAAGAGATGTATTACTGTTTTTTAGGGCGCTATAAAGGTTTATTTTGAATTATGTATGATATAAACTTGAAGAATCAAATTTTAACCCATCGAGTACTATCTGTTGGCTTTTAAAATGTTACAACATTTCGAGACTTATACTACACTTCCTATAAGTGTATATGTTTATTATTTGATTTGGAGATGTGTTTTTGGTAGCCAAACTGACCTCTTTTTTCAATATATAGCAAACATATTTCTGTAGTATTATACTAATTTTAACACTCAATTAAATAAGTTAATCTAGTTTACTCAGATCCGGTGACAAATAAGTTGCGTAAATATCTGCTCTGTTTGGTTATGTTTTTTTTATGCTTTGGTTATGTTCGATTACAAAATATTTGCATCTGAAATGAACCAAATGGAATACTTGCTAACCCCTGGTTGTATGTATATATTTAATATTTTTATAGACTACTTATCCTTATATTTAATTTTAACAACAAGCGTTAAGGACAATTATCCTTGTATTTTCCAGGTGCTTCCATGCTACTTGCTGAACTAGGAGCAGTGGAGGCTGGTCTGCCAATGGAGTCGGCATTTTTTATCTTATTTAATTTATATGTCCTTACACCATTGAATGTGTATTTCATAATTTAATCTATATGTTCTTAACAAATCCAGCATTTCAGCTTGTATGGCAGCTGAACTGTGTACCCCCAGGCTGGAATGCATATATTCGATAGCTGACGCTAAAGGGAAAATGAGTTTAGGTAAATATTTTAATTTTTAGTTTTCTTATATGTCTTTGGTTAACTTATCTTTGACTCTTATTTGCTGGACGTGCTAAATCTTTTTCTTTTTCATTTTAACTTACTTATATGATTATTTTGTGAAGCATTCATCGCTGCAACTTGTTACTTTCAGGTACATTAATTGTTCATTAATCAGTTAACATTTTTGTACCAATTAATCTTAGTGTTGCCCTTGGCAAAGCATGGAAAGCATCCTCTTTGGACGTGCATGCAGGAATTCTATGTTGTGCAGCTAAAACAGAAATCACGCTATAACTAAGCCGGGCCTCAAACATGGGCCATCTGTAAGCAGTTCTGAAATCTAATCATCACGTCATATGCCATTTTGAATAGCATTTAAGTAACAACAGTATATAAACCAGTGTTTTCATAACCGACTCTGCAGTGATCCGACCTCGAATGACCCTAAATTTTGGACCGCTGAACTCAATCATACCTCAATCATGCATGAATCCTTGCCGGGTCTTCAAACCAGCGGTCCAACCTTCAATTTAACATGGTTAAACCACGGTTTTTTGGTTTTCTCTACTTCTTATTGTGTACTTCTCTCTGATCATTTCACTTTTTGTATTGTTTTGAAAATAACAACTAAAATATTTCAAAAAATCATAACTATTCCAATATGAAAACCGTAAATTTTACCACTTCATTCTAAAAAATATGTATATTTGTTTGCGCCCTTACTATTTAATTATACCATGTAATCTATCAATGTTAATGAGCAAATAGATGTCTTTCAAACTTTATTATTCATTTGTTTGAGTACACATAAAACTTGGTTATTCATATATTTACTATTAATAAGCATGTGCGGTTCTTGACGGTTCGACCGATCGGACCTTCAAAACCTTGGACCTGTAGAAAATTGATTGGAAATAATTTTTAGAAAATAAATTGAAGAGGAAGAGATAAAAGTTTTGGGAAGACAGATATTTTATTTCTTGTTTTTCTTGATTGCTGATTGACAAATACATGCCCTTATTTATACAAGTCCAATTAATAGATAAGTGCAAACACATCATCCTTATCCTTATCCTCTTCACAAGAATATATAAGGATAATTTTATACCAAATAAAAAAACCACAATTTAGGCAACATTTATTGCAAATTTAATTTATTCCAACAATGTCTCCCCTAAATTTAACTTGCTTCTCACTCTCAATCTTTCTGCATTTCTCCTGAAACTTTGTCCACTAAGTGGCTTCGTGAAGATATCCGCCATTTGTTCTCCTGTTTTGCAATATTCAACGTGGACATCACCTTTATTCACTAGATCCCTCAAGAAATGATATCGAATGCGGATATGTTTGGTCCTTCCATGAATAAAGGGATCCTTCGTGACTGAAATAGTTGAGCTATTATCACAAAATAAAATCGTTGGCTTCTCTTGCTTATGATAGAGACTTTCCAAAATTCCACGTAGCCAAATCAATTGACATCCTGCAAATGACGCAGCGACATATTCAGCTTCCGTTGTAGAGAGCGCAACAATTTGTTGTTTCTTCGAGCTCCATGAGACAGCTCCACTTCCAAGGTGAAAGACATAACCAGACGTGTTTCTGCTGTCATCAATACTCCCTGCTAAGTCACTATCTGTGTAACCAATAAGGTTAAATGGAGTAGTGGCTTCATAAAAAATTTCATGATCAACGGTTCCTTTCACATATCTCAGTATTCTTTTGGCTGCCCCCCAATGGTTAGAGTAAGGTTTCTCCATGAATCTGCTCATAAGGCTAATAGCGTACATAATGTCAGGCCTTGTGGCTGTTAGATACATTAGATTTCCAACAAGACTCATGAACATGGTACAATTAATAAGTTTTCCTTCACCTTCCTTAGATAGCTTCAAACCTGTAATGCATGGAGTAGAAACTGGATTAGCATTTTCCATTTTAAACTTCTTCAAGATATCTTTTGCATAGCTCTCCAGTGAAATAAAAATTCCTTTCTGGGTTTGTTGCACTTCAATGCCAAGAAAATGATGAAGTTCTCCCAAATCTGTCATCTTGAATTCTGCCATCATTGAAAGCTTGAACTCATTCAACATCTTCACGTCATTTCCTGTAAAGATTAGATCATCAACATAGAGACTAACAGCTATGAACTTTCCTTGAGAATCGTCTTTGATATAGAGAGTATGCTCATATGGACATTTTTGAAATTCATGTTTCTCAAAGTAGGAACTGATCCGGCTGTACCATGCTCGGGGTGATTGTTTTAACCCGTACAAAGCCTTTTTTAGCTTGTAAACTTTATCCTCTTCTCCTTTCTTGACAAATCCTGTGGGTTGGTCAACATACACTTCTTCTTTCAGCACACCATTTAAGAACGCAGATTTTACGTCCATTTGAAACAACTTCCAATTTTTTTGAGCAGCTAGGGAAATAAGCAAAAGAACAGTCTCAAGTCTTGAAACGGGAGTAAACACCTCTGTGAAATCTTCTCCTTCTTTTTGTTTGTACCCTTTTGCGACTAGTCTTGCCCTGTGCTTGTTAATAGAGCCATCTGGATTCATCTTTGTTTTGTACACCCATTTTACTCCAATAGAATGCTTGTGCGGTGACAAATTTGTAAGCTCCCATGTATCATTATTTTGAATTGAGTCAATCTCTTCTTTCATGGCTTTTCTCCATTTTTCTTCATGATTCGCATCATTAAAAGAAATTGGATCTTCCCCTGCAAAAAAAGCAAAGAACACAACATTATTTGATTCAACTTCATCAGTGACATCATATAATTCCTTAAGATCTCTCATCCTTCTTGGTGGACTTGGTGAGGAATTTGTGCTGCTTGAATAAGTTGGGGAAGCAGGAACATTTTCTTCCACAGTGTCATCCTCCATATTTTCTGCCTCTGTTTCACAAGGAAAAAAAGGCAAATTCTCCTTTTCAACTTCTGTGTCATCAAATAATGAGTTTTCATCGAAACAGACATCTCGACTTATCACAACCTTCTTGGTCATGGGATTATACAGCTTGTATGCCTTGCTTCTTTCACTGTAGCCAATGAAAATACATTTTTCGGATTTGTCTCCTAACTTATTTCTCATTGAATCTGGGACATGAGAGTAAGCAATGCTCCCAAATACTTTTAGATGATGAATACTAGGCTTTTTACCATACCATGCTTCATGTGGTGTGCAATTTTTTAGGACCCTTGTGGGTGACCTGTTAATGAGGTACACAACACAAGAAACAGCTTCAGCCCAAAATCTTCTTGACATCCTCTTGTTTATAAGCAAACATCTAGTCATCTCCATAATTGTTCGATTCTTTCTTTCACACACATCGTTTTGTTGTGGTGTATGGCGAACTGTCATTTCATGCCGAATGCCACCATCTTTGCAATATTTTTCAAACATATTTGAAATATATTCGCCTCCACGGTCAGTCCGTAACGTGTTGATCTTTAGCCCAGTATAATTTTCCACTTCTGCTTTGAAATCTTTAAATTTTTGGAAAGCTGCTGATTTTTCTTTAACAAAATACACCCAAACTTTTCGTGAGTAATCATCAATAAATGAAATAAAATAACGATTACCTCCCAAAGATGTCACTGGCATTGGACAACAAAGATCTGAATGAATAAGTTGTAATGGTCTTTCTATTCGCCATGCGGACTGTGAAGGAAATGCATCTTTGTGTTGCTTTCCGAACTGACATGCTTCACAAACTTCGTTAAGATGATTAATTTTTGGCAAGCCTGTGACCATCATCTTACTTGAAAGCATCTCCAAATTTCCATAATTTAGGTGGCCATATCTTTCATGCCATAGCCTTGAAACTCCTTTATCAACACCAACAAAACAGGAAATATTTTGATTTTGAAGATTGAGTGAGAAAAGATTATTTGAAGCAACTCCGATCTTTGCAATAACTTGATTTCTTCTTGACAAATAACACGCCATATCATGAAAATGGACATCATATCCTTTTTTTAAGAGATGACCTACACAGAGCAAATTATTTTGAAGGCCAGGGACAAAATATACTTCACTCACTTTATCCATTTTTCCAGCTTTCATGATGAAAGCAATCTCACCAACACCGCTAATTTTATATGACTTTCCATCTCCCACTTTAACTTCTCCATGATCAGATTCGAGTAATTTTGAAAATAATTTTTTGTTACCTATCATATGTTTGTTGACTCCACTATCTATGTACCAAACATCATCAAAGTTTTCGCCATGAGATACGAGCAACAAAGTCTCTTGATTATGATTTTCTTCATTTTTATGTCCATGCACCATGTTTGCTTCATGCTTTTCTTCCTCCTTGAACCAGCAATCACTTGCCAAGTGACCAGGTTTGTGGCAATTATAACATTCAAAATAGCCACGACCTCTTCCTCTGTGATTTCCTCTTCCTCTTTGAGAACCTCTGAAATTTTGATTCAAGCCGTTTTCTTTGCTTCCATAATTACCTCTTCCGCGAGCATATGATCCTCGACCTCTAAAATTTCTTCCTCTTCCATGACCATGGCCTCTACTTCTTTGATTTTTAGATTCTCCATTCTTCTCATTTAAAGATAACTTTGATTGGAGTGCTTGCTCCACACTTGTTTCTTTCTTATTCTTGTTTAACCTCTCTTCATGAGCTTGTAATGAGCCTGTGAGTTCATCGATGGTCATGGCGTCCAAGTCCTTAGATTCTTCAATGGCTACCACCTTGTAGTCAAATTTTGAATCAAGAGAACGAAGGATTTTTTCAATGACACGAATATCATCCATAGTTTCACCATTCCTTTTTATTTGGTTTACTATAGATAATACCCGTGAACAATACTCCGAAACAGGTTCTGACTCTTTTTGATGCAAGCCTTCAAACTCCCCTCGAAGAGTCTATAACCGAACTCTTTTTACCTTTTCATCTTCGCTAAATGAATTTGCTAAAATTTCCCATGCTTGCTTTGCTATTGTAGCAGCTTCTATTTTCTCCCAAGCAGGTTCATATGATTGTACTCCTTGGTAGATCCATAACAAGGCCTTTTTTCTTTCTTCCTTGACTTTCTCAGATTTTCTTTTTGAGCATTTGTTAATTCTCCTTCATTTTCAACTTCTTCATACCCATCTTCAACTATATCCCATTCCTCTTAAGATCCAAGAAGGGCCTTCATTTGGACACTCCATTTTCCGTAATTATCTTTGGTTAATTGAGGAACATAAGCGAGGGGAATATAATTGCTCATTCTGATTGAACAAGGCTCTGATACCAATTTGTAGAAAATTGATTGGAAATAATTTTTAGAAAATAAACTGAAGAGGAAGAGATAAAAAGTTTTGGGAAGACAGAGATTTTATTTCTTGTTTTTCTTGATTGCTGATTGACAAATACATGCCCTTGTTTATACACGTCCAATTAATAGATAAGTGCAAACACATCATCCTTATCCTTATCCTCTTCACAAGAATATATAAGGATAATTTTATACCAAATAAAAAAACCACAATTTAGGCAACATTTATTGCAAATTTAATTTATTCCAACAGGACCCTGAGTCCTTACGGTTTGACTCATGGTCCGGTTATGAAAACATTGATTTTAGTTAAACAATCATTTGCATGGAAGCTAAAAACAAAAAGCATTAACCAAAACAAATTGAATGGAGCATATTTCAGTCCAAATATGTCAAATTTAATGTGATTACTTTATTTCAGAACTTTGGATTGCTCTTGATTGACGAGCACTTTTGCACTTTGTAGTCATGCATAATTATTGCTTTTGGCCTAAATAGAAACAAAAGCATTTAATTTATATCTGTTTATGAACATGTGCCTGACCAAATGACCAGTTGTTGGTTGCTCCTCATGCATGGTTATTTATCAGTTCAATAACCATATAAAAATACCAAGAAAGGATTCCATGCAAAATCACCAAAGACATGATGGATTCATTGCTTGGGGAATATAAAAGGTAGATGGCTCCAGAAAACAAAGTGAGACAATTATTTGAAACAATAATCTTCTATTTTTATACATATTCGTTGAACCACTCATTCCTCGGATTATAAAAGGTTAGACATTTGTTGTTATCCTACATGAATGTTCTATAAAAAAATTCTTCCAGTATTCATGAAGCCAGTTATTAAATCACTGATGCAATCGTAATTTAGTTCTTATTATAGATGCTTTACTTGTTTTGGCTATATGCTAGAAGAGAACATAACAAGTAGCAGCTATGTGTTGAAATATGGACAGAATGCATCAAAGTGGATAAGTGATTTAGATAGCGCAGTAATTGACAACATAGGGATGGACTTAGTGCAAGCATTCTTCATTATGTTTGGTTATGGCTACTCTAGTCCATATGCATGGTGTAGAAGCATATCTTTCTCTTCATTATGTTCCTTTTAACATATATGCATGTAATGTGAATAACTTTAGGTTCTAAGTTATTACTTGCATTATACAGTTCAAACAAAAGAGGAAAGTTTATGAATTGCCAAGCTTACTTACATGTTGAGTACAAATGAGGTTCATGTTTTAATATTTGTTAGTAGAATTCCTAGAGTCGTGACCCTGTCATGCATCAATTCCTCTTTGGTTGAATAGTCTCATAATCAGAATGATCGCTTAATAATAATGGTTAATCAAATTCCTTAAGTGTGTATCCAAAAAGTTTCAATGTTGTTGAACACGGTACTTAGTTGAATGATGGTACTTAGTTGAATGACGATACTTAGTGATTGTGTGGGTGGATGCTGATTTAAGTCTTCTTTATTGCTTTACATTTAATATCTAAATTCCTAAACAATGCATTTAGATCACTTGTGATCTATTTATTTTTGCTATTTTCGTACTGAGTTTGCAAACCGAGTTGCAAGCTCAGTTTTGGTTTTGCAAATTTAGTTGCAAGCTCAGTTTGCAAACTGAGTTGCAAGCTCAGTTTCTCAAAACTGATTTGCAAGCTCAGTTCGAAAACAGAGTTGCAATTCAATTTGAAACTGAGTTTTGCAAAATCGAGTTGCAAGCTCATTTTTGGTTTTGCAAACTGAGTTGCAAGCTCAATTTGCAAACTGAGTTGCAAGCTCAGTTTCTCAAAACTGAGTTGCAATTCAGAATGCAAAGCTGAGTTGCAATTTAGTATGCAAAACTGAGTTGCAACTCGGTTTTCGAACTGAGTTGCACCTCGGTATGAAAAACTGAGTTGCAACTCGGTTTTCGAACTGAGTTGCAACTCGGTTTGTAAAACTGATTCAACTCAGTTCGAAAACCGAGTTGCAACTCAATTTTGCATACTGAATTGCAAGCTCGGTTTGCAAACTGAGTTGCAATTCAGTATGCAAATCTGAGTTGCAACTCGGTTTTCAAACTAAGTTGAAACTCTGTTTTCAAACTCAGTTCGAAAACTGAGTTGCAATTGGTTGAAAGTTTTGCGCAAAATGTTGTTTGCTGAAAGGAGCAACTAATTATATGTTGAATATGCAGCCAGTGTATGCATGACTATTGTTGTTTGCAACGAGGACCAAACTCAGTTTTGACTAATTCAATGAAGGTACATTAAACTTCTTTTTTTAGCAACTATGTTCCACTATATTATACTAAAATTGTGGCTGCTTTTGAGTTTCCATATATTGCCAGTTCTCAGATTATTTCCGCTGTATAAGTTGATTGAGATCAACAACACTATCAAAATTTCTTTTTTTAACTTCTTACAATAGCATGCATAAGATTTGGTACTTGGTGTTCATATATTCCCATTTAATGATGAAGGATGATTATAAATTAAGGTCTTGCATTTTATTGCAAAATTATAAATAAGTACATACCTGGTTATCACTTAACAGGTTGATAAAAATGCCTTTCTAACTTCTGACACATTCATTTTTTTGTATGAAGAAGCACCTATTGCATGTATTGACAGTTTCTTCAACGGCATGGAATAATAACTCAAGTGAGATAGTGCAAACTATTGGGAAAGTTGTTTGCATAACAAAAGTTTTAGATTTGGAAGCGCTGATTTACGTTGGCCCTCAAAACGAACATTACAAGCTTTGTGAATTTTCGGATGGAGGCGTTTTGATATGGTTCATGTTTTGCCTTCGCAACATCTAAAATTCTATGTATCTTTAGTAAAACTTTGTATTACTTTTTATAATTTGAACGTTATGGTATTCTAAAATTGGAAGTATGTAGCAAATATTTGAATATTATGAGAATGTGATATTGTTGAATTTGAAATATGGAAGTGTACTAAATCTTATATTGAATTGATATGTTGAAGTATATATGTGATTGGAAACCATAAAGGCATGCTATACTCATTTGTTTTATGATTTTTAATACTAATTGTGCATTTATTATGTTAGCAATGAATATGTTTGTAAGTGTTAGCAATGAATATATTTGTAACTCCTATAAGTGTTACCATATCTTATGGTTACAACATTTATAAGTGTTTGCAATGAATATGTTTGTAACTCTTGTAAGTGTTACCATATCTTATGGTTCCAACATTTATAAGTGTTAGCAATGAATATGTTTGTAACTCTTATAAGTGTTACCATACCTTATGGTTCCAATATTTATAAGTGTTAGCAATGAATATGTTTGTAACACTTATAAGTGTTAGCAATAAATTTGTTTGTAACACTTATAAGTGTTAGCAATGAATATGTTTGTAACACTTATAAGTGTTAGCAGTTACTCTAATTGTAACACTTATAAGTGTTAGCAGTTACTCTGTTTCCAACAGACGTTAAACCAAGACTTTCTCGATCGCTAATATCAGTGATTGCTTGATCAAGTGTTAGTCCTTGACTTTATGTATTGTTATTTCCCAACAAAGAAATAAAGGTAAATGAGTTCTACTACACGTAGTACCTGAAAGTTGTCCAATTAACCGTTTGTGGAGCAACGAAAATAATGTTCGCTCCTTCACGAAATGGAGTACCGTGAAACTTATCAAAATTGACCATGATCACTAGAGGTAGATCATTATGAGAGCCTGATGACTATGAATACACAATATCTACAACAGTAACCATTGCACCATTAACCAATCCATTCTGCATTGAAAGATTAGATCGTAACATCACTCGAGCACCTGCAGAAAGATAAACACATCTTTCTAAACCTTTTGCATCATCATAAGAAGCATTAGATGCTTCTACACAGTTTTGAAAGAAGGAATACATGCGATAGGTTTTCGAAGTTGAATTAAACGATGTTTGTTATGTTTGTTAGCAACTATTCTTGGTTGAAAAGGATAAAGAGCATTCTTTAAATTTTCATTCTCCTTAGATAAAATTGACCAATCTTTGGTTTTGAAGAGTTTCCAATAATCTAAAGTAGACGCCCCTCTACTTAATCTTCCTAAAGCTCCTCGTAAAGATGCTTGATCTTCTCTAGCTTGGCGGAATATGTACGACAGTCTTACACATCTATCAAAACTCATATATGAAAGTCCACCATGTTGTTGCAAAAGATTACCACCATTTAAGTATAATGAACTATCACACACAGGAGGTAGTTGTCGCATGTCACCGACTAAGACAATAGAAACACCACCAAATAAATCATTTACTAAAAAAATATCACAATATTGTAAATCAATATTTTCCATCAGTGTTCTATCAAGCATGCTATATTCATCTATTATAATCAACTTTGTATCTTCAAAGTCATTTTCCATACGCCGACACTGCTCTCCTATAATTTCTTTGTAGGATGATTTTCTTTCTGTAGATATCGAAAGTTCATAACGAATAGTGATACCACCGATGTTAAATGCAACCACTCTAGTTGGGGCCATAATGCGAACCACTTTTCTGGTTCTAAAATTTGTAATGATTGTTCTAACAATGGCGTTTACAAGAGTCGATTTTCCTGTACTAGCACCACTACATATAATCATCCAAATTGGTTCTACCTTAGATACGACACTATATATCATATTATATGCTATACTCTGTTCTTTAGATAAGTTCTCCAAAGGAACAACAATTGAATCATTTATGCTCTCATTTGCATCTTCTATGGTGGAGCATAATTTGGTGTGGACAAAATTACGTTCAATATCTATATTAGGATACCCCTGTCAATTGTGCAACGTATCTCTTAATCCCATTTCTTTCTCTTCTCCTGAAACAAACAATGGTCTCATTGATGCAACTATCATCCATTCTTCTTAATGATTTTCATTTATATCATTGTTAGTGTTATCATCTTAGAAGTCATCTTCGATAGCATTTGGAAGCAACTCAGGTTGAATCAAGCCTAAATTAACATATCTTTTGGACCTAGTTTCAAAATTTCCTTTTGCTCTGCTCAAATTTCGATAGTGATGACGTAGCAGTACCTGTATTCATATTGTATAAATTATAATTTTATATTGTAAAATAGGAGAATAATCTAATAATTTTATATTTCAAATTGAATGACGACATTTGTAAAAGTTGAATTAATGAAAAATAAAAAATTGCATTACCTGTTGTTCTCAAAAAGTTCCCATTTTTCGCTAAATGGAGGAATGTTGGTGCTTAAATTTGGTATTATTCGAACAATTGCCTCTGTTTGAATTTTATGCCACCCTTTTTTATAATAACGGAAGTTTTTGGCCATATCCAGCAGTGAGAGATTTTTATGTTCTCTTGGCCGATCCATGTACCTTATAATGAAATTTGGGTTCAATTCAACCGAATCTTCATCCGTCGTTGTATATTGACGTCGAATTAATGTTGATAGCATGGTCTTTCTGATTACGGTAAGTTGCACGATTGTTCTAGATGAACGTACTAGAGGGTAGGACATCAGAAGATGACATACTTCGTGTGCAGAAATGTCTCGTTCAGATAAACTCTTAAGAAGTAATTTCTTTATGGCGAAAGTTGATGTTGGACAGGGCCGATGAATATTTTCAACTATTGTTCTAAATGTATATGTAAAGAACTTTGATACTGGTTCAAATTTTGCAGCGTATTTTCCAATATAATTTACCATAGCATGCACAGATAAGACCGGAGACAAGTCAATATTAACACGCCAAGCTTGAAGTACTTTTCTGTTATGAGAGCGAACCAAAGGATCATCGCGTCGAGAAATAAAATGAAGCATCTTACTATTTGGAGGATCTTCTACAATTTTAGATAGTGGAAGCATGTCAAACAGATACTCAAAGCGACATGTCAATTGTTTGATTGTTCTATGTACTCGCAAACAATAATTGCAACACCTTGAATGACACATAACCCAAGTAACTAAATTTGTGTAGTCATCATCATCAGCATTTAAATTTGCATCTGGTTGAATAACTTTGGCACATAAATGCTCTTGTTCTTGCGAAGATCCACACATATCTGGGTTTATCGTACAGACAAGGCGATCAAAATATTCAATAACCGACAAATTTTCATACGAATTATCAATGGTCAAAGAAGATAAATCTGGTGGATTATGCAACCAAAAAAACCATGGATATGTCCGCTTCCACGATTTTTCCATTCAAAATGATACCAATAGCCCTTAACAGAAAATTCCGATGTTAAATATTCTTTGATAAAAGTTGCAACCTCGCTTGAAAAACCATGCAGCAACAAGTGGATTTTTGTTTAGCAACCATGCCTTTCCCTTTCTTTGTTCACTGAGATTCAAATTTTCCATTTTATTTGTTTGATTTTGTAAAGTTCTGACCTTTGCAAACCTGCCGAAATTATTGTGAAAAATATAGTTGGAGCACCTAACTGTTTCACCATAGCTATACGTTCCTTTAATCTTAAAGAAGAGTAAGAGCGGCTTCCACGAATGTCGTTTGCATAGTAAGAAATGTGTTGAGATAGCTGTTTATCTCCGGATTTTAACATTTCGCAAATATCTTTTATAGACAAATTCCAATCATCTTAGTTTTCCTATATGTAGATATTACCAATATCTAATGCATGCCACCTATTAATAGAATTGTAGGCAAAATATCGAAATCTAGAATCTTCTGCAAACCGTTGGTCATGAAATTTCAATAAACATTGAAAATATTCTAGAGGTCTAATTTTTTTTGGTCGTGCTTGTCTTAAATCGACATTTCCTGATGGAAATAGTGTGGGAAATGCCATTGAAATATATCTGGGGGTATTAAACTCATCAATAGCAACAAATGAAATAGGCATTTGAACAACTTTTTCGTTGTTTTCTCGGTTTTTAAAAACTGATAATGCACAGGCTTGCTGGTTCGGTTGTACTGAATTGGTGGTTGCACCTAATATCTCAAATTCGTCAATGGTGGTTATTTCACTTTAGAATTCTGGAGGTCTAAGAAAATCATCATAGTTATTTTGAGTATGAGAATTATCTTGAATATGTGGAAGTTTTGAAGGTACACAATCCTCTGCTAGCTTATGAAGAGTTATTTCATTTATTACCACGTCAAAATAAAATGTATTATGCGATTTAATCCAAAGTAGTGCTTTTCTGACATATTCACGTCTTACTCGAAACTCTTTACTTTCATTTGTTACACTTTTATTGACAACTAATACTGTTGATAAATCATTAACCCTCAAAGGAAGAGAACGTGCTGTTGCATCGATATCTTAAGAGAAATTAATAATATTTCCACTATATTTATTTGTTGTCCTTTAAAATGATAAACTGACATGACCGGATGAACGCGTGCAATGAGAACTTGCTCTAAATTTCTAAGGCTGGATAATTCAAGTGGAACATCACTAGGCTCCATTAGATTTTGAGAACTTAACTTGTACGGAAGATCATGTTATAGTTTATCATAACGACAATCAGAGCATGAACCTGAGGCAACAATTAAATCAGGAAAAAATCAAGAACAAGTTTGACAAATTATCCAATGAATTATTTGATAGGAGCTTATAAATTTGTGAGCATTTGTCATTTTCAGAATTGAAGATTGTAACATCGAAAAAGGAACAGATAAGCTACTTATGTCCAAGCTTTTGGTACGAGCTTTTTTCCTTTATGTATTGCTACATACGCCGTTTTCTATGTTGTTGTTGCTAGCTTGTTTCTCTCAAACGTCTAGCTCATTGAGCAGATAAACGATTTTCTTTGTATTTAGCCATCGTTTCATCGTACTTATGAAATATAGGTAAGTCCCTGTTATAGAATAAGTACATTCAATTGACAAATAACTCAAACAAAGTAGATATAATATTCGATTACATGTACATTATTGGTAATTATAGCATTATATACCTTTGTAAGGTGAATGGATCTAAAGGAAGAAACATATTAAATGTATCATTTAAAACATTGGGCAAACTGGAACTAGAAGGGGTGAATAAACCAAACTGCTTTCGTGCATCGGAAGGAATAAAAGCACCATACAAAGTACATGAGAAATACAAAGGATCTTGTACGAAAAAAGGTTTAGACTGCACATTCAAATCAATAATGCTAACGCATCCCATTTTCCTTGAACGTGCAAAATAAAATAGTGTGCATTATTAATCATATTTATAATTATATTTATCATCACACAAAAATGATATTTTCATGTCATGTATATATTTTTATGGCAAAAAGTTCATAAAACCATAAAACCATAATAAATACGTAAGTAAGAAAATTTACCGTTTGGAAGACCGATCGTGGTGATGGTAGCACTTGCATATGATCAACGTGATTTTCATGTACTTGCTCAAAACTAATAGGCGTTGGCGGTGCATTCAAATCAATCGGGCATACATGACCTATCCCATTTTCCTGAACATGCAAAATAAATTAGTGTTCATAATTTGCTTACATATAAGTTTTACTGTATTATTACATATCCAAGAATAAACATGCAACTAATTAAAGTTGATAAGGAAAATGATTATCGTATTAAATGTTGATGGTGTTTCTACACTCATAGTACCACTACGATCTTCAAGTAGATCATCGTCATTGTCCAACATAGGCAATGTATTCAAATCAATAAGATACATATTGATTTTTATATATGTATATGAAAAAGGAAAATGGAAAATGTTAGTAAGCAAAGCATTTGCATCCATGCATATGTTGAGAAGATGACAATGATGATGAAATGTTGAAATATTATCCAAGACATTAGAAATCAAGTATTATTATCTCAAAAGGTGCCAAAACACTTTATGTATGTAAAGTTATGTTATGTTAGGAATATGAGTAAATTTATCTTCTATTCATAGAACATAGAAGAAATATATATATTAAAAAATTAAAAAAAAATTGATTGGATAATTTACTTTTCAACTCCTATCACAGATAGCATACAAATTGCATGACTTGCCTAAAACTGTTCTAACCCTTTCATTGCTGTTGCGACAGATCTTAGCACAAAAATTAATCTACTAATAATCGTTTCTATTCTAAATCTTTTCGCTTCTATTTTAAATACACTTCCAACACAGGGTAAGATATCGTGAAAAATAAAATAAAAGAATTATAGATGTATTGAAGGAATTTAACAAATTTGTAGCTCTGAAAAATTGAATGGTGAGATGTGAATTGTAAATCGTTCGCGTATTGAATGTTACGGATGTGATAGATAGCTGGACTTAGGGGTATTAGATTAGAGAAAAGTGCGGAGAAAAATCAGGAGATGCAAAAATATGATGAAAATCAGGGAAGTTACCTGGATTAAAGGGTATTTGATTTGAGAAAATTACGTAGAAAAATCAGGAGAAGCAAAAAAGACGTTCAGCGAAATGGAGATAAATAGGGATACAGAAGATTTTATCAAATGCGGAGAAAAAGAATCAAAGCAGGAGAAATACTTTTTGGGTCTTAGAAAATTTTATTTTGGGCAACTCACAGTAAGCAATTCTCCCTAACAGTCGGTATGATAGTATTTATTAATAGTTGTCTTGAAAACATAAACTTTTGGTCCGACTGATATTTTCAAAATTGCTATCATTGTGAAAAATAATCTGTAAATAAAAGAGCATTACTTAAAATGTTAGCGCTGCTTAAAATTAGAATATAATAGTTATTTCTTATTTTTACAAATTCAAAATGTTATTTTTTTTTACATAAATCATCAAACTTAATATTCCTTAAAAATAAGATCTTGAAAACAATTATCTAACATAAAATAAAACGACTATGTTCTTCGTTAATGGCGACCGCTCTGTTGTCCTCTCTGCATTTTCTTCGTTATTCAAGAATTGTGGAACAATTGATATCATGGCACGACACATCATTGAACTTAATTACGTCATTTGCAACGCTGTTTCGTTAAATCTTACAAGTTTTTACATAATAGAAAATGTGAACTTTTTTTTTGTTATGTTAAGTTCGCGTATAATGGCTTTAAATAACATGGCCATCACTGAATGTATACAAGTTTAATAATAATAATAGACTTTATTAATATTTGTCTAGAAAATACAAACTTTTAGTCTGGTTGGAAATTGTCAAAATTGCTATCATCGTGAAAAATAATCCATAAATAAAAGAGCGTTGCTTAAAATGTTAACACTGCTTAAAATTAGGATATAATAGTTATTTCTTATTTTTACAAACTGAATGCTTTTTCACATATATCATCAGATTCAGTATTCGATAAAAATAAGATCTTACAAATAAACATTATATACGTTTAATAACAAAAGCAAAATCATACTAATAACAAAAAATTTAGTGTTGCAACTTCAAAATCGAATTCCGAACTCCTGCACATGATTCTAATGCAAACATATAGCTTAATATTTATGAAAATCATTTCTTTGAAAATATAAATCACATATGATTTTTCAAAAAATAAATAAATATACCCATGAAACGTGGGCTATCTCACATGCATTGCGAGTGTTGTAACCTCTATGTTACAAGAAAAAAATTTATTTTTATTTTTTTAAAAAAAGAGAATCACGCGCATTAGTTAATAAACTTAAGGCCCATTAGAATCATGCGAAGCGAGTGAAGGGTTACCTATTTTATATTATTTTTATTTGTTGTAATGAGCTGGGTACTCAAGGCCCGTTAGTTAATAAACTCTATGTATAACACTGTCTACTCTGAAGCATGTACTATCATTTTCATTTAATACTACTACATTCTCTTTTACGTTTTACATCAATACTGAATTTTATCAATACAGATTCACTCTTATAACTTGGTATTAGAGCTGTATCCAAGCCTAACGACAATTTTCATTGATCTATACCGTGTAAAGTGTGTTTCTTCTCCTTTCCTCGCAAAATTCTCATCATCGGATAGGGGTTGTGTTGATCAGAATGCCTAACCATTACTTATTCATATGGTTGCATCAATTTTGTGTCTTGCCTATGTAAATAAGTAACTACATCAGAGATCAGCCACAACAGTGATATGTCAATGAAGATCACCACCCAAGGTTTCAAGAAAATCATCCATCTCTCACAGTGCCGTACGGATACTCAATTGGACTAAACTGCTTCATAATTGAGTTACCAAATTGCTTCAGTAAAGATAGTATACCTATCTTTCTTGGTCTTGTGAAGAGTCCTTGTTTTTTCCTACTCCCCTACCTGTAGTTTTATGCATTGTTTGCGTCATGGCGAATAATAATGCCTTATCAACTTCTGTAAATGTATCTAGATCCCAAGAGAATACCTCTACTGCAAATAGATCGATAAAAAATGTCGTAAGTCCTCAATCTCAACTAATCACAGTTCAATTAGAAGAGAACAATTATCTACTATGGAAGTTACAGATAGAAACAGCTTTGCAAGGTGGTGATTTCGATTGATATGTTATGGGTACTGTCACAACCCAGATTTTTAGTCGATTAATTTGGAACACTTAATATTGTTTTAAATGTTGAGTTGATAATATAAATAGATTATTATATAGAGTTTATCGATTTAATAAATGGAATATGATTTAATTTCGTATATATATCGAATTGTTGTAATATGGGAACTATAAAATAATTAAATAGTTGAATTTTGAATTAGGCATGAACTGAAATGGTTTCTAATATGAATATAGATTTATTTAAATTGGAATTAAGTTAGTAGGTTTGAGTGATGAGAAATTTAAATTAATAAGTCGATTTAATTGACCCATTAAAATTACGATCTGGGGTACGGTCTCGGATTTCGGTAAAATCAGTCATCTTGGATCCGTAATAATATATTATTATGGTATTTAAATTTTTTTAACATTTGGGCTTATCATTTGATCGTACGAATATTAAAAGGCTAGAAATAATTATATTGCAGTTTACTTAAAACGTTAACTTAGTATGGTTTTTGTGACACCCCACGTCCGTTAATGTCACTCACTAAGGGAATGCATTAGGTTTCGTGAAGCGTTATAGGTAAACAAAAATACAAATATTACAAGACAGATATAAAAGCAACATCGGAATTTAAAAACTTTATTTATCATAAGATACCATTGTTCAAAAACAGCATATATCTGAAATACACATAAACCATTACATCATAAAAATTACTGTCTTGTACTTTAAAACATCAGAGCGCATAAAAAGCATAATTCCCCAAATAAAGCATAGTCATAGTAGCAATGATAAAAGCTTGAGCCATACGTCTAAGCAGCTCACTACACCAGAAAATGCCTTTAGTAGAGTTGGAAAAACGCTACTATAACTTGTAGTAGCGTTTCGATAAACGCTGCTATATGACATGCAACTAAAAGTCTGAAAGTTTTTGTTGCGTTTTAGTAAACGCAACCGAAAATGAAAATACTGTAGTGTTTCTGAAACCCTACAAAAAGTTTTTTTGGCAGAGTCTTAAAAATGCTACTAAAGTGATACTTGCTTCATTTTTCAATTTTTGTAGCGATTTTTCTATCCTACTATATGTTTTTTTAACGATTTTTTAGTCCTACTATTTGTTTTTTGAAGCGGTTTTTCAATCCTACTATATGTCTTTTGTTGCATTTCATTTTAGCTACAACATCTTTTGTAAACTACATTTGTAGCACTTTTTAAAGGCTACTAAAATTTACTGATGTACACCACATTTTAATTGTGGTTATTTACTATTAATAGCTTCTAATATTTCCATCAATCACTTATATGTGCTAGAAATATTAAAATAAATAATTATATGTGTAATTTTCAAACTAAAATTAATAATCGGCATATTTAAATACTTAAAATAGACATTACTCGCAATATCAAATATAACAGGGTGAATCATCTCAATAGTAGTGTTTCGACAAAATAAGTGAATCCACATACTACAATTGCTTACAAACAAGTCTACCCGACTAATACAAACAAAATAATAGTTGAAGTCTTCTGCATAGCTTAATAACCACCGGTTCCTTGATGCGGGCGTTCTTTACTTTGGAAATCTAATTACCTGCACATAAGTATAAATCAATGGTAAGAATTACATACAAATATAACATTAACAATTAGAATTACATAAATATGTAGAATGCATAAATTATATATACTGACGGGTGGTCAAATAGGTTTTATTTGCATGCATAAATTGGAGAACGCTTGCAAGCAGATGAAGTTGTGTGCTTTAAGCAATATGACCATCAGGTCTGAAAAAATGGCCCCTCTATTAAACAGTTAACACATCTATGATCAAATGATCCCTCCCACTCCAATTTTTTGTCCCTCCCACTTCAGTTTTGTTGACTGAAGCTAAACTTGGGCCTAAAGAAACATACTGTTGCCAACACTTGGTTAAAAAAAAAAACTGAACCATCACTCTTATCAAATCCGACAGCTGCCACTGCAGGCATAGGACTCCGTCCTATTTTCCACCTTAATAATACATAATTGTTAAAGTTGGCAATGTGCAACACCATTCTTGCTAACATTTGGTTGCTCTCCTGATATTGTTCACAGCTTCATGTGCAACAACATTCTTGCTAGCATTTTCATGAACCCATTACGATTAAGTTGGCAATGATCCTTGAGGCCTACTTTGACAATCAAACCAAAAAAGGAAAATAACATTAATAATTTATAAACCGTACACTGCAAAATTTAACATAAGGATTGTTATGCAATAAAACTTGTTAGTTGAATGGAAATGTTCTGAGTGAGCTAATATATGCAATTATCCACAGAAGCAGACATAGATGACGGCAGCAATGCCAATGTTTATAAGCCTGACCTAGATCATCATCATGGGTCTTCTTTGCAAAATGGGTTTTTACAGTATATACCCTTACTGGAACTTCTATAATTAGTAGGGTCGCATGGAATAACTTTTTGTCCGAAATGAAATCTTTAATCCTTAATGCAACACATATGAGTACAAGCTTCAATTGAGAAACCATCATTTCGGGATCAATTTTGACACCTGAACATATCCATTCCTGCTGCTCCAAATATAACTTCTGCAATTAACAATTGACATTAGTACTTACAAGGACTGCAATTTATGGTTTTTGCAGCTATCAGACAATATAAGGAGGCAGTATGATGTTAACCTCTCACAGCTTTATGACAGGAACTAATATATTTGTATTTGAACTTATTTCATGAGCTTCATCAATAATTACTACAGAGTAACAGCTCAGTAAGAAATAGCTCTGCATCAAAAAAAGGAAACATAAATTGCCACCTACTGGTAGTGAAACAGCAAGTAATTGATTGCTATATGTTAGCAAAACTACTTTATCAAGTCAGTCACCAAAATAAAATAAATCAAATCCTACGGAATGACCGATATTAGAGCCACCGAAAATAAATAAATCTGATGGAATGCCGTTTTAAACTTAGTAATTAGTTTCAGACATTTTCATACATACAAAACAGGAAAGGTATACGTAATCTCATACTCACTTATAAAAGCAAAAGAATAAACACTGCCTAACAAACTATTAATGCATCTATCTGCTGAAGAACAATCCTCATGACACTAATGTATATAACACAATGCGATCAAATATATATATATATATATTATATATATATTATAACAAATGATAAAAATTGAGAAATAACCTGGATTTGTTGAAGTAAAATTCCTTCAGTCATGAATTTAATGGAGCAATTACCATCTCTAGTCATTTTATCATGTCTGAATTTATAATTAATCTTACCAACAAGCTTAAATCCCAATTCGAATGACACTCTTTTGGCAGTAGCAATAGAACCAACCCTTCTCGGTTGTGTAACACCAATCATTCCTTTCCTAGCATCACAACTTTTCGATCTATAACTAACTTCATATAAAAACTAAGGAACATGTGTTGTTTTACCGCATCCAGTTTCTCCATGTAAAATTATAACTGAGTGATCACTTATGGCCTCCATTAACTCTTGCTCCATTGTTATTATTGGAAGTCATTTCCATGTCTCTTCAACTTCCTTTGGCCAGGTCACCAGCACCACTTACAGGCCCAGCAGTGTTTCTGTCATCTTGGAGATATTAAGTGGCTTTTGTGTTCTTTACTTTGGAAGCCAAATCACGCTAAACCTACAACAACAAAAATATGCTATTAGTGATAATAAAATTCATGCAAAGAATAAAAAATTACCATCATATCAATGGTACGACTAGAAAAAAAAACGACTGGAAAAATACTACTCGACGTTTGTAGGTGATTTTAAGAAGTACTTAACTTTTGTCCAGAAATCACAGCTTTTCAATAACACTATCGATAATAGTTGGCAAGATTAAAACATAAGACTTGTACTCAGGTTAATGTTGTAGATATTTACATAATATTTATATTCTAATAAAACTTAGATACATAGGATCTTATATTTTCCTATTATTTTTCAAAAGCAACAGAACTTGATCAATGATAAAAGCTTAAAAAGAATTTGGGAGATCTGGAATTCCTGTAAAAATTGTACTATACGGTTCGGTAAATTCCCTACCTCAAACTTCGACCCATTTCTCTACAGTAAACATAGTCCTGATGCTACAGCGATGATGTTATTCTTCAATACCCAAAGAAAAGAAAGTAATATGTCATAGTTGCTTTCCTGTTTTAATAAAAGATTAACATGTACCTATCATTCATATTTAACACCCAGTTTATGAATTCTCAACCTATTTACTGCAAAATAATCCAGTCATCCGAAAGAAAAAATAATTTTCTTCATTTAATTTCTCACCATCTTAAATATTGCACTTGTAATAAACCCTTATTACATAGATAGTCGATCATTATATCAAGTTTAAAGTTCGAACAATCAACTTAACATCATAACTGATGCAGATTACAATCTGAACAACACCTAGACTTAGAAATATAAAATGCAGTATATGATAAATGTCTGAAATTATGTTAAACTAACATTTTATATAATATATTTTATAAAAAAAATTAAAAAATCCCTAATACAAAAATCATGAGTATAACAAAAGATGAATGGCATTGACCTGTTGTGATGAACAACTTCGAGATAGAAATAAACAAGCTTTTTAACTCTAATCTCCAAAATAGAACGTTTTGATATGTAGTCCTTGTCTGCAAGGAGGTTGACAACACCCCCTGTAAATATTTACACCTTACTAGATGTCAGATTATATAGAATATAACCGTTAGAAATAATATAAAGATGGTGATCAGCATGAACATTTGATGCAGTCATCATACAACAGAAAAAGGTTGCACCAGAGGTGGTTTGTAGAGTACAAAACCAAGCATTCATATGTCAAGGCCAAATGCCTTATTTTCCCCTAGCTTATGATGCATCCTAATAAACATAAACTTGTATCTTTAGATTAGGAGTGAAATCAGCAGTGTTTATGTTATAAGGATAATGGATCAATTATTTTCACTCATTTAGTTATGAAAGAATAGTTGAAGAGAATTTACAATGTGTGATTACAAAGAAAATACAATCGTCGATACACCTGCCCTAAAACCAATCGTGAATTACAAACTTCTTTTTCGCTAGCTAACGATTCAGGGTAGTGTTTACTAAACTGGACTAACTGGTGCTATGTAATTAAAGTAATAATTATCTTTTTTTGAATAAACAAAATTATTAAGGCAACTGAATTCAACATAGACATTTTCTGAATTCTAAAATAATAAACAAGTACAGCGATTTACATTTTCAAAAAATATATAAATTACTGAATTAGTTTTAGTACAAATAACATATATAATTGAGTTGGTAGTAGAGAATGAATTACCATTTAGCTCACTAAACTGTTGAAGCAACTAACAAATCTTCACCAGCAAATGGAAATCCTTTTTGTTGCTTGGAGTAAAGAAAAAGAGGAACCGTTGAAGAAAATCAAAATCAGAATTGAAACAGTACATGTTGATAAAAGATTGCAATTAATGTGTCGGTATTAAATTGGTAAACGTTAGGACATGTCCCATGCACATGGTTTAAATTTGATAATGATAACAAATTTGTGCTCTAAAAAAATAATGTTTATTGTTCAAAACTACATTGGAGGTGCATTAATAACTTGCTCCCATTCTTAGACACAATATTTGTTCATCCATTGTGACCATAGATCCTTACGTCTGACATTAGGACGTACAAGTTAGATGTAAGAAATAAATCTGTGGTTCCTTAAGGACAATTCAAACATCGGAAAAAGCAGGGTTCGATACGATGTAAGGCTTATGCTCAATGTAAGACTGTAAGAAGATGAACACCGTATGTAAAACTTAAGCTTTTTTTCCTTTATAAACTGACTTCTCTTTGTTTCCAGACATAATTCCCATCTTCAAAATGTCCAAATACGAAATTAATTGCGGAATTGACTGTAGAAGTGATGGCGATCCTGATCCGCTTATGATATTCATGAAATTGGTGATGACATCGAGCCAATCGCATAAACTCGTGTTTCTATAATCAATTTGATCCCCCAATTCGTTTGGAGATAACGCCTACGAAAAGATTGCTTGGATTTGCGAAAAGGTTGCTTGGATTTACCCATGTTTATTTCTTATCTCTAAATTTATGAGAAAATCCAAATAAAGAAGAAAATGATAACGAAATATTAAATTGTTTACTACTCTTGTTTATGCATGGTACTCGAAAAGAGATTTAGAAATCAAAATAAATTCAGCATTTACAAGATATGCCAACATTTAGTGTTGAAAAAAGGGCAAATTTTGTATTAGCGACATATGTTCATAATTTAATGAGAAATTTGATCAATGCAAATCTCAACGCATATAACAGTTGCTAACATAGCGCTCTTTCTTCAAATTATGTGTGGAATTAGAAACACAAGGCATCAAACTAGTAGTACAAGTTCAACAAGTCCGCAATTGATAACTACAATAGGTGATGAAATTAGAACCCTTATGTTTGCTAAAGTACATACAATGTTGTTCCATTTAGATTGAATTTCATTGTATTTCATCTTCGCAGTCCCTGTACTTCAAATACATAAATTGTTGTACTACAAATTCATAGTTATTGTATTAAAAAACCGGAGCTATTGGTTCAGTCCTAAGACTACAAATTATTAGTTATTAATGATCAACTATCAATTATTAACTTGACTAATCATTTAAATATTAATAATCAACTAAAAATATATATAACTTTATATCCAACACGAACTTGACCATTTAAACTGCCCAAGAACGCAAATCCAGCCAACCATAGTTCACTATATGGAAAATAGCATGGTCAGTGAAGTTGCAGTCCTTATTTTCATTGCTAAACGAACTTTATTCCCAAGTGTCAAATGTTAGCTATCTTTGTTCATTTTTAGCCAATTAACCATGTTACAAATAGTTTTATGCATGCCTTATTTTCATTGCTAAATTTTATTATATATAAGTTTCCATATATTTTTACTGTTCATATGGAGAACTTGTCTAACATGTGTGGTGCGGTGAAGTGGGAAATGTACAAGCATCATGCGTGGTTCTGCTACTTATCACATAAGTGGAAAATTTATACCTTGAACTGTGTCCCAACATTCCAAAAGCCATGCCAGCTATTAGATCGAGCAGGCCAGTTGTAGGACCAGTGATTAGACCCGCATCTCTGCTGGACAAATAATAGTTTTAGCATTAGAATTAATAGTTGTACAGTTAAAAAATGACTACATAGAATAGTTTTTTCATGGATGCTTCTGAAATATACTTTATAAGATGAACGCACATCTGTGATTATATATAAACAATAAAAATCTGTAAAATCATGTAAAAAAAATTGTAACATGGTGGCTCTACTCTCTTAGAAAACACTTCTATATTGGATGTAAAATTTTCAAGAGATGATTTGCAACTTAGTGGTCAAAAGTAACCACTATACTGATAAATTCTAAGTTCCAGAATTTTACTTAAATTATACTTGGTCATTTCAAATGGCTTGAGAAAAGTTTAACCTTATAAACTATATCTATAGCAGAATCAACAGTACCAACAAATACCTTAACAAACCCACATACATTTCTATGATGATTCTAGAATGAAATTCAAGAGTTTTTTAGAAGATATAAACACCGACTTACATCAGAAAAATATTTTACATCAGAGATTAAAACACAAGAATGCAAAAAATGAATATTGAGGACTAAAGTCTAAAAGGGGATCAATATTATAAATTCCCTCGATTGTATGCTTAGACTCCAAATCAAAACCTATTATAGCAGGAAACTTAAACGTGCTAAAGGTAAGATTTCCACCCAACATCAGGGTAGTAGAAAAAACATCTACAAAAGCCTCAAAAATTACCTTCATACTTATTATATGCCATATCAACCATTGGAGCAACCTCCTGACCACTTCCAAAGGACAAGTCTTCACTCTTGTTTATATTCTCGAGATAAGGAAAATGGTGGCGAATTGCATAATCTGCCAAAAGATGGACAATTTGGGATCTTTTTTGTCTCTAATAGCATGAAGCTGATATGAACCAAACCGAACAAATGATGGAGCAACAAGGCAAACTATGGCACCTGTAGTTCATCTTTTGGATTACCACTATGATAGTTAAATGTAAAATTAAATTTTAGAACAAAGAAAGTTTTACACACAATGCATGGATGATAGAGTCAAATCAAATGATTGTCATTTGTTCAAGTAACTCGTAATCATCCAGAAGGTAAATTCTTACTCATAAAACCTAGGTAATCTGAAAACCACATAACAAAGACAGTATCAAAATTTGAAAGCAGCAACAATAATATAATAGTACAACAACATTAAATTATACAATGAACCTTAACATTTATCAAGGACAGGTTACGTCTATGGTTCAATATTCGCTATTGTCAAAGACTGCATATGCACTTTTAACGCTTCTCAAAGCAGGCTGTGTGTGTGTGTGTGTATATATATATATATATATGGAGAAGCTATTTAGACACAAATTAGTGGACATACAATCTTCACCGTTAGATCATTATTGTACAACTGTAATGTAAAATATTGGAAACAGGAAAGTTTAAACATTGAATGATTGGTTTATTTGGAATATGAAGCTGGTTGATAAAACCTTAAATTATGCACCTCGGCTTTCTTGAATGAGAGCTTTCGGTCATAATCAACCATGTACATATGCCAGTTAAAAGTATTCACAAACAGTGGGGATCCGCCACTAAACCTCAAGTGGAGACTGCATATTAGACACAAAGACATATAATATTCAAAATTCACCTTTTTCATTTTCTGTTACACTATTACAATATAAATACAGCGGCTTACATACCTTTTCGTCAAATCCTAACGTCTTTGCGGACAACTCAGTCCAGTATTGAGTAGTTGAAACGAAGGTTGCATAATTATGCATATGCTACAGAAAAAGAAAGAAAGAGGATGTTATTTTCAGAATTGCACCTAGACGAAACAACATCTAGCATGCACCACTTGTTAGCAAACTCTATTGTAAAGGTGAGTTTAGTAGACACAATTTTAGTGATTAAATCTAGTTTGCCATCAAGAGGATTTTGGCTGATAAATCCAAACATAAAAATATGCACATGCCTTTGTTTAAATAAAAAGCGCTTTTATGGCAACAATAGAGTTAATATGTTATGCGCTAGAAGATATAAGTCAACTATTGCAATCTTGTAAATGAAGCATGTTATGAGTCATAAGAAAGATTTATAAGTATGCAGGCTAGTAGTACATCACACATGTGCATACATCAATTTCCTATCAATTTCCTAAAATAGTGGATAAATAAATTTCCTATCAATTTCCTGTGAAGCATGTATACTTCATCACATATGTGCATTTTATTTTTATCACTTAAGAAAGATTTATAAGTTTGCAGGCTAGTAGTACTCCTAACAAAAAATGTTAGTTCCAATATTTTGAATTTACTAGAGTTTTTCTTTTATACATTCTTGTATATTGGTATAAACTATAAAGTATAAACTATGAAATACTAGGATGAGCAACATAAAGGAGGGAAGACTTGATGTAATATAGGATCTCTCAATTCAGGGAGAAATAGAGAAATAATTTTGATGGATCCAAGGAAATTTGTACAATAGGTGCTAAGGTGTGAATATATGGAGAATTACATACGATGAAACTACGAAATCGGGATTTAACACCAAACAACTTACACGTTGCATTTTAGTAGAAGATGGCGTGTATACAATAGCCAAATGACGAACAAGTCCAAAGTAGGAGCACAAATTAAAACTATTTTTCTTGCAAACTTAAGTATTTATTTCTATAACTAGAAAAATATCATATATATTATTCATATCATTGAATACTAGGGTCTTACTTGAATACTATGTTATCATTCTCATTTCCGATGTTAGTACTAATTTGCATGATTCGATTTTTAACCACGTCAATTGAAAATCATATAAACTTAAATTTTCGACATGGTTTTAGTTTAAACTTTTCAGCCATAAACTTTCCATTCCTATTTTACACATCAGAAAATTACTCATGCTACCAGAGAAAAAAAAATCAAGAGATAAAACAGATATATAAAACTAAAATCATACCTTGAAAGAATCATAATTTCGAGCATCCTCCCAAAAAACATCCAAAACATAATCAATCATACCTGCACCCCTCCTCTCCTCCTCCCCATAAGCATCGCCAGCGGCAGGTACTTGCTTGAACAGGCTTTGTACCTATAGGACAATTCGGAATGCATCAAATTCGTTCATTGTAAGTGGATTAGGGTTCGGTGTTGGATTCAGAGCTAAGGGAGAGGAGAGCGGAGCGTAAGGAGAGGAGGGCGGGGAGAGGAATATTATTCAACCTGATTTCGATTATGTTTATGAAGAAATGGATTTAATGTTTTGCTGAAAGAGACGTAAATGGAGAAATGCGAAATTGAGTTAGGGCTAGAAAAGGTGGAAAGTAAAATAGTGAAACATGATACTGGAGGGAAATAATAATTGGGATGCTGCCAAGTATACGCCAGAGGGGAAAGTAAAATAGTGAAACGTGACAAAGGAGGAGGGAAACGAGAATTGGTACCCCGCCAAGTACACGCGAGGGGCTGAACGAAATAAAAGAGGAGAAATAAAAGAAACCACATGCTTCAGATGCATTTAATTTATAAACGCAACTAATATAAGCATCTAAAAGTAGTTTTTGTTGCAGTGGCTCCAGCAAAATGAAAGCAGAATCACGGTCAAGCCTGAATGTTCCCGCCCTGAGAACCTGGGGGAAACGGAAGAAAGAAGAGGAAACAAAAAGGGTTAGACATAAAGTCTGGCGAGTCTAGTTACTTTTAGAAAGTAAATAAATAAAGTAGCATGACAAGCATATAAAGTGGATAAGAGAGATAACTACATAAAAGGCAGGCATGACAAGGTAAACAGGACAACATAATATAATAGATAGAGCTTCTTAATACTTTCCTTGCTCTGCACCAATACTAGTATAACGTACATGTAATAGGATTACATACTCCCCAAACGCTTAACAAAAACAGGATGATCCCAGCAGAAACATAATGTTAGTTTTAGGTGTACTCCAGTAATGGGTTTTAACCCAAACAGAACTGGTGCCTAAATAGAAATAACGGGTGTTAGCCCCAAACAGAAACATAGGTACCCAACAGAAACAGACAGTACTAGACGTACCCTATTTACTACCCCCAACCGATTGGCTCCCTATTCGGTAGATACCCTGTGCTGGCCCCATAGTAGGGTGTATCACTCCTAAAGTTGCAACCCTTC
This sequence comes from Allium sativum, assembly GCA_030737875.1. NCBI lineage: Eukaryota > Viridiplantae > Streptophyta > Magnoliopsida > Asparagales > Amaryllidaceae > Allium > Allium sativum. The sequence continues at coordinate 526,322,912 of CM060922.1, read as the reverse complement.
ATTTTCCGGATGTGCACAACCATATCTCCTGATGTCACACATCTTATTTTCCCAAGCGTGCAGAGTCATGCACGTACATGACCCTGATGGAACACGCTGTCATGACACCGTCCTCTACGTTTGGATCTCTTATATTCAGCTTAGTAAGCGTGCCCCACTCCGACCTAGTTCAGAGTACTCGTTTGATACCTATTTAAGGGTTACTGACCGAAATGGGTCCCATACAAGATGATGCAAGCTCTCCCATTTGTCTTGCATCCCTACTACTAGGTTTTTCACTGGTTATGTTTACCTAACGATGTCTTTGATTACGTAACCCCAAGAAGCTAAGTTTGTGGGCCTATATATACAAATATTACCCACCAACCCAAGATGTACTTAACCCTCCCACCGATTCAAGCATGTCTATTTAACAGTTACGTTTGTGGGCCTATATATAATAATATTATCCACCTCCCTAGATTTACTTAACTTAATCCACCTACTGTCCAACTAGTTTTTACTTAACCCTAACTTTAGTTCATAATCATACGATCCCTATGGATTAGATTAGGTTAAGTAGTCCAATTCATTACCATGTCCATTTGAGGTCATAATGGGCTATACCTCCCACATTTGGCCTACAACTTGTGGATGTTGGATATGCCGGTCGGGTCCGGGCAGTCTTATTCCACAAGTTGGGCCTAACCTCGTGTCTTAGCCCGATTCGTATTTGCACACTTAGACCTCTCACATTTGGTTCATCATTAGTGGCTGCTAGATATGTCGGTCGGGTCCGGGCAAACTTCCACCACTAATGCAACCTAACCTCGTGTCATAAGTGCAGTTACACTTTCTAATTGTAATAATTAAACTTTCCCTTTTCATCCAATTGTTACCTATGTCTTAATAGGTGATTATGTCCCTACTTCCACCTTTTAATTTTATGTCCAACTCATATTTATATTCAAATTATGCCAATATTAACCTTTTCACGTCCTCGTTCCCAAACTAGCGTGCTCACATAATTTACGGCATGTATAGGCTAAATAATAGCCTAATCATAAACAATAAAAGGGAAGGTAATGGAAATATGACAAAGGTGAATGTTCTAATATAACTAGCATGAACATATACTAACATGGTGAACATATAAACATAGATCTAATGAACTTGTGGCCGTTAACTAGTTGTAACATAGCAAAGGTGATAAGATGAACATGACAAGATCTAAATGTAATTTATATGTCCAACAGGTTCAGATATAATATGAGAAGCACAAGTGGATCTGAATAATAAATTAGATCTGATTAATAATTTAGGTGTCCACATAATACAGATTTAATAGGTAAAAGTAGATCTAACAAATAGGGATTAAGATCTACATCATAGAATGTCCACATAATTCAGATCTAATAGGTAAAAGTTGATCTAACACAAATAGGGTTAAGATCTACATCATAGAATGTCCACATAATCCAGATCTAATAGATAAAAGTAGATCTAACAAAATTAGGGATAAGATCTACATCATATAATGTCTATATAATTCAGATCTAATAGATAAAAGTAGATCTATCACAAATATGGATTAAGATCTACATCAAAGAAATTTAGATCCAAGTTATAACCAATCCAAAATACCATGTGTTCATAATGTACAATGGATCCAATATAATATAGGCACATGTACAAATCCAAACTATAATCCTATCAAGTTTACTTTTGAATATTTAATTCTGAAAGTAACTAAGAACTCACAAAGTTTGGATTAGAAGATAGAACTAGTAAAGATTGGATCTTGAATTTCCAATAGATTTGCTTTAGTTGATAGTTGTAGAAGATAAAGGATGCAGTTCAGTTCAGATGCCTGCAGAGTTTGGCCCCATGGATTCTCAATGAAGAAAACAAGAGAAATCACCATGTATTTATAGCTACCAGCCTCCAGAATTCAGATGTCACATTAGCCCTAGGGCGAATCGGGCCACAGGTTAACACACACACACACACACCCTGGATCGACCCCTGGGTCGACCCCCAAAATTGGGCGGTTTGGCTATTCCCCCTCCGGATTCGCTTTTTAAATTTTTTTTTGAATATATATATATATATATATATATTTCTCATATGCATATAAACTTCAAGGCTTAATAAGTTCTTCGTACGGTGTCCGTTTTACGCAAACCAAATGTCTATCTTGATAAAAATTTCGACACGTACGTAATGGTACATTCTGTTTAACTTAATTCGAAGTGTTTAATTAAGTTATCACATTATATTCATTATATAATGTAGTTAAAATGTCTAAAATTTTTGGGGTGTTACATCCTCCCCTACTCAAAGGATTTCGTCCTCGAAATCTCCAAGTTAAGAAGAATATATATCCTACCATCCACATCCGTTTACTCATCCACCAATCACTGGCATCTATTGTTCTTAAAAGATTTCTAATGCTTATATGAACATATGCAAATGTATGTGTATATGTCCCAATATTAATGCAAAGATCAGGAAGTCTACTGATTCAGTTGACCCCCTTATTGCAATGCATGTTAGTGCCATGAATCCAACATGTACGCAAATAATCCTATTATAACATGCAAGTTCTATATGTGTGCACAATCGTTCGTCCAAATGTAACCTCCATTTGATGATACATCCTTTTCATCCATTAAAAGAAAGAAAAATGAACACACATCCATACGCAGTATGAGAGTGATTGAGCCGATCTAGTGCCTAATGTGTGTGTATATGCATCCACGAGAAACCACTAGCAACCACTTGCATTCATCAAACATAACATGTCTCAAACACATGTTTACAATCATGGGATTTCCTATTTGAATGTTGAAGATTCGATTGATAGGATATACTCAGATGATAGAAGCAAGTGTGAATAAAAGCTTTGGAAAAAGAAGTTAAGAACATAGTCCCAAAAAGGAAAGGGTACGAAGGGTGATCTTTATCTTCAGTCTCCCAAGTCACATCCTCGCTGTCTTCTCCCCATTTAACTTTTATTAACCTAACCTCTCTATTGCGTAGTTTCTTGACCTCTGATCCAAGCATACGGGTAGGAACTCGTCTAATTGTCATCTCCTATTCTACCCCTACTTCCTCATGCATGTTCGGCTCAACTACATCTACTGTATCGTGTAGACACTTCGATAAATGAGAAATAAGGAAAATCTTCATGAATATCCACACATATGCGAAGCAAGTTATACGCTTTAGTTGCGAATACCACCGGAGCACCCCATTCAGATATGCTTCGACTAACAACCACCTTTTCAAGTAGCTCCCCTACTTGTTTGCTGAGCTCCCTCCTTCCTTTGGAGCCAAATGGCGCACAGGTAATGCAACTGGCTTTGCATTTTCCACCAGGTATATACGGAAATTAATCTTGCGCCTCAGAAGGTAAGCCTCGAACATCATCAAAGACATCAGAATACTGACGGACTACTGATACCGATCGCAGATCATTGATAGACGCCTCAAGAGATTCTAGGAAACTAAGCATGATAGACCCTTGTGGGTCACAAGAAATTTCGAGGGTTCTCTCATGACAAGTTACAAGCTTAACGACCCCCCTAACAATCCAGAATGGCACCATATGTGGTAAGCCAATACATCCCTAGGATCAACCATAGCCCCTAAACCCGAGCACATATGCGCCGTATTCAAATTCGACGCCTAACACAGATATTATCAAACCCCTACAAATCATAGATAAATGAGCCGAACCACCGATGGGGTTTGAGACAACTATGGGATCCACTACCATACTAGTAATTAAGTGTAGAGATTCAACCACAGAACTAAATATAAATGAATGTGAAGTGCCAGAAGAAAAAAGTGTTCTAAGAGAAATTAAACCTTCTAAAGAAATTTGTCCACATCTATCAGGATCACTGATCGCGATAGCATGCACTTACCCTCCAGAAGTTCCTGCCCTTTGACCTTGTCCATGTCTCTTTGGGCAATCCTTAATAAGATGCCCGACCTCTCCACAAGTGAAGCAAATATTATTCCTTTTCCTACGGTCCTTGGATAAGTGATCCTCTCACCCACAACCATGGCACTTCCTCTTATCTTTAACCTTGTCATTCTTTTCGCCTTTCTTTTGCTGTTGTTGTTGTTGCTGTGGTCCCTTCTTGGGGCACGCCTTCTCATTTTGCGTTGCTTCCTTATTGTCTTCCTCGTGCATTAGGGCCATATCAACAAGCTTTTAAAAAGTGGCTCCCATTGGGATATGGGACATGGCTAACCCATGAAGGGGTTCATTTATCCCTTTAGCAAACCGCAAAGCCTTCTTATGCGGCGTATCCACCAATTCTAACCCGAACCTTACTAGCTGCATGAATTTGTTCACATACTCTTTCACTGTCAAGTTCCCTTGTTTGAGTGCTAAGAACCTCTCATCTATATGCTTCTATTGGCTTGGGAAAGAAATTTCATTTCAAATCTTTATCTAGAATCTTCCCAAGTTTCCACCGGGCGTCCAGCTTGGGTAACTTCCCACCAAAATGAGGCTTCGTCTTTCAGTAGCCAAACATCTAACTGAATCTTCCTTCTATCTTCTACTTCAAAGATTACGAACAAATCCTCGGTCTCCTTGAGCCAATTACAGGCCTCTACAAATGTCTCATTCCTATGGAATGGCTTCCCTCCCATAGCACAGAAGTCTTTGCAGATCTTAGCGAAATTATCTGCTCTTGGAGGAGGAGGAGGAGGAGGAGGAATGACTGGTGCAGCTGGGGGAGGAACGTTTCCTTGGCCTTCGGTAGGCGCCGTGGCCTCCAGACACCTACGGAACCATTTGGGTATGGTAACGCCCTCTGGGATATTCGGAATGTTTAGTTCCCCAGACATGCTGAAAAGAAAAAGGAAGAGATTCTGACAAAGGATCTAAGATATTACATATGGATTTTTGGGTAATGTTTTTCAAAAAAGACTTTTCATTTTGAAAATGCTTTCTTTTAAAACCACTTTGAAAAAAAAAAATTCAAAAACTCTTATCTAATCTGGTAACCTTTAGCTCTGATACGAAGTGTGACACCCCATGTCCGTTAATGTCACTCACTAAGGGAATGCATTAAGTTTCGTGAAGCGTTATAGGCAAACAGAAACAAAAATATTACAAGACAGATATAAAAGCAACATCAGAATTTAAAAAATTTATTTATCATAAGATACTGTGGTTCAAAAATAGTACATGTCTGAAATACGCATAAACAATTACATCATAAAAACTATTGTCTTATACTTTAAAACATCAGAGTACATAAAAAGCATAATTCCCAAATAAAGCATATCCATAGTAGCAAGGATAAAATCTTGGGCCATACGTCTAAGCTTCTCGAGCAAAATGAAAGCAGAATCACGGTCAAGCCTGAGTGTTCCCGCCCTGAGAACCTGAGGGGAAACAGAAGAAAGAAGAGGAAAGAAAAAGGGTCAGACATAAAGTCTGGCGAGTCGAGTTACTTTTAGCAAGTAAATAAATAAAAGTAGCATGACAGACATATAAAGTGGATAAGAGAGATTACTAGATAAACGGCAAGTATGACAAGGTAAATAAGACAACATGATAGAATAGATAGCGCTTCTTGATACTTTCCTTGCTTTGCACCAATACTGGTATAACATATATGTAATAGGATTGCATACTCCCAAATCGCTTAACAGAAACAGGATGATCCCAACAGAAACAAAACAGTAGTTTTAGGTGTACTCTAGTAACAGGTTCTAACCCAAACAGAACTGGTGCCTAAACAAAAATAACGGGTGTTAGCCTAGACATAAACACAGGTACCCAACAGAAACAGACAGGACTAGATGTACCCTATTTACTACCCCCCAATCGATTGACTCCCTATTCCGTAGATACCCTGCGCTGGCTCCATAGTAGGGTGTATCACTCCCTAAAGTGGCAACCCTTCATTTTCCGGATGTGCACAACCATATCTACTGATGCCACAGCGTCTTATTTTCCCGAGCAGGCAGAGTCACGCACGCACATGACCCCGATGGGACACGCCGTCATGATACCTCCTCCATGTTTGGATCTCTTATATTCAGCTCAGTAAGCGTTCCCCACTCCGACCTAGTTCGGAGTACCCGTTTGATACCTATTTATGGTTTACTGACTGAAATGGGTCCCACACAAGATGATGCAACCTCTCCCCTTTGTCTTGCATCCCCACTACTAGGTTTTTCACTGGTTCTGTTTACCTAACGGTGTCTTTGATTACATAACCCCAATATGTTAAGTTTGTGGGCCTATATATACAAATATTACCTACCAACCCAAGATGTACTTAACCCTCCCACTAAATTGAAGCATGTTTATTTAAGTTTGTGGGCCTATATACAATAATATTATCCACCTACCCAAGATTTACTTAACTTAGCCCACCCATATCCAACTAGTTTTTACCCTAACTTTAGTACATGATCATACGATCCCTATGGATTAGATTAGGTTAAGTAGTCCAATTCATTACCATGTCCATTTATGTTTATAATAGGCTATACCTCCCACATTTGGCCTACAACTTGTGGATGCTAGATATGCCGGTCGGGTCCGTGTAGTCTTATTCCACAAGTTGGGCCTAACCACGTATCTTAGTTCGATTCATATTTGCGCACTTAGACCTCTCACATTAGGTTCAACAATAGTGGCAGCTGGATATGCCGGTCGGGTCCGGGAAGACTTCCACCACTAATGAAACCTAACCTCGTGTCATAAGTGCAATTATAATTTCTAATTATAATTATTAAACATTCCATTTTCATCCAATCCTTACTTATGTTTTAATAGGTGATTATGTCCCCACTTCCCCCTTTTAAATTTTATGTCCAACTCATGTTTATATTCAAATTATGCCGATATTAACCTTTTTCCCTCCCCGTTCCCTAACTAGCATGTTCACATAATTTACGACATGTACAGGCTAAATAATAGCCTAATCATAAACAATAAAAGGGAAGGTAATGGAAATATAACAAAGGTGAATGTTCTAACATAACTATCATAAACATATACTAACATGGTGAACATATAAGCATAGATCTAATGAACTTGTGGCAGTTAACTAGTTGTAACATAGCAAAGGTGATAAGATGAACATGACAAGATCTAAATTTAATTTAGATGTCCAACAGGTTAAGATCTAATATGAGAAGCACAAGGGGATCCAAATAATAAACTAGATCTGATTAATAATTTAGGTGTCCACATAATACAGATCTAGTAGGTAAAAGTAGATCTAACAAATAGGGATTAAGATCTACATCATAGAATATCCACATAATTCAGATCTAATAGGTAAAAGTAGATCTAACACAAATAGGAATAAGATCTACATCATAAAATGTCCACATAATTCAGATCTAGTAGATAAAAGTTGATCTACCTCAATTAGGGATAAGATCTACATCATAGAATGTCTACATAATTCAAATTTAATAGATAAAAGTAGATCTATTACAAATAGGGAATAAGATCTACATCATAGAAATTTAGATCCAAGTTATAACCAATTCAAAATGTCATATGTACGTAATTTACAATGGATCCAATATAATATAGGCACATGAACAAATCCAAACTATAATCCTATCAGGTTTACTTTTAAATATTTAATTCTAAAAGTAACAAAGAACTCACAAAGTTTGGATTAGAAGATAGAACTAGTAAAGATTGGATCTTGAATTTCCAATATATTTGCTTTAGTTGATAGTTGTAGAAGAGAAAGGATCCAGTTCAGTTCAGATGCCGGGGGAGTTTGGCCTCCATGGATTCTCAATGAAGAAAAAAAGAGAAATGACCATGTATTTATAGCTGCCAGCCTCCAGAATTCAGATACCACATCAACCCTAATGCGAATCGGGCCACGGGTTGACAACCAAATACCCTGGGTCGACCCCTAGGTCGACCTAGCGGGTCTCGGGTCAACCACTAAAATGGGGCGGTTCGGCTATTCCCCTTTTCGATTTGTTGTTTTGATTTTTTTTTGAATATTTATTTATTTAATTTTTTATATATCTATATATATTTTTCTCATATGCACACAAACTTCAAGGCTTAACAACTTCTTCATACGGTGCACATTTTATGCAAACCATATGTCTATCTTGACCAAAATTCGAGACGAACGTAGTGGTACAATCTGTTTTACTTAATTTGTAGTATTTAATTAAGTTATCACATTATATTCATTATATAATATAGTTAAAATGACTAAAATTTTCGGGGTGTTATAGTTATTCCGTATATACGTTCAAATTTAAATTCAAAATCTGCTCTGTTGAGTTCAAAATAGCGGCATAACATGGAAACCTCGGTCGTTACGATTAAATAATGGTTCGTGGTTGAAAGTTAAGGGCATTAGATATTATGAATTTATTATATCACATAAAATCTAATCAATATCTAACGTAATCTTATAAAATTTTAATAAAATCCTAAGTTATCTAATCAAATTAATTATGGTTGTAACCCCACCCTAAAACTTACATTAGCACAGGCCTATAGAAGTGAAAACACCCTGCCTCCAGTTGAAATCACATATGCCTTCATTTGAAATTTTACCATCCTATACTATGCCCATTGGAAATGACCGCTCCCTTACTTATTTACAAACTCGTTCCTCCTCCTTCAGATTTTAGGAAGTGAATTCTTTCCCTCTTCTTCAAATCAAAATCGTGATTTCCTTACCTTTATACCTTCTGAAATAAATCAAACCCGCCATTTATGAAAAAAGGGATCATGATTGAAACCGTGAGAAGCTCAACAACACTGAGGCGAATGCATGAAGAAGATTTGGTAGGTGAATTGGTAATGGGCATGATGGGTTGGTAGTTGATGTGGTATTCAGAGGGTATGTCGTTGGTTTTAATAGCCTATTTGAGTAAATAAGAGCTTGTAAGGGAAGTTTAAAGGGATGCAGTTGCTGATAGGGGATCGCAATTTTTAATGTCGATGTAGGTTATCGCAATTTTTAACAACCTCAGAGGTGATTTTGGGATGGCGCAGTGTTGAGGGAGAGCTCGGAAATCCTTAAAAAGTGAGTTTTTTAAAGGGGAAGGTGGAGTTGATCGTTGGCTTGAGGGAGATGGTGGGGTATTGGTTGGAGTGTGGTACGCTGTGGTGAAGTTAGCACAAAAAATTCGAGGAGGTGAAGGAGGCACTGGTCACGGAAATATATGGAGGAAGAAGAAAATTAAAATGGCTTAAGGAATTTATAATATCAATGTTATAGATTAGGGGTTTAAATTATTTTTTATATAGTCAAAAATCTTATAATGCAATGTATTTAATTTATACATAGTTGGAAAAACGTGAAGTAAGGTATTTGGATTCGTAATTGTGGATCTTATTATCGGGAATTTGTTTTGAGTCAATCAGAGTTGACTAGAATTTAATTCGAATGGTATTCTTTTTAGTTTAAATTGGGCTATTCGGAAAATAGAAAATCAATGTGAGTAAACTCACTCTCTAGTTCATTTATAATTTATTATACTCAAAATTTTATTTTAGTATGTAATTTTTATATATTGTTTGCTAGTTGTTTGGATGCATTGATTAATGGTTGATCAATTGTGGCTATTATGTATATTAGTTATATTTAAGGTTGGTAGTTGGATATTCCTACAATATTTTGCGGATGAGACCCTATGCGCTCCATATGATGACCTTCTATACCGCGATATCCTGTCTAGAAGCGGGATTGGAATTAATTATGTTGTCTAACATCTGTGGGTGTCGGAAAAACAAGTTTGAGGGATCTAGCTGGATTCCTTAAACTCATTATTATTTGTTTACATATTTATATATACGTGATGTGATGAATAAATTGGATAGATTGTTGTGTTTGGATGTTTGAATAGCACTGGACCTAAATTAATTGGTATTTAGATAGCGTAAAAATATATTAAAATGAAAGAGAAAAGAATTTGGGTTTCAAAAAGGGAGATCTATTTTTCCAAAATAGAATTTGAATTTCGAATGGGCTAGGAAATATCAACTTGTTTTCAGTATTAAAAACATGTAGTTGAATTTATAAACGATGTTTATGAAAATTATCGTTGGATGTTTGGGAATTTGAATTCAAATATGAATCTAAAAAGAGAATTGGGATTGTATACTATATACGTGGAGCATGATATGCAAGCGTTCCACTGGATTGCTATTTATTTGATTTAAACTCTATTATAATATCAGAATAGTTTTGATATGAAGATTGTTATGGGTTATCCTAAGGTAAAAACCATCCATGTTTATGTGTGGATTAGCCTTACGATTATTTTTTTTTTCAAACAGATTTTTAAAGGCAAATCAAGTGTTTGGAGTTTACTCACGCTAGTCCCATGACTGACCCATAGTTTATTTGTTTTGTTTTACTATATACTCTTTTGTGCCCAAATTTGTATGAGCAGTCAAGTAGTTCTGGTGTTTGTAGGTATACTTGGTGGAGCTTGGAGCAGCAAGATTTAGGTTAGATATCTACTGTTTATTTCTGTTGTAATGTATTGTGTTGTACTCTGATGATGATATGTATGTATTGTACAGAATTCTGTATTTAAAAGCTATTATATATTTTATTATATTCCGTTGAGATATGAGATTATGTGTTGTTATTTCTGTTTTCTTCTTCTATATTTTTCTTCTTTACCCATAATGATTCGTATTTCTATGTAATTTGGGTTGGACATGTGATGTATTTAATCAACTGAAAAGGTACGGATTTGTGCGACGTTACAGTTGGTTCATAGCTTAGGTTGAGCGAACACCTATGCTTTGGTAGGGGTTTACTCATTAAAGATATGGTCAGTAGTACCCGAGAATCAGTTGAGTGTATATATACGAGTTCGTGTATTTGCTAGTTAATATAAAATTTGTTTTATATTGTGTTGGCTTATCTGTTAAGTGGCTTATGAATTTTGGTCGAGTCGTGAGATGCCACGACATCGATACGAGTTTTAAACACTTGAACAAAGAAACCCGACATAATATTATTTTAAAATGGGTAAATAAAATAATTTTACCCAAAATTCTGTTTTGATATAGAAGGAATAATTTTCCGAGATTATTATATTATGTGGATATGTTGGTTGTTAGTATTACAATCAAATGAAATGATAAAATTGGAATAGTTATATACAACCAAATATAATTTGTATAAGGACGAAATATACAAATGAGATGAACTAAAATTGGATGCAAACCAGAATTTGGAATTTAAAGCCTGAGCGGTCGGAAAAATACTTTTTAAAGTATATTAAAATAATATAGCTTTGTTTTGGAAGGACTTTTGAATAAAAATCATTTAGATGGATTTTTAGAGTGATAAAGCACTGAATTCACTTCAATCGCTGGAGAATAATTCTGATGATGACTGCAACATCATTAATGTTCATTTTCGAGTTTCTAAGTGATGGATTGCTACCATAGTAAAAAAATTCAAATGGAAATTTATTTCAGAAGGCAAGTTGTTTTTGAAAATTCAAATGTTTTGACTTTGAGATGATTATAAATAAATGTATATATTTATATGAATTCTAAAGGATTTGGAATAAAATCCCGGGAATTTAAATTCTGGAACTTAATTGTAACTTAACCAAGTTAAATGGATTGAAATGGATAAAATTATTTGGAATTAATTTAAATTTAGCCAGAGATATAAGTGGCAACTTAATTAACCGTATGATACCGTACATGCATAGAAAGTTGTTTCATTTGTTGTAAATGAAGTAACTAAATTAATTAGAACCAATTTGAATGAATTCGAATGCTTGTGAATAGAATATGAATTAGATGTGTATATATTGGGTGTAAATCATTCAGATTAAGTTAATGTAAGCATTTATGATTAAATGAAAACCAAAAGTTTTTTTTGGAACTAAATTTGTAGAAATATAAACGTTTGAGTTTCAACATAAGTGGGTTTTTAAAAGTTAATGGGTTTGTAGCATTTTTTCTACCTTTTTAATTTTGGGAACAAAATTCTTTTAAGGGAAAAATATGTAATGACTTGATTTTTTGGTCTATTAATTTAGAACATTTAATATTGTTTAAACGTTGAGTTGATAATATAAATGAATTTTTATATAGAGTTTGTCAATTTAATAAATTGAATACGATTTAATTTCCTATACATATATATCGAATTATCATAATATGGGAACGATTAAATAATTAAATAATTGAATTTGAATTGGATATGAATTGAAATGGTTTCTAATATGAATATAAATTTTATTTGAATTGGAATTAAGTTAGTAGGTTTGTGTGACGAAAAATTTAAATTATTATGTCGATTTAACAAACACGTTAAAATAACGACCCGATGCATGGTCTCGTATTTCGATAAAACCAGTCTTGTTGGATCCATAATAATGTATTATTATGGAATTTCAAATTTTGTAACGTTTGGGCTTATCGTTTGAACATGCGATTATAAAAAGGCTAGAAATAATTATATTGAAGTTTATTTAAAATGTTAATCTAATATGTTACTCCGTATATACGGTCAAATTTAAATTCAAAATAGCGGTATAACTTGGAAACATCTATCGTTACAGTTAAATATTGGTTCGTGGTTGAATGTTAAGGGCCACGAGATATTCTGAATTTATTATATCATATAAAATCTAATCAATATCCATTGAAATCTAATAAAGATTTAGTAAAATACTTAGTTATCTAATCAAATTAATTAAGGTTATAGCGCCACCCTTAAACATACATTCACGAAGCCCTACAGAAGTGAAAACACGCCGCCTACAGTTGAAATCACACAAGTATTTGTTTGAAAATTTTCCACCATATACAATGCCTATTGAAAATGACTGCTCCCTTACTTCTTTATGAAATAGGTCCCCATTCTTCATATTTCAGGCATTGAATTCTTTCCCTCTTCCTTAAATCAAAATAATTATTTCCTTCCATTTCTTCCTTTAAAAATAAATCGAACCCCCCATTTATATAAAAAGCGATCGTGAATTAAACCACGAGAAGCTGGACATAATTGAGGTGCACGCATGAAGGAAATTTGGTACGTGAACTGGTAATGGACGCGATGGGTTGTTAGATGTTGTGGGATTTAGAGGGTATGTCATCGGTTTTAGTAGCCTATTTGAGTAAAGAGGAGCTTGTAAGGGAAGCTTAAAGGTGTACAGTTGCTGATAGGGGATCGCGATTTCAGATGTCGATGTCGGCTATCTTGATTTGTAACAACCTCACAGACAACGTTTGGATGGCACAATGTGGAGGGAGAGGCCGAAAATCGTTAAATAGTGAGTTGTTTAAGGCTGAAGGTGGAGTTGATCATTGGCCCTTAGGGAGATAGTAGGGTAGGTGTTGGAGAGTGGTACGCTATGGTGATGTCAGCACAAAAAATTGAGGAGGTGAAGGAGGTATAGTTCACGATAGTACTGAATATAGGGAGGAAGAAGAAATTTAAAATGGCTTAAGGTAATTATAATATCAATGTTATAGATTAGGGGTTTAATTATATTTTATATAATCAAAAATCTTATAATGCAATTTATTTAACTTATACAAGGTTGAAAAATCGTGAAGTAGGGTATTTGAATTCGTAATTGCGGATCTTACAATCTGGAATTTATTTGGAGTGAATCAATGTTGGCTAGAATTTAATTTAAATTGGATGGTATTCGATTTAATTTAAATTGGGACATTCGATAGATTGAAAATCAATGTGAATATACTCACTCTCTAGTTCATTTATAACTTATATGCTGATTTAATCCAAATACAAGTTTTATATGCCGTCTGTTGCTGTTTGGATGCATTGATAAATGATTTATCAATTGCGGCTATTATATATATATATATTAGTTATATTTAAGGCTGATAGTTGGATATTCCTGCATTTTTAGCGGATGGGACCCAACACTCCCCGCATAATAGCAGATGACCCTCTATACCGAAATATCCCACCTCGAAGTGGGATTGGTATTATTCATGTTGTCTAACATCTGTGGGTGCAGGAAAAACAGGTTTGAGGGATCCAACTGGATTCCTCAAATTTATTATTGTTTGTTTACATATTTACATATATGTGATGTGATGAATAAATTGGATAGATTTCTGTGTTTAGATGTTTGAATAGCACTGAGCATAAATTAATTGGTATTTAAATACCGTAAAAATATATTCAAATGAAAGGGAAATGAATTAGGTTTAAAAAAAGGAAATTTATTTCTTCAAAATAGAATTTGAATTTCGAGTGGGCAAGGAAATATTAACTTGTTTTTAATAATAATAAAAAGTAGTCGAATTTATAAATGATGCTTATAAATGCAGTGTAATAATTATCATTGAATAGTTTGGGAATTTATTCAAATGTGAATTTAATAAGGAAATTGGGAATTGTTTCAAAAAGGAAACAATGAAATTTATTCTGATGTTCAGAATGTAATTGAATTCAAATAAATCCATAGGGATTTCAAATTGGAATTTGACTACGTTGAATTTATAAAAATTAATGGTTTCAAGAAAGGATATTTAGATTTTATTTCGTAGAAACAATAAATTAAAAATTAAATATTTTAAGAAGTAAGCATTTCCAATATTTTAAAATATGAATTAGATTCTATTTATATATATAAATATATATATATTTTATAATAATAAAATATATTTTTAAAATGGAATTTTTGAAAAGAGGAAGTTATGAAAAAGTAAAATAATTATACAATGAAATACGAAGAGTGAAATTATATTTGTTTTGACAAATATTTTATAAATAGATTGAAGTCAATATGGGATAATAAACCATATTATAAATAACGTTGGGCTTGAAAAAGGATTTGAACTTATAATAGGATTTTGTAAGTACAAGAATTTTTATAAATGGAAGTTATTAGAATAAAAAGGAATAGGAAATCGTTTCGAATAGGGAATGATAGATTTTATTCCGGAATCCAGAATATAAACTGAATTGAGATATATCTAAAAGATTTATAATTGGAATTTTATTGTGTCAAATTTAATAAAATAATTTATTTCCAAGGGAATTGGAATTTAATATAGAAAATTGAGTTCAAATTTTTTTTATAACCAGGTGATGAATTTTGAATGAAGTAATCGACAAATTAAGATAATCAGAAATTTTATTTTTGATTTGAAAACCTGGCTTAATTTATATTAAAATATGAAAGAATGCAGTTGAAATTTGTTAAATAAACGAAGTTTAAATGTTTAATTTAATTAAAACTAGCTCGCCACGGCACGTTAGTTTGAAGTTTTACGTTTTGGACTTCAATTGAGTACATATTATTCAATTATAAGTCGGAATTCTTCGAAACAAGAATCATCCGGACCTATTGAATGATAATTTTCTAATGGAAGAGAAAATTTTGGGTTTCATCTTATAAATTTTTTGTTATGTCAAAATCAAATTTGTAACACCCCGTTATTTTGAAACATGTCATAAGAGATAATTAAAGAATAATTGATTTTTAAAAGAAGAACTAGGTGAAACGGGTTACGTCATTGCGTTCATGGCTATTTTCTAGTCAATTTAGACTTATGGTTTGCAGAAAACTGATTTACGAGGAAACAAATATCTTTTAATTAAATATTGCAACAAAACATTAAAAAAAGAGAAATGAGAAAAAACAATGGATACCATTGTCCTAAGTCTTGTTAACAAAAGACTAAGTAGCCCAGTTGGTTAGAGCATGTGATTTGCATACAAGAGGTACAGGGTTCAATACCCGCCAATGCCATATTTTTGTTTTAGGGGAATGGCTAAAAAGTTTCTTAGTGTGAACGCAGTTCAATTAAAAAGCGGTTTAGTGTGAAAAGGGTTAATGGGAAAAATGGTTAAAAAGAAAGGAATATATATATATATGTATATATATATGTATATATATATATATATATATATATATATATATATATATATATATATATATATATATATATATATATATATATGACGTGTGGGTGTCAACACCCTGCTGCTGCGCATCATGTTGCACACATGGCACATTTTTATTGGTTAATGATCATTTTTTCGCAACATGGCTATTTTCTATTGGTCGGATGACGTGGACGATTCGTACGGCTCCTGATCTAATCTAAATGCCCTAATTAACTCACTACACCTATATAAACACATCTAGACCTAAACCTTCACTACACTAATTCATGGCGCCTCCATGCTGCCTCAACCTAAACTAGTCCTTCATCTTCAGCAAATCGAAGTAAATGAATTCTGTAAAGGGGATCGAATCTACAACAACTACAACACCTAATTCTCTTCCTTAATCCAATCTTTGTGAGTTCATTGATTATTTTTAGATTATAATAATGCTGAAGCAATTCTGACATGTTGTAAATTGGATTTGGGAATTATACATGATAATAAGATTGAATCTCATTAATTCTATCTTAGCTTATAACATCAGATTCATGATTCTTATATGCCCATGTTGATATTATCATCAGTTTTATCATATCTTTGTGATCAGTTCATACTTATGCATATTGTTATTATTATGCCTGTTCTTTATCTTATCCCTTCCTCCTTCCCTTTTTGGTTTTTATAGCCGGGATACTTCGAGCCTAGGCCAAATCTCATAGAGATGAACGTACGAACGACATTTTAGGGAACGGTGGGAAATTTGGCATAATATACGTTGGGTTGGTTTGGGCATGACAAATGTTAAATTTGGCATAATATATGTTAATTGTTAGGGATGATATGAAATTGGGAATTTTGGGTAATTGACATAATTAGCCTAAAATTGGCATAAATTGCAAATGAATAAATTGGCTAAGATAAACATGCTGAGACATGAGGTTAGACTCCGTTTGCGGTAGAAGCCTTCCTGGAACCAACCAGCCTAACCAGCAACCGCAAATGGCCAGTCTAATGCAAGAGGTCGTAGGCATAACTAAAAGATGCTTAGACACGAGGTTAAGTCTAGTTTGTGGCAAAAGTCTGCTCGTAACCGCTCGGCACATCCAACGACCACAGGCCATCGACTTAATGTGAGAGGTCTGTGCATTAATAACTAATTAATGCTGATCAAAGATGAATATGATACCTAAAACATGTTAGGTGGGTGGGGTTAAGTTAACCTGTGTAAGATGACAACTTAACCAATAATACATGAACAAAGTCGATAGGGTTAAGGCAAGCTTAACCAATAATGTATATTAATTTGATAAGTGGATGGGGTTAAGTCAACTGGGCTGATAGACAACACTTAACCAATATAAGTTCGGGTTAGGATAAACCCTGGGGAAAACCTAGTAGTGATAGGGACCCATTTCAGACCCTAAGCTGGAACCCGCACAGATATCAACAAGTTAGGGAGTCAATCGATTAGGGGTAGTGGGGGGACATCTAGTATCTATTATGGGCAAGTGGACTTTCAAGGATTGTATGGGGTGGATACCTCTTACTAGATGTTACGCCTGAGTGCTACCAATTACGGGGATGGGATCGTTTCGTTAAGAATTACTAGTAGGTGGTGCAGAGAATTAAATTAAGTAAGAAATCAGGGAAGCACACTAGACATTCCTTTACATTCATCCTGTTATCCAGCTCTACCTTATGTCATGGTTATATTTTCCATCCTGTTTATTCCTGTCATATTGCTTTACTTATTTTCATGCTAAAAGCATCTGGACTCCCCAGGCTTTATGTTTGACCTTATGTTTTCGCCTCTTTTTCTTCCGTTCCCCCCAGGTTCTCAGGGAGGAAACACTGAAGCTTGACTTGGATTTCTTTCTTCTTGAAGCACTTGGAAGTGTTGAGAGTAATGCTCAGCTTTAGATCTTTTCATTATGGCTATATGGAGTGGGATTATGATTTTACTTTTATGTACTCTGATAATAATTTTGTTTAAGATGGCTATTTATGTACTTGATTCTAGTATGTGGTTTTGATGCTGTAACCAAACATGTTTTGCTTTTCCGCTGCAAAAGTTTGAATTTTCTTAAATACCATCTATATATCTGTCTTGTGATATTCTGTCATATACTCTTATAATACTCCGTGGAAGTTAATGCATTCCCTTAGTGAGTGACATTAATGGACGTGGGGTGTTACACGTGGTATCAAAGCCGAAGGTTGCCAGAACAGATAAAAGATTTTGAAAACCATTTTCAAAAGCATTTTTAGAAAGAAGTATTTTCAAAAACATGTTTTAAAAGGGTATTTTCAAGAGAAAGGTTTATTATGAAAAACATAATCCCCAAAATCCGTATATCTTTCTTTCGATTCTCTACTTGAATCTCTTTTTCCTTTCTTTTCGCCATAGTTCCGTAGGCATATTAAAACTACAACACATGTCAGAGGGCAAAGAAATGCCAAACATCCATTTGTAGCCGTAGTAGTTTCACCTGCGGCTAATCTTCTTTCAAGATTCTTTGGGTTTTCCGTGCGATGGAGGCAGCTTTCAAGAGACTTGTTAACATGCTACATAAGGATGGTAAAAATGAGAATGAGGGAGTTAGGCTAAGGAGCACAGCCTAAGGACGAGAAACTTGTTAATATGGCTTTAATCCATGAAGAGGGTAAAGGTGAAAAGAAAAAGATGAAAGTGGAAGAATCACATAACAAGAAAGGTGGTAAGGATAACAAGGGCTAAGGGAAGAAAAGGTATTTTAATTGTGGAACACCGGGCCCCTCAAGCAAGGACTGTAGGAAGAAGAAGAAGACGGGTTGCTTCCAATGTGATAAGGCAGGACATATGATTAAGGACTTCCCAAGGAGGCAAGGACAAAGCACATGATCTACTTCTGGAGGGCAGGTTCATGCTCTCATGGCAGCTACGCAAGAGAGAGATAGAAACATTTCTGTTGAAAGTTTTATTTTCCTTTTCGATCATCCTGTATGTACTTTGTTTGATTCTGATGCTTCACATTCATTTATATCTGCTTCTGTTTTTGAATCTCTGCACTAAATACTAGTCTAGTTATGGATCCCATTGTAGTCTCAAATCCTATTGGGGGTACGGCTCATCTTTCTATGTTATGTAAGGATTTGAGAATATATGTGTATGGCGTTGAGTTCGAATGCAACGCTTATGTGCTTGGCTTTACGGGCTATAGTTTGATTCTAGGAATGGATTGGCTAGCCAGGTATGGTGCCATTCTCGACTGTGAAAAGAGGGTAGCTAGACTGTTGACTAGTTTGGATAATACTCTCAATAAATCATGCGACCCTAAGGGTCCCGTTATGCCTAGCTACCTAGAATCTCTTGACACATCTATTGATGATTTGCAATCTGTTCGAGTAGTCCGTGAGTATGTAGATGTCTTTGAGGAGGTTAGGGGCTTACCTCCAAAACATGAGACAGATTTCCGTATAAAGTTGGTGGATAATGCAAAGCCAGTTGCATTGCATGTGCGCCACATGGCTCCTAGAGAAAGGAGGGAGCTCAGTAAACAAGTGAAAGAGTTGCTTGATAAAGGGTTCATAAGAAGAAGTATCTCGGCATGGGGTGCTCCAGTTGTTTTTACTACAAAGGCTGATGGTTCGCTTAGATTGTGTGTGGACTATAGGGATCTGAATAAGCTCACAAAGAAAACAGACATCCGTTGCTGAGGATGGATGATTTGTTCGATCAGTTGGTTGGTGCTTCGGTTTTCTCGCAGTTGGACTTAGCTACAGGTTTTCATCGGGTTAGGGTAACTGAGGATAGTATAGATAAGACTGCTTTTAGGACTCCCGACGGTTTCTTTGAATGGCTCGTCATGCCTTTTGGTTTGATGAATGCACCCACATATTTCGTAGACTTGATGAGTAGGGAGTTTCTAAACAAGTTCGTGGTAGTCTTTGTGGATGATATCTTGATATTCTCTAGAAGCGAGGAGGAACATGCTCTACATCTTATGGAAGTCTTAGAGACCCTTCGAGCACATCAACTTAAAGGTAAGTTCTCCAAATGTGATTTTTGAAGGAAGGAGGCGAGGTTTTTAGGGCACATGGTCTCTAAGGAAGGGATAGTAGTGGATCCCGCGAAGGTGGTAGCAATCCTAGATTGGAAGATTCCCAAGAACACTACAGAAGTAAGAGGTTTTCTTGGTTTGGCGGGCTATTATAGAAAGTTCATTAAGGGCTTTGCTAAGATATCAGCCCCACTTACACGGTTGATGAAAAAGAATTTTACCTTTGCTTAGGATGTTGACTGTGACGATGCTTTTCAAAGTTTGAAGAGGGCATTGACAACAGCTCCAGTTTTAGTTTTGCCTGATGGGAGTAAACCGTTCACAGTGTATACCGATGCTTGCGGGACAAGGCTTGGCGCAGTTTTGATGTAAGAGGGAAGGGTGATATGCTATGGTGGAAGGCAGTTGAAAGTCCATGAGAAGAATTACCCTACCCACGACTTAGAGTTAGCTGCCATAGTTTTTGCATTTAAGTCTTGGCGCCATTACTTGCTTGGTGAGAGGTTTGAGTTGTATGCAGACCATAAGTCACTAAAATATTTGTTCTCCCAAAAAGATTTAAACTTAAGGCAACAGAGGTGGATGGAGTTCTTAGCATCCTACGATTTTGAGATTGCATATACCCCTGGCAAGGGTAACATTTTAGCGGATGCCTTGAGTAGAAAGAAGATGACTTTGAGTCCTTTGTTTGTCGAGTGGCGGAGTTTAGAGTATAACTCTACGTTTGACTTTAGACCCTTTATTGATTATGTACCCGGTTTGTTGGCATCGTTAGAGGTACGACCTACGCTTTTGGGATAGATAGGTGCGACACATCGAGATGACCCGCAGTTGATAGAGATAGTAGACTAGCTCATCAGAAGGGAGTCTTCGAGCCACCTTATGTATACTATCGATGGAAAAGGTTGGTTGCATAGGGATGGGAGACTTTGCGTATCTCAAGACGAGGGTTTGAGGAGGAGAATCCTTGAAGAAGCACATCGTTCTAAGATGATCATATATCCCGGTGGAGACAAGATGTATAGGGACATGAAGCGAGTTTTCTTTTGGGCAAAAATGAAGAAGGATGTGGCTGAGTTCGTTTCTAGATGCTTAGTGTGCCAGCACGTCAAGGCTGAGGAAAAGAAGCCTGGTGGTTTGCTTCACCCTTTAGAGGTTCCACAGTGGAAACGGGAAGGTGTTTCCATGGATTTCGTCGACGGGTTGCCGAGGTCAAGGAAGGGTAATACGGGAATTTGGGTAGTAGTAGATAGACTTACCAAGAGCGCCCATTTCATTCCCTTTAAGAGTAAAAGAACAGCAACATGGTTAGCATATGTTTGTCTCCGAGAGATAGTTCGTCTACATGGCATACCTTCTAGTATCGTAAGCGATCGAGATCCCATTTTCACTAGTGAGTTTTGTAAGAGCTTACAAGAGATGGTAGGAATGCAATTGTGTTTGAGCACCGCTTATCACCCTCAGACGGACGACCAAACAGAAAGAGTAAATCGGATTCTAGAAGATCTTTCGAGGTTATGCATCTTGGACTTTGGAGGGATGTGGGAGGAACATCTTCCATTGGTAAAGTTTGCCTACAACAATAGCTATTAGACTAGTATTGGCATGGTACCTTTTGAAGCTCTATATGGACAACTTTCTGATCACCGACTTGTGGTGGGAGTCTGTGGATAAGATTTTGCTTGGGCCCGATATGATCAGGGAAACTTTGGAGAAGATAAATTTGATTTGAAGACGTATGAAGACAGCACAGGACCGATAAAAGTCACATGCTGATAAGAGAAGGACCGATCTTGAGTTCAGTGTTGGAGACATGGTCTCTGTTAAAGTGTCACCGTTGAGGAATGTAGTTCACTTTGGATCTGTAGGGAAATTGGCACCAAGGTTCGTAGGGCCATTCCCCATTACAGAAAGAATTGGATAGATGGCCTACAGAGTGAAGCTGCCTGAGAAGCTAAGTGGTGTTCATGATGTATTGCACGTGTCGCATTTGCGGAAGTGCTTACATGATACTACAGATGTAATAGAGCCGAGCATGCTTAGAGAAGTGGAAGTGGAGCGAGATGCCACGATTAGACAAGCTCCTACGTGCATCCTTGGACCGGAGGTCAAGAAATTACGCAACCGAGAGGTCAAGTTTGTTAAAGTCCAATGGGGAGATGATCAAGGAGACGCGACTTGGGAGACGGAGGACAAGATGCATACATTGTACCCTTTCCATTTTGAGGGTATGTTCTTAACTTCTCCTTTTTCTACCGCTTTGTTTATACTTGCTCTATCATTTAGTATATCCTCTCGATTACATCTTCGATCTTTAGGTAGGAAAATCCTATGGTTGTAAACATGTGTTTGAGACATGTTATGTTTGGTGTATGCAAGTGGATGTAAGTGTTTGCTAGTGATTGCTCGTGGCTACATTTACACACACATTACGCACTAGATCAGCTCAGTCACTTTCATATTGCATATGAATGAGTATGCATAATTAAATTAATGGATTTATATTGAATGTGTTATCATATGGATGCTGCATTTGAATGAATGATTGTGCACTCATATAGAAATGATACGTATCATTAGGATTCTTTTGCATACATAATGGACGCATGGCACTATCATGTTTTGCATTAAAGAGGTCAACTGAATCAGTAGACCGCCTGATCTTTTCATTTGATAAGGAACATATACACACACTTCTGCATATGTTCATATAGCATTAGAAATCTTTCCAGGACAATGGATGCTTGTGGATGATGGATGAGTAGATGGATGATTGGATGGTAGGATACATTTTTCTTAACTTGAAGATTTCGGTGACGAAACCCTCTAAGAAGGGGAGAATGTAACTCCCCATTATTTGAAACATGTCATAAGAGATTATTAAGGAATAATTAATTTTTAAGAGAAGAATTAGGTGAAACGGGTTACTTCATTACGTTCGTGGCTATTTTCTAGTCAATTTATACCTATGGTTTGCAGAAAACCGATTTAGGATGAAAATGATTTTTTTAATTAAATGTTGCAACAAAACATGAGAAAAAGAGGAATGAGAAAAAATAACGGATACCATTGTCCTAAGTCTTGTTAACAAAAGACTAAGTAGCTCAATTGGTTAGAGCATGTGACTTGCATACAAGAGGTACAGAGTTCGATCCCCGCCAACGCCATATTTTTGTTATAGGGGAATGGCTAAAGAGTTGCTTAGTCTGAACGCAGTTCAATTAAAAAGCGGTTGAGTGTGAAAAGGGTTAATTTGAAAAATGGTTAAAAGGATATATATATGTATATGTATATGTATATGTATATGACGTGTGGGTGTCAACATCCTGTTGCTGCGCATCATGTTGCACACATGGCGCATTTTTATTGGTTAATGAACATTTTTTTCGCAACATGGCTATTTTCTATTGGTCGGATGACGTGGACGATTTCGATAGCTCTTGATCTAATCTAATGGCCCTAATTAACTCACTACACCTATATAAACACACCTAGACCTTAACCTAATTTCACTATACTAATTCATGGCGCCTCCATGCTGCCTCAACCTAAACTATTCCTTCTTCTTCAACAAATCAAAGTAAAGGAATTCTGTAAAGGGAATCGAGTCTACAATAACTACAATGCCTAATTCTCTTCTTAATCCAATCTTTGTGAGTTCATTGATTATTTTTATATTAAAATAATGCTAAAGTAATTCTGACATGGTGTAAATTGGATTTGGGAAATATACAAGATAATAAGATTGAATCTCATCAATACTATCTTGGCCTATAACATCAGATTCATGATTTTTATATGCCCATGTTGATATTATCATCAGTTCTATCAGTTGTATCATATCTTTATGATCAGTTCATACTTATGCCTATTGTTATTATTATGCCTGTTCTTTATCTTATCCCTTACTCCTTCCCTTTTTGGTTTTTTTAGCCGGACTACTTCGAGCCTATGCCAAATCTCATAGAGATAAACGTACAAACGATATTTTAGGGAACGATTGGAAATTTGGCATAATATACGTTGGGTTGGTTTGGGCATGAAAAATGTTAAATTTGGTATAATATATGTTAATTGTTGGGCATGATATGAAATTGGGAATTTTGGGTAATTGACATGATTAACCTAAAATTGGCATAAACTACAAATGAATAAATTGGCTAAGATAAGCATGCTGAGACACGAGGTTAGACTCCGTTTGTGGTAGAAGCCTGCACGGAACCAACCGGCCTAAGCAGCCACCACAAATGGTCAGTCTAATGTGAGAGGTCATAGGCATAACTAAAAGATGCTTAGACACGAGCCTAAGTCTGGCTTGTGGCAGAAGCCTGCCCGGAACCGCCCAGCACATCCAGTGGCCACAAGCCATCGATTTAATGTGAGAGTCTGTGCATTAATAACTAATTAATGATGATCAACGATGAATATGATACCTAAATCATGTTTGGTGGGTAGGGTTAAGTTAACCTGTGTAAGATGACAACTTAACCAATAATACATGAACAAAGCGGATAGGGTTAAGGAAAACTTAACCAATAATGTATATTGATTTGATAAGTGGATGCGGTTAAGTCAGCTGGGCTGATAGACAACACTTAACCAATATAAGTTTGGGTTAGGATAAACCCTAGGGAAAACCTAATAGCGATAGGGACCCATTTCAGATAGTAACCCACTTAGTGGTATCGGGAACCCTGAGCTAGGCAGGGTTGGGGCACGCTTACTGGGCTGATTATAAGCGGTCAAATAAGAGCGAGGGTGTAGCAGTGCAGGTTCCGACGGGTTCGTTAAGCATGCACAAGGTGTTCCCGACATTGGAAGATTTAGCCACTGTACATCAGTATCTATAAAGCTGTGCACTCACGGGTTGCCACTTAGGGAGTGATACACCGTAAGATGAGACCCGCATATATATCAACAAGTTAGGGAGTCGATCGATTAGGGGTAGTGGGGTGACATCTAGTATCTATTATGGGCAAGTGGACTTTCAAGGATTGTATGGGGAAGATACCTCTTACTAGATGTTAAGCCTGAGTGCTACCAATTGCAGGGTTGGGATCGTTTCGTTAAGAATTACTAGTAGGTGGTGCAGAGAATTAAATTAAGTAAGAAATCAGGGAAGCGCACTAGACATTCCTTTACATTCATCCTGTTATCCAGCTCTACCTTATGTCATGGTTATATTTTCCATCCTGTTTATTCCTGTCATATTGCTTTACTTATTTTCATGCTAAAAGTAGCTGGACTCGCCAGGCTTTATGTCTGACCTTTTTTTTTCGCCTCTTTTTCTTCCGTTCCCCTCCAGGTTCTCAGAAGGAAACACTGAAGCTTGACTTGGATTTCTTTCTTCTTGAAGCGCTTGGAAGTGTTGAGAGTAATGCTCATCTTTAGATATTTTCATTAGGGCTATTTGGAGTGGGATTATGATTTTACTTTTATGTACTCTGATAATAATTTTGTTCAAGAAGGATATTTATGTACTTGATTCTAGTATGTGGTTTTGATGTTCTAACCAAACATGTTTTGCTTTTCCATTGCAATGAATAAAGTTTGAATTTTCTTAAGTACCATCTGTATTTCTGTCTTGTGATATTCTGTTCTATACTCTTACAATACTCCATGGAAGTTAATGCATTCCCTTAGTGAGTGACATTAATGGACATGGGGTGTTACACAATTTCCAAAAAAATAGCGGTATAATTGTTTACAAACCATAACAATTTATTAAATAAAATAAAAATATTTAAAGCAGATAAAACTTAAATTTCCATTAGTCAAATCCGGACTTGAGTTATAAAATAAATATGAACTCAAGTGGAGTAAATGGATTATTTTTTGAACCAAAAATCAGTTATTTTTTTATTTATTGAATAAAGTTAACTAACTAGAAAAATAATTAGTTAATGGAGTTTTGATCGAAATTTATTTTGGTTAACAAATTGGATTTATGGATTTAAATTTGAACTTGAATATGTAACTCGAGTTAGAAATGGAAATTTGACTTGTGTACAAGCAAATTAAAAATATATTTGAACACGATATGTTCAAACTGAAAATGGATTACGCCAAAAGAGCTAAATAGAAAATTAATTAGCAAATTGAAAGTTATTAAATTAAAATTGTTGAATTTATTTGAAAACAAATTGGAAACAGATGAATATGTGTCAAATAGGCATGTAATGAAACTAATTGAAGAAATAAATTAAATGCTTATCGAAAAAGTACATATTTAATTCAATATGAGTTTTTACGAGCCTATTGGGCAAGCTGCTTGGCTTTTTGATTTTCTTTATGAATGAATAGGCCTGGAGAGGCTACTGATTAAGCCGTGCAAATGAGACACTGGCAAAAAATATTAAACTTTAAGGAGATAGAACAATTTAAGAAAATCTAATAACGGAAAATCGGTTTATCGATTATATATGGAATTTAGTAAGCAAGTAGTCTTATAATGGAATTTTACAAATAAAAAGGGAATTTATTAAATTAAATCTTAGGAGGTTGGAAGAAGAAACATATACACGTTTAAAAGTGGATAACTGGCAGTATTTACGACCGTCCTATAGACATTTTTCACAACATCTGTTTTAAATCAAATAAGTGTGATTTTGGAAATATGATAACAAGTATTTCCTAAGTATAGAAATGAATGGTTTCAAGGATGGAATAAGTATTTGGAAATGTTTTCCAGTTATAAATAGAAGACATTTTCTAGGTGCAGAATATAAAAAAATGTGGAATATGGAAACGTTTTCCAAGTATAGTCAGAATCCAAAGCGGATGTGAAAAATGTCTCAGTAAGGAGATTTGATAATGAATATTAGGAAGAATTTAATTAATGAAATATTAATTAAAAGGGCTCAGTGATTGTTCGGTAAAAATCAATAGTATTTCCTTTTGAAAATAAGGTATTTGGATGGTTGTTGTTTTTTCGATAGTTAAATAATCGATTATCGAAATTCTGGTCAATTAAATGTTATCATTGTCAATATGGAGAGACCGATTGGATTGATTATCCGAAATCACTCCATATTGCCATAAGCATTGCGAATCAGATTATATCGAAGACAGAGTAAAGTACAAGGGCTTTTTCTATTAGTCCTAGGTTGAAATTGCCTAAGACAGATTAATAAAGATAGTGCCTTAGGTTTTGTTTAGGCCAAGAAAGGACTTATATGGACGAATATCCAACAGAGTATTTTAGTGATCACGTACGTCAGTTTTTACAAACTTAACGTGTATGGTGGCAGAGAATTTATTCTCTTAGCTTAACACCCAAAGTATATTTCTGTAAATCAATTAGTGATTGATAGATCTGACAATGTGGCATTCAAAGTTTGAATGTGATGGCCAAAAATGTAATCGTATCCTCAAGCCTTATCAACCAGAAAGATGACAAAAATTAGGATGACAACATAGCTATGTGGGTCCAACCCATTAGGGTGTATTATCACAAAATCTAGAAAAAATTCATTTGTTTCTTCTCTATCGTTGCTATATGCTTTCGGAAACGATTGCTAATCATAACCATTAGTGAAAATACATTCGCTACACTTAAGTGGAATTAGTAGCCGGTCATGTGTAGCCGGGTCGTAAAAGGTTCTTGTTGAACCCAGTATATTCCTCTCTAGAGATACACTATCAGAAGGTGGTTCTATACCTTGTCATAGTTGGAAAACCATTCTCCAATAAGCGGTAGCGATTTTTGGGATTGTATATTGTGTATACAGAGCGTGAGATGCTAGTGTTCCACTAGATTTCTATTCATTTGATTTAGACACTATATTCTAATCTTATAATAGTTTTGACACAAAGAATGTTTTAGGTTATCATAACGTAAAAACCATCAATGTTTATGGGTGGATCGGTCATACAGTTATCCTATCTTTTAAAAGGATTTTTAAAGGTAAATCAAGTGATTGGAATTTACTCAGACCGGTCCCATGACTGACCTAGAGTTTATTTGTTCTATTTTACCCTAAACTCTTGGATGCCCAAATTTGTACAGGTAGTCAAGTAGTTCAGAAGTTTACATATATACTTGGGGAAGCTTGGAGCAGGAGGCTTTAGCGCTAGATATCAACTGTTTATTTCTGCTATTATGTATTGTGTTGTACTCTGATGATGGTGTGCATTTATGGCATATAATTCTATATTCAAAAGCTGTTATATGTATATATGTTACATTTTATTCCTCTACGGTGTTAGATTTTATGTTTTTATTTCTATTTTCTTCTTCCACCTTTTTCTTCTTTAACCATAATGATTTGTATTCCTATGCAATTTGGATTGGACGCATGGTGTATTTAGTTAACTCAATGGGTACGGATTTGCGAGCCGTTACAGGTACTCTAGCAGTCCATCAAAATTCATAACAGATCAAGAGGTAGAGTAATCGAAAATGAGGAATATACCAAATTTCATAAGCAAGACAAATTGATAAGTTCTTGGTTATTATCATCCATTAGCCAAAATCTTTTACTGTGCGCTACTGGATGTAAAAAATCTAATAATACATGGAAAGCAATGAAAAAGGCTTCAACAATCGGTCATATGCTAAGGTTATGCACTATAAAAGGAAACTACAAAAGGTCAGAAAAGATAGTTTAACCATGAGTGAATTCTTGGCCCAGATTAAATCTACCTACAACATGTTAGAGGTTGATGATCACAAACCAAAATATATTGAATGGTTTGAGTGATGAATATGAGGCTGTAGAAGCCATCATTGCATCACAAATGGAACATTCATCTATGGATGACATACACTCAATTTTACTAGCTCATGAAGAATTGAGGGTAAAAGGGTTCAACAAAGTGAATTCAACATCAACTATGCAACAAGTAACAAGAAGAAGAAAAAATAACGGTAATTTCAACTGTTTTCAACAAAATTCTCAAAGAGGCAGCAACGTTTATACTATCAGAGGAAGGGGTAGATGGAGTAATTGCAATAACAAGCCAAAATGTCAGATTTGTGAGCGCATACTGCACCTACATGCTATTTTAGGTTTAATCCAAATTATGTCGCTAATCAAGGAAACAATAATCTAAATGGATCAAACCTCACTGTAAACTTAGCACAAACTCAACCTGTCATCAATATCCAGTCAGGTGCATCAAGAAATTCGAATGAAACAACAAGAATTGAACATGTTACTGAGGAAAGTTGGCACCCGGATTCTGGAGCGACAAATCACATAACCAATAATCTCGAAAATCTTAATCTCGACAATAGAGAGTACAAAGGTATGCAAACTATTGGCATTGGTAATGGTAAGTATATAAACATTTCCTTATTGGCAATGGTTGCATTAGAAGTAAAACACAATTATTCTTACATAATCTATTAAGGGTACCCAAATCAAAAAGAATTTAATTAGTGTATCCCTATTTGCTAGGGTCAATACTATTCATTTTGTATTTTATCCAAATTATTATCTAGTCAAAGATATTTTAACTAAATATATTTTGTTGTAAAGTAATGCAGTCAAAGGATTATACAAGTTTGATTTTGGTAATTGTAATTACCTGTAAATGATCAACCATGTTGCAATAGTGCTGAAATAAGTGATAACTATAATAAAATATAAGCTATTATTTTGTAGCACTGTAACTGTTGGGGATGCGGATTATAGATCTTAAGGCAAAATAAACACTAGAAGAGGGTGAATAGTGTTTTATGGAATTCATTAAAAATTTGAAATCGTTTTGGATTAAATAACAAAGTATGCATATTACAGATATCAAAAAATACAGAATCAATCATAGAATGCTGAAAGTAAAGGAAAGAGCAGTAAAAGCAAAGTTTACACCAGGATTTTATACTGATCTCGGACTCCCTACATCCAGTTCCACTCAATGCTGGGTTGATGTGATTTTGTTTCCTTCAAATCCAATTACAACAATTGATTTCAAGGCTACATGGGCGCACCTCAGCTGATTCCAAGTACAGTGAGATTTAGTTGATTTACGGGCCACAACTTTTCACCCAATTGATTTCTAGGATACAATCGCATCCAGTAACTTCAAATGAACATGACCACACCCTTCCCTTATTAGTTTTTGTAATATTAACTCGATCGGACTTGATCTTGAGATGTTCAATTACAAACATACTATAACTCTTGAGTAGCAATTGAATTCAGAGAGATTTTGATTTAGAATTGAAAGAGAAGAAGAATGATATGATTTCTATTGAAATCGATAATGTATAAGTGCAGAAAATTAAGAAATTAAGTAAAATAATGGTGAAATATTTGGAGGGGAAGAAAGAGATGAAAAGTGATTAAAAATTCGAATTCTAGAAGGTATATATAAGTTTCCAACAACCATAATATTTCAGAAAAGGTTTGAATTCAAAAGACACTTCTTTTCATAATTTATAAAACTAACTAGTAGCTAGTACGTGAACATAGCATTTCTTATATGTCAACATATACTAGTGTAAAATTGAAAATTGAATTTTAAAACAAAGCAAATAATGTATAAAAAAATTATGGTTAATCTAAAGTTAAAATAAACAATATTCGTTTTTATTAAAACATCCTAGTCAATGTAAAATATTTATTTAAAAATTCACATGAAGATGTAATAAAAATATTTAAGAAACCAAATATAAAATGATATAAAAGTATAAGTATAAAACTATCAATACATTAAAACTTAATGTAAGCAAGGAATTTGAAATATAAGTAATTATAATAAAACTAGTAATAAATTTGTAAGTAAAACTTAAGTTAAATCAAACTTATTAAACATAAAATTGAAAATAGAATTAAAAATAAATTTCAGATGTTAAAATATTTCTAAAATAAAGAAGTATATATTTATAATAAAGGAATTAATTATGAAATCATTTGAAAAGTAGATTTAAGATCAAGTAAATAATTTTCGAAATTATTTTGAAAGGAACTTTGAAATTAGGATTAAATTTAGAATTAGAATTTAATTTTGAAATCAGAATCAAGTGCTAACCAAAGTTTTAACAAAATTTCTAGACACATGTACTCTATAATTCCTGAACTCTTGATTTCTTTGTACTCATGAGTTTTAAAACTTGAACTCTTTTACTTTAAAATCTGTATAGTCTTCAATAATAAATACCTCCATAAATTTCCTGAATATATATATTTACCTATATTCTAGAAAATAGTGTTAGTATCTATTTTATAACAATAATTATTGAAACAAATTTGAAACAAGGTTGTTGTCATCATAACCATCATCACCAATATCTCATTCTCTAACAATCTCCCCATTTTTTTATGATGACAACCTTGGTTATAAAATATTCATACTTGATGTCGTGATTCTTTGGTTACACGACCTTACTCCATTAATTCCCCTTGAAACTACTAACTCGCCCTTAATCTAAGCCCTATTTTATAATTCTGCCCCTTTGTTATCAAAAAAACTAAATAATTTTAACTAGATTCAAATACTCCTCCTTAAAGCTAAGTTATAGTTCTAAGACTAATACTTATTATAATATCTAAAACAAAGACTGACAAACCTAGAACTATTCTATATCAAAGCTAGTATAATAGTCTAATATTATCCTTAGGTAAACAGTAAATACTAAGGAACATCTATACAAACATATATTTATCATTTATTTATGTTATTTTACAATTACATAAGTACTTTTAACGAATATATACAAATGTTCACGTACATTTACGCTTATATGAATAAATGAATATAAAACTTAGCCATTAATTGTTTCTAATAATCGGGAATTTGTGAATTGGACAATTTGGGTAATGAAGACAAAATTCCCCGTTTTGTATAACCACATTTCCATCCTTATCGAAGTGGACTTCACCAACACAAATTACTTGGTTGTCCTTTTCCCTTCCATGATTTTGATCTTCAACTGCCTCTTCTTCTTCAACCTCTTCATCTTCCTCCACAGGATTATGGACTTGAATGTCGGAGGAATAATATTTGATAATAATTGGATTTTCTTGGTTATCCATTATATATTTCTGATGATTCCTGGTGATCTTCCCTTGCTTCTCTTGTACTTTGGCCATCCGGTGTTGAAGAAAGTTGAATTTCAATGAGTAATTGAAGGGTATCGTTCATAGATTCTACTAGTTTGACAATCTTTATGTGCGTAAATGTTGAAATGGGCCTTCGGTAGGCATAGAAAACATAAAGGAGTTATTTTGGTTATTGTTTGAAGTGGAAGCCAATATTTTATTTTCTTAGAATTTTTATTACAGAGAAAATGAGTGAGAAGAGAAGGATTTTCGAAGTGGAGAGTTCAAATAAGAGTTATAACTCACTTTAGAGGGAATTTTGTTTTTTTCTGTTATATGTCGACATACCACTTTGCCCATGTCAACATATGTTTTCACATTTTTAAAATATATTTAGTTTTATTATATTTTATACTATATTTATATTAAACTATTTAATTATTTTACTTTATTTAGAGAACAGATTCCTAGTTCTCTTCTTAATGTAGTAAATGTTGCTTCGTTTAATGGTATAGTTAATATATATATAATTTGATTTTTTGTGTTAATAAATTATAGTCAAATATTTTCTTTATTTTCCTTGTCTCTTATAAAATTATGTCTCACATCAGTATATTTTGTTTTATCATGATGTGTAGGATTTTTAGATAGATTAATAGCACTTGTATTATTGCAGTAAATTGGAGATTTGGTTATATTTAAATTAAAATCTCTTAGAGTTTGTTGCATATATATTTCTTGAGAACAAGCAAAAAGCTCCAGCCATATATTTATTGACAAGGAAACGGTATTTTGCTTTTTACTAAACCTAGAAACTAAGGAATAATCCGAAAAGTGACAAGTCCCCTTTGTGCTTTTTCGGTCTGATTTACAACCAGCATATTCAGCATTGCAAAACGAAATTAAATCAAATTAATAGTTCTTAGGATAGAATAAGCCAAAAAATAATGTATGTTTGACATATCGTAGAATACGTTTTATGGATTTCAAGTGAGTTTCCTTTGGTTGTGATCGATATCCAGCGTAGAGACAAACGCTATGCATTATATCTGGTCTGCTCGCAGTT
Organism: Allium sativum; assembly: GCA_030737875.1. NCBI lineage: Eukaryota > Viridiplantae > Streptophyta > Magnoliopsida > Asparagales > Amaryllidaceae > Allium > Allium sativum. The sequence goes on along the minus strand of CM060922.1, from coordinate 526,289,944 downwards.
ATATATGATAAATAACCTATTATACCTTTATATAGTTTCTGATCTACATCTTTTGAAGAAACATCTTTATTTAAGGCTTCTTTTTTTGCCATAGGAGTGGGTTTTCCATTAGTATTAGCCATGTTAAATTTATTATTTAAATCCCTAGCATATTTTCCATGATTCAATAAATATTCCATTATGTAACAACCCGAATTTTCAACAAACCATAATAAATTAATGGATTAATTAATTAAGGAATAAACTAATAAAATAAATATTAATAAAAAAAATATTGAGAATTGACCAAAATAGACTTCACCATTGCATTCGTTATGAAATTCTGATTCAGATAGACTTTTAGTTTGCGTAAATCAGATGAGAAATGAACAAGTTATGATCAATCAAAGTTTGAAATTAAATTAGAGAATTTAATTAATAAACCAATGGTAAATGGGCAACCCAACGACCCATGTCTAAGGTGGGTCGACCCACTTTCGAGCATGGTTCTGGATAGTTCTTTCTAATGTATTCCTAATGTGTCTACTATGGTTTAGATCAAAAACCTAATATCTTAAGGCCTAAAATATTAATATAAAATACAATGAACCTAGGCACCTAGCTTAATAATAAATAGACTTCCAACCCTCATTCTTACCCCACACCTATTCTTCTTTATCTCCTTGGCCTCCACTGTATAATGTTTTGAAAATCAAATAAGGGAAGAGTCTGGGTGCTATCAAATTATAGATTCGAAAGATATTCTGCTTCTACTTCTTTTTCAAAGACTGTTTTTTCGGATCTACAACAATTTTATGTGAGTATTACTGTGATTATCTTATTTTTTCTAAGTTAATATTAAAATAGATACAGTAGTTGTTATAGTGATTAATAATTTAAATAAAAAGGATTTTGACGGTGAAATAAATTGGATCTGAAAGTTACATTGTTTATAAGTTCATTTTTTTACATATTTTTATTCATTTTAATTATTGACAATTACCTATTCCATTTTCAGTTATTATTTTTTATATGTACATTCTTCTTCCTTATCCCCTTCTCTGTCATTATTTTATTTTACAGTCTTGTAATGCCTAATTATTCATTGTGTTCATTTCTCAGCTTAGATCCATTTCCCCTTTTTCCTTCGTCTTTGCGCTGAGCCTTAGCCAACGAGAGCCTATGCCTTTACCGTTGTATTTATGTAAAATTGGAATAATCTATAATAATATTAATAAGAGGAATTTAGGCATTGGTAATATATGGGCTGTAAATGGGATAAAAGGATGAATACATTCATATTAATTTCAAAAACATGTTAATTTGTCATTAACATAATTTAGAGAATATGTTTGTGTGAATTTGAAAAAAAAATGATTTGTCATTGACATTAATATAAAGAATACGTTCATGTCAATTTGAAAAACATGTTAATTTGTCGTTGACATTAATTTAGAGAATTTATTTATGTTATTTTGAGAAATATGTTAATTTGTCATTGACTTTTATTTAGAGAATATGTTCACGTAAATTTGAGAAACATGTTAATCTGTCATTAACATTAATTTGGAGAATATGTTCATGTTAATTTAACGTTAATTTAAAAAATATGCTCATTTGACAGTAATTGGGAAAAACATGTTCATTTGTCATATATGTTCATTTGACAGTAATTGGAAAAAACATGTTCATTTGACAGTAATTAGGGAAAAATATGTACATTTTCCATTTATGTTCATTTGACGTTAATTCCGAAAACATGTTAATTGAGCATAATATGACATTAAGTAACCTGTATCTCGGAAACATGTTAATTGGAATGAAATGTACTTAATTTGTGATTATGTAACTTGTATCTGGAAAACTTGTTAATTGGAATGAATTGCACTTAATTTGATGTTAAGTAACCTGTATCTGGAAAACATGTTGGCTGAAATGAATTGTACTTAATTATACATTAAGTAAACATGAGAATTGGAATAAGCCATACTTAATTGAATATTAAGTAACCAGTAATCTGTATCTGTAAAAAATTTGAGCAGGGAACTGTCTGACTTGGGGAAGGGTTGTATAAATTATTATATTTAATAGGAAATGTTATTTACAACTAGGGATATAACATAGGGTTATATTAATCTTATTAATAAAATTAAACATGCTAAGTTAAACCTATCTGATTAATAAGCTAAGATGCCCATTCTGCAGACTCTTAAATTCCTAGTTAACTTGAGGGCCAAGCATAGGGGTGGCTTGTGTCAATCTGATGTTTACTTACCTTTTGGAACCCATATTAATCAGTACACTCCTATTATCAAACTAGTCTTGCACTAGGTTGAGACTAGGGCACGCTTTACTGATGGATGATTATAAGACGTTCAAATTCTAGAGGTGGGTATAGGTGCATTCCAGTGAAACCATAAGTGTGCATTGTTCCGATTAGGGCATTGTTCCGATTAGGTAAGATAAGACATTGTAAGACCGACGGATAAGGTTGTGTCCTTTTAGTTGATGGGTTCAGGACTGATATCCCCGAATACCATAGCTGGAATAGGTTATTCATGTCTGTTTAGGGAGCCGATCATTGGGTAGCATTAGGAAATTCTTTCCTAATTACTTGTTTCTGTCTGGTTCTGTAGAAGTGTGAAACAATCAATCTTCCTGATCTGATTATTACTACTATTATTGTTCTTAACTTCATTGTCTATTCCATAAGAATAGCCAGTCCTTTATTACAGATCATATCATTTATTGCTCACCTTTAGAGATGCATAAACCCTTACGTTTTAAGACACTAGAACTACTATTTATCTGTTTTCTTTAACTTAGTAAGTCAATCTGGTAATCATAACAGGACATCGGGCATTATGTCTGACCCATTTCCTTTATTCCTTTCTCTTTTCATTCCCCCAGGCTTACAGGGAGAAAATATATAGTTCATATTTGTTATTTGATTTTGTTGTGATGGATTTTTGCAAACGTTGGAGCACTTGTTCTTTTTCCAAGGTTCGGTTGTATCTTTTTTATTATTTAGGGAATAATATTATTTTACTCTGATGTTGCTTTTGATTGAGATTTTGAGACTTGACACTTCGTGACTATTTGGATAATCGAAACAAAGATGGTTTAGTATTTAAAAGTGAAAGTTCTTCTTTCGCTGTAAATTTATATTGTTATATCTTGCGAAATTTTAGTCTCTACAATGTTTTACGTCTTTATACGTAAATGCTTTAAACTATCTTAATGAAATCCTTATACGGGTGACATTAAGAAATATGAGGTGTTACATTTGGTATTAAAGCCTAAAGTTACCCAGATCACAAAAGTTTTGTTTTAAAAGAAAGTATTTGCAAAAGAAAACACATTTTTCAGAAATCAAAAGTTACTTTTGAAAATAAAATATCCCCTATAGTCAGTTACAACCTCCCTTTGACTCTTTCTAAATATTTATCTCTTTAGTTGAGTTGATAAGGCATTCTCTCTAAGCTTTCCTTTATAGGTTGAAAATTTGATTAATGGACAAACCAGTTTAGCTTAGTAGTTGGGAAAGGTCGAGGCTAGAAAGGAACTTGTTGCTTGATAAATATTAAAGGTTAATCATGGATATAAAAGGATAGTTTGGAAGATATGAATAATGTAACAATCCGGAAAATCAGAACCAATTAAAAAAAATTATTTTAGTTATTTTAATGAATTTTGAATATTTAAAATGATTTGTTTTAAATAATAACGACTAGAAATTTATTTTCAATAGAATTAAAACGTAAAAATTTATTTAAATCAAAGTTAGAATATAAATATTTATTTTAATTATAAAAGGAATTGGAAATGGCGCGGTAGTTCAAAAATTCGATTTCAAATGTAAAATGAATGTACAGGATTCAAAATAAATCGGATTTTAGTAAAACCTGAAATATTTGAATCTATTTGAAAATATCTTTCCAACGAATGTGAAAAATCCGGATTTCATAACGAAAATAAAAAGTTATGCCTAGTTGAAGATTCATAATAGTCGCTATGGAATTTATTTAATATATAGCCCTTAAAAATAGTGATTTTGCAAACGACCACCGTTTTCGATGAGAATACTTTTGTTGGATCTGGAATGTCAAGATATTGCTGGTTTCCAATTTTCATAATTTTTGGAATCAATATGTGAGCGTGGCAGATTTAAACGTGTTTGGTCAATTCAGTTTGAATTTAATCGACGGGAAAATGACCGTTTTTCAAACGGTCTCCAAATTCAACGAAATTAGTTTTGTTAGGACCTTATCATCAAAACATAGCGATATAAAAATATAATTTTTATACTATAAACATCATTATAAAAATATGATTTTTATACTATAAACATCGTTATAAAAATATGGTTTTTATAAGATAAACATCAATATAAAAATATGAATTTTATATGTGTAGCGTTGAAATAAAAATCTGATTTTTAATATAAAAATCGTGAGAAACAGATTGTGATGGAACCGACGAGAATCAAATCCAAATCCGAACCGTTCAGAAATAAGGAATAGAGGAGTGGATCCTAAAAGTGAGAATTTTTCACTTTAATTTATTTTCTAGTCAAAAATATATACTAGGATGCAGATGGTGCTTAGTAGCACCCGACACCTTTGTTTGAAACCATGTTTGTTTGGTTGTTTGGTTCATTGGATTATTTGATTGAATTTGGTTTGGGAAATGAAATGAATTGATTAGAATTGGTATGTACATGGAGTGAGCCATTAGTAGGCAAGGGATAAGGCTAGACATTATTCTAGTTCCAGTATCGCGCGGATATGCTGCTGAAATTTTCTAAAAATGTTAGAACAATAAAAATATTATTTTTATTGTATAAATGAACTGTATAAGATATTCATGAGATGAAATAAATATTTTATAGTTAAAAATATAATTTTTAACGAGTATATGAATAAAATAAATATTCATTTACAAATCGGACGATTTGTTTATGTACACACATTTGATTGATATTGATTAGGACGATATATTTTACACATCGCCCAACTGCATAAATAATAATCAGTGTTTGTTGTTTGAAAACCCCACACGGGTATTGGGATTGTTTACACCAAAAAATGGCCTAAACACCAAAGGTACTAAAATTGTAATTCACCAAAATGGTAGGGAAATAAGTGGAGCCGTACTTAACAATAATCAAAATGAAAATGTGAGGAAAATAAAATAGAGAAAAGGTTTAGAGTGGTTCAACCATATATTAGGCCAACATCGACTATGAAGATAGCTTGCATTCTTATAACGGGGATTACAAAATACATAAACTCTCTTTTTTCATACATCTCTATACCCACTCAATATACTCTCATTCATACATTTCAATCCTGGGTTTTTATGAGAGAATGGCAGAGTTTGAGGAGGATAAGGAATGGTGAATGATTGAGAAGGAAGATGTCTTTGTTTCCCCTAATTACAAGGTTGTACTTGACGCCATAGCCAAATGGGTGATAGAACTTCGAGTGAAGAAGATGATCATTACATCCAAGTGTTTAAGGAGTCACTGAGGATAGAACTTAGCAGCACTTTATGGCTAGAAAGATTGGATTGGATCCCTTTTACACTGGCAGCCATGGCGTATTTATAGGTGAGCTCCCTTGAGCAAGTGATCTGAAATCTATATATGCAGGTTATGGGTCATTCATCCCATTAATTACAAACGTGCCATCGCCTAGCTGTAGCCAGCTATCCGTAGCTGTTTCCAGTTGTCATGTGCGAGCGATTCTATATGAGCGAGTGTCTTGGGTAGACAAACAATCATGATTTTCTAATGCGGCTATGTCTGATCCTGAATGAGTTGGCGATGACCTTTTTAGTCTGGAGGTGACTGACCAAGGCTTGTGACTTGAGATGTAAGTGCGCTCTTTCTAAGAACTGGTGTACGACCCACCGGTAGTTGATTTCTGACCCAAGTATTGGCGTTCGACTAGCAGGAACATACGGGCAATAGGAGTTGCAATCCATGAGCAGTTGTTAATTGCACGCGCGACCTTGACTCATGCTCTTATGCGTGCTGCCGAACTTTGATATTAGGTCAAGCATTTTCTATTGCTGTGGGCGACCTGCTTTGTTTTGATTTTCGAGCTGCTTTGTTCCGATATGAACGACCGACCTTTGCTTCTGCGCCTGAATCATGACTTTCTTCGGGCTTTGACCTTGCTCTGTGTACTTGCTTTCCATCCTTTATGAGTTTCTCAAACGCCTTGGACAATACTATGCGCGATCAACCCTGAAGGTGTTCGTTCTGTAGCTCCTACTCATATCTTGTAACTCAGTGTGCATATGGATTTGTTGAGGGATTAACACTTGCCCCTCAAAGCCCGTAATTTCTTTTGGCAAAGAATTACTGGCTTCGACATAACTGATCGCAACATTGTTTGGCAGGTCTAATTTGGTTCATCGAAGGGTAGTTCGTGCAAAACTTAGGATTGTTCCGCTGTGGTGGACTGGTTCCGTCTCTTTCTGTGAGCAAGGGGTCTGCGGGTCTTATCATGCGAACGGTCGAATTGTGGGACGCCAGCTGGAATTTGACGGGACACTTCTTTACTAAGCCGACGTGGTGAGAATGCTCTGGATGCATGCCCTTTAATCTTCCCCCTTATTTACTTATTTGTACGCAATAGACTGGTTTATCGTGTAAACTTGTAAACTGGTATACGGGACTTCGAAAAGATTTGGTGGTTCAAATCAAATTCCATATGGCGGTGGTGTTCTTACACGGTCCACCAATATGCGCTTGTTCGATTGACTCCCAAATTGCTCGAATGTTGAGTTCATTAGCCTGAATATGGGATCGCTTGCCGTATTTTCACGTATGAGCGACCAGAAAGACATACTATTTTGGTTTGCTAACCCTTCTAGCTTTTCCTTATATATTGTTCCTTTTTTCATCTCTCCCCAAGAGAAACTTTCAATGGCGACATTGTTCTGAGCAATCCTCTTCATTATTCTAATTCTTTTCATAACTCTCGATTACTTCTGTTCTTTTGTTGCTCTGATTTGCATTCGTGCACAGTACTTCTATCATGGCCTCCGCAATCACGAGATTGGTTTGGCCAGCCTGTTTGCCTGGATTTGAGACTGCTCGCTTGCCCGTAAGTAAATTCTTCTTTTGATCTTACATTGGCCCAATTTGAAGTATGAATTTGGTTATTCTGAACGCAGTTTTGGGGTTTCTAAGTGTTAAGCGAGATTGACCTTTGTGGATCTCATAAAGGTTCTCATAATCCTAACCAAGCTATTGCAGGGTTTCCAAGTAAGGGTTTTCTTTTCTCTTTTTTGCAATATCCTTTCTTAAATTCATACGAGCTTGAACAAAATGGTTTTTTTTTCTATAAACCCATAACTTCAGGAGTCGAACTATGTCTGACCAAGCCAGAGGGTCTAATCAAGCGGAAAGTTCTGATCGAGCTGTATCTATGCCAAATATTGCTTCTTTAACAGGTGCTGCCCAAGATTTCCCACAACCTTGTGCACTTTCTAGCGTAACTTGTGAGAGGCACGAGACAGAGCATTCTTTCATCTTGTTCCAACAGTTGTGCAATCAATTCGGAATCTCAGGGAAAGAAGAAGCCAAACTGCCTAGAGAGAAGGAGTTTGCAGATATTCCTCCCAAAGGATATGTTGCTGTTAATCGTGGCATGCTGATAAGCGGAGTGATTCCTCCTTTTAATCCTTATCTAGAAATGATTCTTCAGCGCCTGGCTATTTCCCCGTACCAGTTACATCCTAACGGTTATGCGATTTTGATAAGCCTTTATATCCTTTTTACGAGAGAAAAATATTGGGCTCCTTCATTTAAGGACATATGCTCGTTGTATGCTTTTAGGAAAAGGAACCAGCGCCCTTCGTTTGTCTTTGGGGAGAGTCGGGATTCGAAAATAATTACTGGCTTAGTGGACAGTGTACGAGGATTTCCCATTCACTATTTCTTTGTCCGATGTCCCAATAATTTTTGCGTCTTTTGGATGAAAGGCGGTGAGTATTTTTATTCTTTAGACCTCCTCTTGCCCCCCTCTTTAAAAAAAAGAAAATAAATCTTTTGGCTATACTACAACGCATCCTGATCAAAGCATACTCTTTGACCAAGATTTATGCAATTCACTATTAGCTGTTGACGAGAGCAAGAGAACCAGGAAATTCCTGATTACTAGAGAGCTTTTACGGCAATATGACATGCTTCCTTCCTTGCGCATCTTCGTGGTGGATACTCCTGACAGATAAGATGCTACCAACAAATCCCCTGTCGAGAAGTCTTCGAGAAAGGAGTGCTCCTGCCCCGTAGGGGGCAGCAAGGCATCTTTCAAAAGCAAACCGGTTTTCGCCAAAAAGGTAGTGTCTAAGCTTCCAAAGCACAAAGTTCCTGTGACTTCGAAGGTCTTGTCTAAAAAGGTGGGGCCTTTTTTAGAGGAAGTCGTCCAGGGAAATGCAAATGTGACTTCTTCGAAAACTTCCTCGGATCAAGTGCAGGAAGAGGAGCAGCCTGATGAAACTGCAGCGACTTCTAAAGAAGCTCTGGTTGGAGAAGGTTTTCCTACTAAGGATAACCAAGAAGAGGATGTTTCATAAGCTTTTAAAGGTCTTGATCCCCTTGACTTAGCTGAAGAACTTATTCAAGGTAACATTGTTACTTGAACATTTATGTTTCGAACCTTTATCGCAAGAATTTACCAAAAAAAACCCTTGTTTCTGGGCCAAAGGGATATCTCACAAAGCCTGGAACTGCTTCAGGTCCCTTTTTTCGCATTCAGTGTACCTCCTGTTCTTGTTTTCTTTCTTAGTATTTCACATTCAGGTGCTAAGATCTTCTTTTTCCTATTATATTCAGGAATGGGATCATCTTTATCAGACTGTTTTTCCCAACAAGTTGCCCTTGTCAATCCACAAAATATTTTACAGTCCAGTCTTCCTCGCTGCTCCAAGCATCCCCGATCATCCTCAGGCCCTCTAACTCAACATGCTCTCGAAGCACCGTTGGCGAGTTTACAGAAGAAGCAGAAGCATGATCATTCTCAAGTATCTGAAAGAGAATCCCAAGACGCTGAGGGGAGAGAAGACAATAACAAACTAGATAAGGATGTGCTCAGTGGACCTCTTGAATCGGCCAAACTTTTATGTCCGAGTTCTTTGGTCCCTATAGAACTATAGCTTACATCCTCCATGCCTAATGTATGTGCTCTCTGCCAGATTCAAGCGATTCTTGACAGGCCTCCTTATGAAGTTGCCCCTGGTAATCCAAAATTGAAGGATCGGTTTGGAGATTGGGACTTAAGAGGAATGGATCTCGACCTAGATCTATTTCCATATGATGACCAGAGTACCATCGGGGAGCTAAGCGCGATAAAAAATTATATGACCACCCAACTCGCCAATGTCAAGGATCAGCTTGAAATCTAGCTAGATGAGGCCAAAGATACTTCCAAAGATTGATTTGATTCTCGGAACAGATTCTGCTTTGAATTCCAGAGGTTGAATACTCAACACCTTGAGCGCGTTGAGCTTCTTGAGATTGATAAGGCTGAATTGATCCGTGTAATCGAAAGTTAAGCAACCAAAATTGAATCCTTCAAGGATTGGAATAGCAGGGTGAGCAGCTTGGAGACTGATAACGGAAAACTTCAGGAAGAGATTGAAGCCGTCAAAAAACAACTTTATGAGGCTCAAACCAACCGCGAGTCTACTGAATCTCAATTGACTTCTGTACAACAGGCTATGGTTTCTGGCCGGCAGGAGAAGGCAATACTTGAAGATAAACTTATTTCCTAAAGTAAGGTTCTTGAAACCTTGGAAGAAGATAAAGCGAGGTTAGCCGGTGATCTTGAGCAAACCAGAATTAAGACTAATGGGACCTTGTTTCAATTTTACACCCTTAGTATTATAAACCACGGAAGCTTGAGTTATCTGAACAAGGATTTCCCTCGCACATTGGCTCTCGTCTGGGAGCTAGTGCTTAAATATTCCAAGGGTAAGGAAGATGGTGTTCTTCAAGAGGCCCTCCTTAAGGCAAGTGATCGTGACGCTTTGGAGAAAGGTAGGAGAATACTGGTAGATGAATGAGCTCAACCCCCTGAGAAAGAGGTTCAGAACGTTGTTCCTTCTCATTCCCCTGGTTCGGTAAGTGCTGAAGCTTCAGGATACCAAGTGTTTCTGATGGAATCTTCTGTTGTTAATGAAGGTACTTCTGAGGTTCAATTAGCTGATGACCAGGCTGCTCTTGAAGACATCGTCAAATGATGTACTAGATGGTGAAGGAAAATGGTGATCCTCAGACTGGTTGTATGTTCGAGTGTTAGTCCTTGTTTGTTATTTTACGTTTGCATTACCAATTTTATGACCTCATATCTTTGTGATGAACTAGTGCTTAGGTTTATTACTATTTTTGGTTGGCGTTGGTTTGTCATACTTTTTGTCTCAGTTTTTATTTGCATCACGTTCCGCTTTACTGGTTATGCGATGGTATGTTTTTACGATATGCAACGTCAGTATCGCTGGTTTGTATTGATTTTAGAACATCATTTTTCCTTTTTTGCCCCTTCTTTGAAGGGCTTAGTTTTATTACGCATCCGTTCGTATTCTTTAATAGCCTGGTAATTCAAACCTTTAAATCTTATATTCGAGTGTGCATTTTTTAAAGAGTGCAGGTATCCTATTGTACGTTTAATCGTGTTCCTAATTGACTTGGCATCCCAAGTCTTTCGGAGACTCGATTAAATGCATCTTCGTATATACAATTTGTTTTTTTTGAGTACTCAACCCCATATCTCACTAACTCAGTGACACGAGCCCTTTGCAAACTGGTTTTGAGCACTTGCCTCCATGGGAGGACTTGGGTTATAAGTTTTCGACCCAATTTTGGTCCTATTTGATCTGGCTTATCATGATCAAACAAAGACCTAAATTGGATACCCCCTTTCGGCTAGGATTTCTGTTACCCACTTTTGGCTAGGATTTCTATTACTCCCTTCCGGCTAGGATTTCTGAATTGGACATTTTTTTGTAATAGAGAGTGCAGCCTCTTGATTTTGGTGTGCTCTCCATGACTTAATTTGGATGGATTCTTTCCTTTTGAGTTTTGCAAGATGATGGGTTTGATTATCCTGCCTTGGTTGACCAGTGCTTTTGGTGCTTGATACTTGAATTGCCCTGTATTTAAGAGACCAATTTTTAGTGCTAGCTGGTAAACAGCTTTTGTTCTGCATGAGATTATGATCTATGAGAAAATATCTTTTAACTTGTAGAGTTTTGCTTTACACAGTATGAGTGATTCACAGATCATTTCATGGCAATGCAACTAGTAGTAAAACAGAGTACAGGAAAAGTAAAATAGACAATGGGGGTCGTGCATCTCTAGTTCTGGATGTTGGATTGCAACTGATGGTGATCAGTTGATAATTGGTCATAGGTCGTTGGGTGCTTGGGTTATCTCATGTGACCCGGGCTGACTGGCATCCTTACCTTGCCCCTAACTTCCTGACACATTTTGAGGATTGTTGACATGTTGCTGCAGTTGATTTTTCCGGATGAGCTCCTCGATTACATTTCTCAAGTGTTGATATTCGTACATGTTGTGTCCAGGTTGACTATGAAACCGACAAAACTTCCCAGAATTGGCCTGCTGTTCTGTAGTTCTTCGTGGTTTTACTTGAGGGAATATACCTGAGTCCTTCGTGGCAGAATAAATTTTATCTGTGGTTTCATTTAAGGGAGTCAATTCTGTTTGCTTAAAAAATCTTGACTTCTTGTGTATTTTACTGTTTCTTTCATCAGACCCTCTCTTATGCCTAGAGTCATCCTTCTGATTTATTTGAGATTCATTACTTTTTCCTTCCTTAGTAGTGCTATTTCTCGTGTCCTTCTGAATGTCTAGGGCATCATTTTCGACGCTCATGAATTCTTCAGCTTTCTTGCATAACTTCTTTAGAGTCTTTGGTTTCTTCATCTTGAGCCACTTCCTGAATTCTGACTTCCTATCGATATCCCCTTTTAGGGCCGCCAATAAGTACCAAGGCTCTGGTTCTATGACCTCTGTTGCTGCAACATGGAAGCGTGTAAGGAAAGCTTTGATGGTTTCCCCAGGCTTTGATTCCATCTCGCTGAGTGACATCACATCCCTTGCCTTGGTGGTCTGTAGTAGGAATTGATCTTGAAATCTTCTAGCCAAGTTGGCGAAGTGGTCAATACATTTAGGTGGAAGTTTGGTGAACCATAGCGAGACCACACCTTCAAGACACACGGGAAAGTATAAGCACTTTATTTCATCGGTAGCCCTAGCTCCATTCATGTGTTGGTCGCACTTAAACAGGAAAATGTTCGGATCTCCAACTCCACCATAAGGTGTTATCGTTGGGGCATGAATTTCTTTGGGAATTTTTTTTGATGGATTTTCTCTGTGAATGGATTTTTGCTGGGTAAGAACTCCCATTCTTTCTCTTCATCTTCTCGGGTCACTTTCTCTTCCATTATTCGCTGGATCATGTCTGTGATGCGTCTCTCGTCACTTGCTTGTTCTCCGGGATCGGTATCGATGTTTTTATCAGAGCGACCATGATTTGAGCTTCAAAGTCTTACACCTTTTTTGGGAGATGTTATGTTGGTGGGATTCGCGACAGCCTGAGTCGCGCGTTTTCCTTTATGCTGTGGAGATTTGGCCTTAGAGTCCTCAACACCGACCACTCCCTTGTCTCCCACTAATTAGTGAGATCGACCAGGGTCTGAGGCTGATGAGTCTTCTTTTTCATTAGCATTATTTACAGCATTTGTTGGAAGCAAACTGGTTAAAGCATTAGTCAGGACATCAAACCTTTCCATCATCATTTTCGTCGTAACGTCCATCTTTTCGTTCAAGTTGGTTACAACCACATTCAACTCATCTCGCGTCACAGATGGCCTAGGGGTTTCCCTAGCCCCTTGGTCCATAGTTTGTGGTATAGTCTAATCAACATTATTATCCTCATTGATCGTGGGAGATTTGGCATATTTGCTGCCCTTCTTTGACCCGGCCATGGCTTCAAAGGAGAAAGCAATTTTGAATTTTTTTTTAGCTTGCTGAACTCTGAAAGGAAGTATGAAGCAAGCAATTATGAACACGGCCCCACGGTAGGCGCCAAAATGTTTACACCAAGAAATGGCCTAAACACCAAAGGTACTAAAATTGTAATTCACCAAAATGGTAGGGAAATAAGTGGAGTTGTACTTATCAATAATCAAAATGAAAATGCGAGGAAAATAAAATAGATGCAAGGTTTAGAGTGGTTCAGCCTTATATTAGGCCTACATCCACTATGAAGATAGCTCGCATTCTTATAACGGGGATTACAAAATACATAAACTCTCTTTTTTCATACATCTCTATACCCACTCAATATACTCTCATTCATATATTTCAATCCTAGGATTTTATGAGAGAATGGTGGAGTTTGAGGAGGAGAAGGATGGGTGAATGATTGAGAAGGAAGATATCTTTGTTTACTCTGATTACAAGGTTGTACTTGATGCCATGGACAAATGGGTGATAGAACTTTGAGTGAAGAAGATGACCATTACTTCCAAGTGTTTGAGGGGTCACTGAGGATAGAACTTAGCAGCACTTTGTGGCTGTAAAGATTGGATTGGATCCCTTTTACGCTGGCAGCCATGGCGATCTCCCTTGATCAAGTGATCTAAAATCTGTGTATGTAGGCTACAGGTCGTTCATCCCATTAATTACAAACGTGCCATCGCCTAGCTGTAGCCAGCTATCCGTAGTTGTTTCCAGTTGTCATGTGCGAGCGATTCTATAGGAGCAAGCGTCTTGGATAGACGGACGATCACGATTTTCTGATGCGGCTATGTCTGATCCTGAGTGAGTTGGGGATGACCTTTTTAGTCTGAAGGTGATTGACCAAGGCTTGCGACTTGAGTTGTAAGTGCGATCTTTTTAAGAACTGGTGTACGACCGATCGGTAGTTGATTTCTGACCAAAGTATTGGCGTTCGACTAGCAGGAACATACGAGCGATAGGAGTTGCAATCCATGAGCGGTTTTTAATTGCACGCGCGACCTTGACCCTACTTTGATGTGTGCGGCCGAACTTTGACATTAGGTCAAGCGTCTTCTATTGCTGTGTGGGACTTGCTTTGTTTTGATTCTCGAGCGACTTTGTTCTGATATGAACGATCGACCTTTGCTTCTGCGCCTAAATAATGACTTTCTTCAGGCTTCGGCCTTGCTCTGTGTAGTTGCTTTCCGTCCTTTATGAGTTGCTCAAACGCCTTGGACAATACTATGCGCGATTGACCCTGAAGGTGTTCATTCTGTAGCTCCTACTCAGATCTTGTAACTCAATGTGCATATGGATTTGTTGAGGGATTAACAAGGATGATATTTGACATACACTAATCCCAATTGTTTAGTTGTATGTCAATCGATGGGTTGACAGGTTGTTGTAAGCGTGAATTATTTATATTTAACGCTTATGCAGTTGTGCAATGCACTCTGGATGATGGTTGACTGTGTTGAATTATTTTGGTGTACATGTGTGTATGAAATCCATATATGTAAAATTGTATGGTAATTGGATGTGTTTGATTCCAATTCGGAAGGAATGAATATTTTAAAATGGCGAATAATGAATATTTTAAAAAAACTAATATTTTAAAATAATATTCAATAATGGATCAAAATATGATTTTGATGTCCAATTTGGAATGGACACGAAAATAATTAAATATATAAAGCCGTGTTGATTAAATTAATGCCATTTTGACATGAACGATATTTATATCGATTTTTTTTTTTTTTTAATCATAACATAACATACCAAAAGGGAGAATCAAGCCATTCTCCAACGGCTCACAAAAACGCTTTCCGAATAACAGAAACCGTACACACGCAAACGAAAGAAAAACCGATCTACACCAATAACTAAAATAAAGCAAAAACAAAAGGAAAACAGGTCCAAACAAATCCTCGGCAGCAGCGGATGAAACAACAACATGAAGAAGGAGAGACCACAGATTCATCATCTCCAGAATCTGCGAACGAGAAACAAAGAGCAAGAGGAGCGAGCAACCCTCCTAGAAAGCCAGTAGACCAAGTCTGCGCAAACCCCAGCGTCCTCCTCAGAACAAAGACAACCCAAAAACTGCGAGCTACCTCAGCTCCAACGAAAGTGGAACCCTAAGAACCCGTCGGGACTGGTCTTCCAAAGCTTCAAAAAGGGAAGATTGAACCCGTCGGGACTGGTCTTCCAAAGCTTCATCAGAACCTGCTCCAGCGTCGTAAGAAATAAGGATCCACCAAGCTACAAGCAGACCAAACCTGTGACCTAAAAAACTGCATCTGCACAACTAGCAAACGACATAAGCCCTGGGGGGGGGGGGGGGGTTGGGAGCAAAGATCTTAAAAAACTAACACAAAAAAGGGAGGTTAGAAAATAAGGCACCAACCCAAAATCAACCTACTCCAACCCTCAGGCTGGTCGCTGCCGGTAAAATATCAAAGGTAACGGCCAGTCTCCTAGAGCGGGCACCTAAGACACCTCTGAAAGGACGACCACGGAAGGCAAGAAACACATCGTTCCTAATCTTCCGGATAATGGAAGGAGGAGACATCGCTACCTCGTCAAAAACTGCCTTATTCCTGGAGCACCAGATGTGCCAGCAGATAAGGCAAGGAATCATACGCAGTAGAATAGATCGAAAAGATTTACTAGAGTTTCCAACCCCCCAGAAACTCAGCAAACCTTCCAACGAGATGGCGTTACCTCGACAACCCATCAGGTTCCCGAAGTAATTCCAGACAGC
Organism: Allium sativum; assembly: GCA_030737875.1. NCBI lineage: Eukaryota > Viridiplantae > Streptophyta > Magnoliopsida > Asparagales > Amaryllidaceae > Allium > Allium sativum. The sequence continues at coordinate 526,274,159 of CM060922.1, read as the reverse complement.
TCTGGCACAAGCACCAGCTATTAACAAATGAAAGGAGGACTCAGAGTGTCCAGTGTTGCAACACCTGCATCTAGACACGAGCGGGATGCCGATACGCTGTAGGTTCTCATCTATTGGTAATCCATCATGCAATGTTTTCCACATAAACAGAGAAACCTTAGGCGGAATACGGGCATTCCAGATAAAGCTGAAAACCAGGAGGCGAGGACTAGGCATCCGCACAGTTTCCCATGCTGACCTTAGAGTGAAAGGACTGCCATCCCAAATGGTGCCATTCCCATGGGCATCCGTTAAAGCCTTCACGGATTGCATACGTTTCCACGTCTCACTAGCGTAGGACGGGATACCTGTGTAATTCGTGCCCGCTAGCCTATGGTACTTAGCATGGAGAAACGTCGCCCAAAGGGAGTTGTCTGCTCCAAACCGCGCCCAAAGCTTGCAAGCAAAGGCCAAACAGATGTCCTTAGGATTGCGAAGGCCAAGACCTCCCTCATATTTAGGACGACAAATGGAGTTCCAAGAAATCCAGTGATGACGAGTGGCGTTGTCCTTGTTTCCCCAAAAAAAGGAAGAGGCCAAGGAACGAAAGGAGCGAAAGAAGGCAGCAGTGGGAGTCATAGCAGCAAAGATATGAGAACCCATGGAGTCAAGGACTGACTTAAGGAGAACTAGTCTGCCTGCCTGAGAAATAAGGGAAGCATTCCACCGAATAATCTTTCCCCTAACTTTGTCAGTTAAGGGATCGAAAATGGCGTTGAGCTTTCTACCTCTATAAAGCTCAATACCAAGATAAGGAAGCGGGAGGGAGGAAGCCTTAAAGCCAGTGGCAGACTCGATCCAAGAGGATCTAATCAAGGACAGGTCTTTTGCTGGCACAAAGCAGCTTTTGGAGACGTTAACGAGTTGGCCCGAACAATACTCGTATTGCCTGATGAGACCAAGAAGACAATAGATAGAACGACGAGAACCATTTGTGAAAATGATTATGTCATCAGCGAAAGATAAAGAGGAGATGATAGGGCAACCCCGCGGGATACCGAACCTGTGGATCTGCCCAGCTATCGTTAGGGAGTGGAGCCCCCGAACAAAAGCCTCGGCAGCAATGACGAAAAGGGAAGGGGATAGGGGGTCACCCTGCCGAAGGCCTCTACCGGACCTGAAATATCCCGTAGCCGAACCATTAATGAGAACGGAAAACCAACAGTTGGAGATAAGTCTCCAGACAACATCGATAAGGGGTTCCGGGAAGCCGAAAGCCCTAAGAACCTTAATGATGAAGAACCACGACATGCGGTCATAAGCCTTAGCCATGTCAAGCTTGACGACCACATTAGAGCCGCGAACCTTCTTGTCAATCTGGGAAATTAGCTCCTGGGCTAAAAGGACGTTATCAGTGATGAGGCGCCCTTTTACGAACCCAGCCTGCGAAGAAGAAATAAGGCGCTCAAGAAAAGGTGCTATCCTAGAGGTTAGGACCTTAGAGATGACCTTGTTAGTAAAGTTACATAAGCTGATGGGTCTGAAATCAGAACAAGAGCTAGGATGGTCACATTTAGGGATGAGAACCAGGTTGGTGGAAGACCAACTAGCGGGGAGGTCTTCACCAGAGAAGAATGACTGAATGGCGAGGCAAAAGTCGGATTGAATGATAGGCCACACACTCCTATAAAAAACTCCGTTGAAACCATCTGGCCCACTCGCACTATCCTTACTTAAAGCAAATACGCAAGCACGTATTTCTTCCAAGGAAGGGGGTGCGGCTAGGTCAAAGTCGTCCGACGGAAGGATCACTCTAGGAATGAAAGCAAGGAGAGACGGGTCAGACACCGAGACCGAGGGAACGGAGAGGAAAGATTGGAAGTGGGAGAGAATAGTGTCTTTGACTTCACCAGGAGTGGAAGCCCAAGAAAGGTCCCGGCGAAGAATCCGGTTGATGGTGAGAAGGCTATTCTTCTTCCGAATAGTCGAGTGAAAGAACTTGGAGTTCGTATCTCCTTCCACAATCCACTTAATTCTAGCTTTCTGACGGAGGTGGTCGAGTTCGATACGAAGTTCAGAGGAGAAAGCGAGTTGGGCCAACGCCCAAGCCTCCTTGTTGGCAGCATTAGGCTCCTCATCGAAAGACGCTTCTGCTAGGATAAGACTTTCTTCAGCCGCTCTGACACGGTCGAAAATATTCTTGAAAACCAGCAGATTCCACGCCTTAAGACATGCCTTAAGCCGCTTCAGCTTACGGGAGAAAGCAACACAGGGGGCACCACTAACCGGAGTACCCCAGGAGTCTGAAACGACACTCAGGAAGGAATGATGAGAACGCCACATACTTTGGAACCTAAAGGAGGAAGGGCCAGAAAGGGAACGGGGTGAACAGCTAAGAACCATAGGGGCATGGTCAGAAAAGGTACGATGCAGATGGGAGATAGAAAAAGAGAAAGGTAGACAGAACCATCCCTCAGAGGCAAAAACTCTGTCTAGCCTTGAAAGGATCCGATTAGGGCCTTCTTGGTTATTACACCAAGTGAAAGCCGAACCAACAAACGACACTTCCGAAAGCCCCGATCTAACGATGAAAGCGTTGAAATCCGCCACCGCCAATCGGTTCACGGCATTTCCGCCACGCTTTTCTGCTTGACTGGCAACAACATTAAAGTCGCCACCAAGAACGGATGCAGAAAAGCCCAAGGCAGTCAAAGAAAGGATATCTGCCCACAGGGATAACCTTTCAATCCGATCGCACTTAGCGTAGACCGCCGAGAAGAGGAAGGACGACGATAGAGAGGGGAACGAACAAGCCACCGATAAAAGTTGGTCCGAATCGAAAACTGGGTGAACGACGACACCTTTGGACCAGATGATCCAAATCTTGTCGGAAACATTAGCCAAGGCACCACCAAAGCCCAACGAGAAGACCGAAGAGGTGATCGCGTCTGGTCCCACGAGAGGCTCCAGGAGCGCGATCAGACAAATAGTATGCTTACGAACAATGCGCTTAAGCCTAGCTATCGACGCATCATTCCCTATACCTCTAACGTTCCAGAAGAGAAAATTCGCCATGAAGAGCGAAAACCAAAAGAACAAAAAACAGAGGAAGCAGACGGCTATGGACGCGCGACCTGCCAAGCTCAAATACGGTAAAGAGTATGGCGAGTAGATCTGACGATCTGCTCGGACGCCGCTATAGAGCGAGTGCGAATGGTACGGAGTGTGCGAGGAGCCGCCCGACGACCACGACGAGAAGATCTAGTAGTCGGGAAAGCAGAATCCTCACAAGGACCAGAGATACCGGGAGAGCCTTTAAGACTCAAAGAAGGAGAACAAGAACCCCGCGCCGAACAACGAGAGGGGAAAGAGTTCTCAGTAAGCCTTGCTAGGCGATCATTAATGATCGCTATTTCGGCCTTACTAAGAAGCGGAGAAGACCCAGCAGCCTCTGGCAAAGCAGAGGCAGATCGAGAGGGGACAGACGCAGAAGAAGCAGGAGAAGCAGAAGATGAAAAAACAGCAGCAGAAGAAAAAAGCAAGGCAACGGGAAAGCTAATAAAAAATGTGGGGTTGCTCACCGGAGACAACACCAATTGATGTATGAATTTTACCAATGCAGATCTATCATCAGCTTGATAGACCTGAGCTATAGGTAAAATTCGACCATCCAACAACGATAAGCTCACCGAGGTCCCTGGCAAACATGGGAGGCCACCTCCCTGGTAAACCGTACAGTGAGCGAATACCACATTCACTATACGCCTACAGCAGAAACGCCACCCATCCCATGTAGCCGACGGACAAGCATGACGACAAAAGAGGCCAAAATGGCACGAAAACCCAAGCCCCAACCATCGAGTCACCAACGACACGGAAAAGATCTCGTAGTGACTAGGGAGAAAGAAGTGGCCAAGTCCCGACCCAACGAGCACAAAGTCAAACCAAAAAAAACAACCCCAATTAAACCCAGCAAAACTAAAAAGCACGAGCCCGCTGGGAAGAAACATTACAAGAAAGCTAATCAATAGGACAGAGAACCGAAATGCCTCAAAAAACTGGTAACAGCACTCCCCAACAAGCAAAAAACCCATATCATGGGGCAAAACCAGGAACCAAACCCAGGCAAAACAAGATGGCGGAAAGGAAATAGACAGAGAACTAACAGAAAAACTGAGCAAGACAATCAATCTCAAACTAATATGCAAATGATAATCCGAGATCTCAAAGTCCATAACAGGGGGAGAGATGAACAATAGAGGCATATGGTAAAAAGAAACAAGCACGTAATCAGCAAAAAAATGAAAACAGAAAAGAGAGGGTACCTTGCAAGGAGCCGTCAGCACATCACCGACAATCAACAAACCTGTTCTACCACCCAAAAGAACAGCCTTAGCCTCTCCTCCAGTCCCTGCCTCGGCATCCGTAACGGCAATAGGAGCAACAATGATGATGCTATACATACCCCAAACCGCCACCAATGCAGAAGAAGCCACATCTAGCCCAGGCCCTGGAGCCTCGAACTTATCACAAAAAGAGACAAACTGCCCATCGCCTAACTTCGTTGCCTCGCCGTGAAAGGAAGTCTCAGGCTGCAAACGAAGTATCGACCTCAAATCCTTGCGGCACCGCCTAAAATTTGCACCTCGCAACCAACTAGTCGACCCAACAGAAAGACATGATTCTCCCATTGCTGACGCATTGCCATCCGCAAGCACATCTCCCCCAAGAGAGGAGAAGGCATTAGAAACAACAAGCGGAGGGGGAGAATGAGCAGATCCAGGCAACGGCTCAACAGGCAAAACAAGACAACCCGAAGCAGAAGCAGAGATCTTAGATTGCCTCAAACGACGACGCTTACGTCTAGAGCGACGGCGAGCAGCAGGCTGCCAAGGAAACACGCAAGCAGAAGGCGATTCCGCTGTCAAAAATTGACTGGAAACGGGTGAAGTGGTCAAATCCTCACCCCCAGTCATTTCGGCTTCGATATTCTTGCCTAAACCAAGGCCAGATCCGCCCCCACAATCAATAGATCCTACCAAGAAGCCCACATCATCCAAAGAAGGAGCAAAGACCGAAGCTTGGAACCGCAAGCGAGGAGGAAAGGGGGTGGTCAAATCCCCCAATTCTCTAATAGCAGCAGGCCAAAACTGAGAATCAGAGTCACGCCTGGACTCACGACAAGCATGCTCATGAATAGGCAGAGAGCTCACTAAGCCCGAGAAAATTGGGGAAAGTTCCAGAAATTGTCCCTCAACGTCCAGAAAACGGTGACGTAAAAGCTCTTCAAAGGCGGATAGAGAGAAAAGCCGCACTTCAAAAGATAAGACATCAGTGAAAACCACCGACAAAAGAGAAGGTACCACAGCAAGAAGGGCTCTCGCAATAACAGAAAAGCTAGGGCAAGCTCTAATAAACGAGCCAGAGACCACAAAAGTACCCTTTAACGGGCACGAAGCCATACCAAAGAGGATTGGGAAGAGCACAAGAGCTCGCGAGAGAACACAGCAGTAGAACAGAATAAAAAACCAAGAGAGTAGGCGTTGACAGGAAGAAAGAGAAAGCTCAGAAGGCTGCTGCCATTTTTTGTACCGTTGGAGTTTTTTTTTTTTTTTTTTATATCGATTTTATTCATTTTTATATTGAATATCGAAAAGGAAGTGATTTCAAAATCTAATGTTTTGAAAATATTATTATTTATATATCAATGATATGGAATATTCAGTTTTGATTTAAAATTGAATATGAAGTTGAAATCGTTTTGAAAATGAATTTAAAACGATTTATAAAATAAGTTTTAAATGGAACTCGATGAAATATATATATTATATATATTTAATGGCCTGAATAAAATGCGCCGTGGCAGTTCGCGAATTTCGACCGTTGACTTCGAATGGACATTACGAGAGATCCGGCCGTCGGATTTTCCTAAAACCCAGACCATTGGGTTTGTAACGTAAAGAGTTTTCCAACGGATATAAGAGATTTTAAATCTAACGGTTGGATTTGGAATTATGTCCAAATCAAATTTGGAAAAGGTCGATGTAAGTGCAGTTTGATGACCGTTTATGGAAATCGACTGTACGAGCCTTGATAAAATCATTAAAAATATCAATAATTTGTGTAAAGTCATAATAAATGATTTGGAAAGAATTAGGATGAAAAATTCCCTATTTGAAAAGATAAAAATACATTTTTATCAAAATGAACTAGTTATTAACTAAATTTGAAATCCAATAAATTTTAAACAAAAAATTTGGATTTGAAATGGTTTTAAAAATAATCAGAATTTCCAATATATAAATTGAAATGGATTTGAATCGAAATTATCTTCGGAATATTTCGATATTGGATTCCGTGATTATACGGATATTTGTGGAGGAATTTGGAAGATATATATAGTTGTTCCCAATACGATATGTGTTGATTTCAGAATTTGATATTGAATATAAGCCGATATAATTTCTATTCAGTTCCTTGTATTTAATATTGAATTGGATTTCGGGTTTATCATGAATGGTGTCTTCATTAACACTATTCTTAAACCCAGTGAGAAAAGAATAAATCTTTTGATTAAGGTTTAGTGAAGTTTTCCAATTAATTATTATTTAATTGAAATTGAATAAAAGAATGTGAATTGGGTTTATCATGAACTGTGTTTTTAATGACATTCATTCTTTTAACTCAATTTACACTGAAATGTGATTTGGAATTTATAAATCTTTTAATTAAGATTTAAGGGAAATTTTCCAAAGAAAGGTTTGCAATTTAATAAAATAATTGGAATGGAATGTTATTCAATTTGGTAATAATCGAAGTGAACCTCTGTGGAGGAAGACTGTTACTATATATGGAATTTAAAAGGCTTGGCCGTTATTCCATTTATATTATCGGTTGGACATGGAAGTTTATATCGATTATTCATATTGATCTTTTTTCGTGAAGATTCCATAAATAATGGAATGTGATTTGGGTTTATCGTGAACTACGTTTTAAATGACATTAGTTATTTAACCCAGTTAAGGATAAGATTAATTTCTTAACTTTGAATAATCATTAAGTAATGATTTTTGGAGATTAAGACTGAATTAGAGTTTTAATGAATCTTGAATTAGACTGGAATGTTAATGTGATAATTAAAATTATCAAATCCGGTAAATGATCGAGAATGGAGTATCACCAGTTTTGCTCCAAGCGATAGCTAAATCTTTAATTAGATTTGAACGAGAAATGGTAATTGACTTTACCGATAACACCGTGGTGTTAAATATGAAGTATTACCAGTTTTGCTTCATGGGATGAATAGGTTGGGATTGGGAAATTAATAATGATTACTTCGGTAAGGTGCGCTAATACCGGCTAGTTTGGACAAACCTTAATTTGGTTTGAATTGATATCCAAAGGAAGATTAAAGGATAAATCTAAGGAATTTATCTTTGATAAAATTAATGGGAACCTTTCCCAAAGGATATGAATATTTAAATAAAAGAATATTCAGAATTGGAATGAGGCGTATGTTGTGTTTTTATAGCACTTGTTTATTATATACGCGGGTTATTCGGAAAGGCCGGGTTTATACCCATTCTGAATAACTGATTCGACGATAATTCGAGATGAAGTCGGTGGTTGAAGACCGGAGGTCTTCACGTCATTTGGATGATTACAGATGTCTTGATTGGGCTGTACACCCAAGACGAGGTAATAAGTGGTGATAGTCCAGACGTACTTGGACATCAACCGAATATGCGAGGACCTCCTCTTTCATGTAATGGACATATGGAACGAGGAATAAGTTGCCTCCGGTTTCGTTCAGATCCAGAAAAAACTTATAAATGGATGTGTGTCCAACATCGGATTTCATTGTGTGTGATTGATAGACATCGGTTGCATAGCGTGAATTGCCTGTGTGGCATGCTGAGATGCAGATAATCAAGGCTTCAGTTGAAAAGCAGAGTCTTGTGTTTGATGATCAAAGCACGACTTTAATATAGCATAGGTTTGTGTATAGCGTTAATTCGCGAGCCTCACACCTCGGTGTGAACCAGAAATGGGAGAGGACCTCAAGCAGGACGTGCATTTCCTTCTAGCTAGGAGTGGTGTCAAGGTTTTGCAAGCCCAGACGTTTTACTTCTGTGGATGATGGATAGCGAGGCGCCCCGGATATATCAGTTACTATGGAACCGATGAATATTGAGTCATCTGGCTCATTTATGCCCCACAGTGCGAGGAAACGCAGTGTTCAGGCATTTTAATCCACTCCATATGGACCAGCCCTGTCGCTCCAAGGGTTGATGTGTTCTGACCTAAGGGCAGGAGAGTCTCAAAGCGGTAAGGAAGATCCATTTCCTTGGTTCATAGATGGAAATCCAACTTCCAATACGACATTTACGGTTTTAGTTGTATACCATTAGTGACATAGTGGCATGGGATGCTAATGCCGTCTATGATTGATACAATTATATTTGAAGTGATTTTATACACTATGCACTTATAATAATATCAAAGTGATTTGTTTTAAACGTACCAAGCATGTTTGGCTATTATAAGGTAAAACTCTATCCTCCGGCTTACGTTGCATTGTGTGATGGGACCTGAGTCTTATAATGGCTTCATTTTTTCAAAAAGCATTACGCTGTTTTGTTATGTGCACTGGTATTCTTGGGAGGAAACCCGTTCCTATACGGTGTGGTCCCTTGATATATCTGATTTTAAAGTAAAGTTTTAAAATAACTATTTTAGTTCTCACACCAGTCACATGACTGACCTAGAGTTTATTGTTTTGACCTAAACTTTGGGCCCCTATTTTCCACACGGGAAGCTAGTAGTTTTGGTTTTGCAGATATTATATTCACAAGATCCTGGTTCACAGCTGGAGCTATATTCAAAACGCTATGTATTTGTATATTCCCTTTAGTTGCGTTATGCATTGTTATGTAACATTTTTCCGCTGTTATATGATGTATTTTAAATCTCTGATATTTTACAATGTGTAATATTTATTCATACTCTGTTATTCTTGTACTCTAATGGAAATTGTTATAATAAGCAATGAAATGTTCTTCGGGTTGTGTTCTGATTTGTCGTGTTCTCAACTCAATCCGGGCTTCCCTTTACGAGGAAGTTTGGGTCGTTTCAAATAACCTAGATTGATTGGTTAAGAAAAAGGGATGTATTTCCGTAGTTTGGTTTGAAATTAGCTTAGAAAACATCATCGCGAGAATGAATGCATTGGTACGAAATAGTTTTTTTTTTGGTATTTCGCACTAATCGCCAACTTAAAGATAATTAAAAAGAAATATCTTGCAATTATGGGTTTTTATAAAATAGAATGTCTTATACTATGGAAATAGATTTTATACATTTTGATAACCAAACAATTAGAGAAATTCACAAAAGGTGAATTTAGGATGGCAAGTAAAAGTAAACATGAGTATACTAATGACAAAAGGATTATATGGAATATATAAGAAGTAATAAATTAGACATTAAGAGAGAAATGGTAAAAGGCAAGGATTGGTGGAAGGAAGAATGTTGTCTATCTTTAGTTCTTGTTCCTATTTTGTTTAGGAATATTCTGTCCCTTTTCCTTTGATGAATTGGTTGCAAGGGGACATAGCCACGACAAGTTGGATCGTACAAAGCATCTATATTGTAGGCTTAATAAAGCGGTCCTTTACAAATATAGTAAATCCCCGTGGGTGTAGTAATAGAACTAGTTGACTATTTCATACTTAGGCCCTGTAGTAGTTTGTGAACCACATTGGTATCGGTTTGATTATCATTTTATCTGTAGAATGTCGAGGTTGATAATAGAAATCTTGTTATTTGGGGAATTTTGGGGTATGGATTTGCCATGATTATGCCTTATATGACATTGATTTACAATGAGGAGGAAAATTACGAGCCTAAAAATATGGCGTAGGCTTTAATATGACATAGGACTTATAGGAAAATGTTACAGGCCTAATTATGTCAAATATTTGTAGGGGCTATTTTTGACTTCGAGAAGGAGATAGCTGGGCTAAGTTATGCGATGGGCTAATTTTTGTGGCTTCTTGTGACCCGATGGGTTGGTCATGTTGATATTGCTATTTTTAGTTCGTCTATAGGCAGTGCTGGTTCAGTTCTTTTTGTGCTATATATATTCTGAATATAATAAGAGATTGTAAAATCATCTATAGGAAAGTGAGATTGGTTTTCGGATCTATATTTGTGACGATCCTAAACCCGTAGCATTTTGGATAAAGTGCATGGTGCAAGTGAGAATTGAGTTTCATGGTTTTGAGTGGATTTTTTCTTAGCTATGAGGGTATGCCGTCAATGGGTGGCAAGCTATCCATATAATAAGTCATCTCAGATGTTAGAAGGAATGTGGGTTTTCTTAGGGGTACGTTAACTGGAGTATTGACCTGTGAAGGTGTAACGTCCCACCTTTTTTACTGCTTCAAATAGATAATTAAACCAATTTTAAACATTCAAATTGACGGATCGTTATTAAGCTTGCATAGTTTAAAAACAGAATCAACACGGAAATGCAGAATAAATAATAAACACAATGTTGAATAGCAAAATAAACTTTTATTTATATTCAGAGTTATTTTGAATACAAGATTTTCAGTATAGCGGAATTTGAAAATATAATTTGAATACAAAAAAAATCATTACTGTTTGAAATCTTCAGAGTGCGCCACCTTTTGAAATCCCCAGCTTCACCAATTCTTGAATCCTAAGTTGAAATCCTTAAATCTGAATTGCTCGGGTCTGGCCCGAGCGTTCCATGCAAAAATATAAAACACTTGAGTCAGGATTAATCATAGTTCAGGTAAATTAACTTATGTATAAATTGAATACAAAATAGTCAATTATTAAATTTCAAGTACATCGAACCCACAAGAACTACAGGAATATAGCATAGCAACACGAAACAAAACAGAACAGTATATGGATTTATATATATATATATACGTATGTTGATGACATATATATACACACACAGTTGTGTGTGTATACTTATGTATACATCAGCCACCACATATATATGCTATAACATATATACATATGCCCATGATACGTATGTACACACACAATAGTATGTATATACACATATGCACTGGCCACCCAAATATATATACAAAAATCAAGCTTGGACTGGACAAGAAAATGCATAAGGAAACTTTGAAGCAGTTTTTAATGTGGTGCAATTCAAGATAAAAATGAAGTGGCTGCATGCAACCATAGTTATCTCAGAAACCAAGGCTTTACTGTTCACTAAGGTCATGATTTTTAACACAGCATGTCATGCAAGAAAGCAAGAGGAACGAGAGGCAAACTTGGTTCCAGGGAGCAACAAAGTACAATACTTATGCAGCAAATAATTGGTTCAATAAAATGAGCGAACAACTATAGCAATGTGTATATATTTACATTCAGGTTACTAAAAATAAAAAGAAGCACAAGCAGATTCAATATTCTGAAAATATTCACTTCTCAAAATATTTAATATATGGTACATACCCTTCCAAGGAACCAAAACTAAGGGACTGAGTGACGAAATACAATAATATCAAGTGTCTAAAAGGACTACATGGGTTTAATACACATACTAGGGCCTGCATGCACACGGAAAGAGTTCAACATTCACACGGCAAGGGTTCAACATGCATAAGTCAAGCTAGGATAAATAGTGCAGCAGTGTGACATATATATGTTTGGGCTGCCACATGTATAAGTGTATACGGTTCCAAATCAGTCATTTTAACAGTGTTCAAACACAATTAACATAAATGCCACCATATCCACTACATACTGGCGAAATAAGGTAGGAAAAATAAGTCCAACTTGTGTTCTAATATGGGTCTGGCATGACACATTTAATATTGTTTTCTTCTTCCTTTTGGAAATAACAAGGCAAAGGTACCCACCAAACTTATCACAGTTGTTTCATACAATTTATGACTGATGTATAATAGTACCCCTTGTTCAAAATTAAATTGAATTACTGGATATCCAACACTTAAACGTGGTGCAGTAGACAACTGTAAGAAGACATACCAAGTGTGTATGTGTATGTGTATACACCACCTATTATAACTTGATTCACCCTCTAAAACACTGTATTTACATAATGACGTATATACAACCAAATAGAAACCCAAAAGACAGACTACCATACATTCATCAGGAGAGACAGAGTATAAGGAAATAATTTTCTGAAATAGGTAATTAGCACCTATGGTGGACTTATGATAATATCCAGTTCATTTTTTAACCATAAATTATCTAATAGAAATAAGTGTTAAAGGACTGATCCTTCAAAAGGGAGACATAGAACCCGAACAGTTTATTTTGTAACCAGCAAAGTGGAAATTCAGTCCAATCCTAACATATCAGTACTTGATACCAGGTGGAAAAACGATTTGAGTTGGCAAACCATAAAGCCAAAAACTCCTATTACTGCCGAAAGTAAGCAGTTTTCCCTTGATAAAAACAACATATTTTATTTTTCTTTTTCCTTCTTTTTTTCTCAATTATATGTAAACATATATAGTGTGAATTCCCAACCAGTTTAGCCATCACAAATGTATGCCGGATTGTTTTGAAATCATGACGACTTATGTGTTCATATATAACAATAAACAATCAAGTGGAAAACGTGTTTCAGGGGAAACAAGTTTCAGGTTTTCAAGTTTCCATATACCTACTCATGTAACAAGTATGAATGGATTTTATAAGTTCTTGGTACAATATTTCCACGGTACACGGTTTCAAGAAGTTCATTTACAAATGAATACACTTGGTTCAGATTCTTTTTTACATTTATATTTAAGTAAATATGGTTTCAGATTCAAACGATGGCAGTTTTCACCTGTACTTGGCAATATAATAAGTAATATACGTACATATAAGTGTGATTCCAATATATATGGCAACATGGTGCCCACAGCATGACACAGTTTTCATGAATTCAACAAGGCATGAAATCAATTCAAATTGTTTTTCAGAATTGATATGTTATCATATACATGCAGTTGAGAGTGGCTAAGGGGAAATCTCATTGAAAAATGAAGTACTACATCTCTGGTTTCAAAACAGAAGAAAACCATTTTTCTTTATTTCACGAAGAAATGATTTTACATTTGAAATCACTCCAGATGATCATGTTTTCTGATATTTATAAATATTCACAAGAAAAATATTTTTACTCAAAAACCTGGCAAACGATTTCTAGGCAAGTATCAATTCATGATGATTCAGCAAGCACAAAATATGGCAAGAATTCTTTTTCTAGAAAGAGAGAATTTGACTTCATGTTAAGGGTACTTCTAGTGCAATAAGGGTCTATTAAACTTTCCAAAAAAAAAAACAATCAGGTTATTCCCGATATGTATCCCAAGAACCCAATCACAATTTCATGGCAACAAATCGATGCAGTGAAAACAAAATTGGAAAATCGCACAAGAGTCAAGCCGATTATAAACAAGCAGGCAATCATGATGTTCAAGGTGATTTAAATAATAACAACCATGCACAAATCAGCCAAGTCATGCAACAATAACCAGATTTATACTATCACATTCAATTTCTATGAAGTTGGATCACTTGGACTATGATTTAATCATGAGTGAGATGCTCACCTTTACCAACGAGTAGAAGACGCAGGCACAAATGGTGGTTTTTGGTGCATATGATGGTTGTTGGGCTTCGGCCGAGGCTTCACGAAGAACGACAATAGCTTCAGTCATTATGGATTTGACTTGTCCGCGTTCGACTGGAAAAGGGAAACTGGAGGCGACTTCGGATGAAGCGATGGAACAATTTGGCCTCTAATTTGGGGACACGATTGCGATTAGGGTTTTGGGGAAAAATCAAGTCTTTGATTTGAGGGTTTCGCTTCGATTAAGGCCGAGAAGGAAGGTTACTGCGATGGCCATTATCAGGATTTGGGGAAAGAAAGATCAGTCTCTGATCACGGTTTAAGGAGGAAATTTGATTTGCTGCCATCAAAATGAAAAGAGGGATTTGCTTTCTTCTGAGGAATTTGGGTGAGACGTGATTTTTTTATAGGCGAAAGATTAGAGGATAACCCCAATGTTGCATCAAATAGATTATAGGGGTTGCGTGTATCAGAGTATGCTGGGGTAAGATTAACCAACGTAGGTTCAAGATTGTATTTAATTTTAACTAAAATTTAAAGTCTACCATGCTCAATATTTGAACCGCTAATGCAATCTCCAAACGTGACAAAAATCATACGTACCTTGTCGTTTCAACATTCAGATTTCAATAAAATTCTCTGGTTGTAATCCGACTCCGGTGTTAAACGACATTTTAACTCTAAATTATTTATTGTTTCGCTGATTCAACTCCGTTTAGCCACTAACGATCTTTCGATTCCAAATTTAAACGGTAAAATTCATGTTCTTTATATGCGCACAAATACACATAGTCAAGCCAATTTCCCTATATTTTTAACAAATAATATCTCCAATTTATTTAACGTCAATAATGTTTACTTTTAAATTCTTAAAGCGACTTAATATCTAACCAATTCAATTCAAATACTCGATAATAAATAAGTAATTTCCAAGCAACCATTGTGAATTATATATCGAATTCAATCCATACACAAAACAATATATTTGATTCTTAAATTTCTAGCCCTAGTGTCAATATAAAGTTAATTGTTCGTAATTAATCTTTAATTATTTCATATTCAGTTGTCGAAAATTCTGGGATGTTACAATCTCCCCCCTTTAAAACTTTTCGTCCCCGAAAAGGAGAAAGTGTTATAGTTATGTCAATGTATACTTCTAAAATTTCCCATATTTTTGTGAAATTCTTCCAAAACTAATTTAAATATCAATATTTAAGTCATTGATCCCTTCATTTATTCATCATATTCAATTAACTCGAAAAATGATTTTTCCTTCCTTATAGACACGATTTCTTTTATCTTCTGAATCTGGTTTTATTCATTCTCATGTTCCTCAAACTATATTCAATTATCTTAGACCAATTTATATTTCAAACAATTTTGAGATATCTCCCAAATTCTCATTCTATCTAACCTTCTAACAAATTTAAAATCATAACCAATCCCGTTTAAATATCAA
Source organism: Allium sativum (assembly GCA_030737875.1). Classification (NCBI taxonomy): domain Eukaryota; kingdom Viridiplantae; phylum Streptophyta; class Magnoliopsida; order Asparagales; family Amaryllidaceae; genus Allium; species Allium sativum. Next base: position 526,259,067 of record CM060922.1, on the reverse strand, counting down.
TTTTTGCACATATTGAATTTATGCATCCCAAACTATTATCTGTTTCTTTATAAACCTCATTCGTCAATATTCACTTATCCATTATTCTACTTGATTCCATACAATCTCATTTCAACCAAATCTCCTTACATTTAAACCGTTTAATCTTTCCAACCACTCACTTAAGAGCATAAATAACATCTCTTCAAGTTACAATTCGTCGACTTGAAAATACTTTGAAATCCTTTAATTTATCAAATGACGTATATCTTAATTTCAAATTATTTATTTTAACAATTCTTGTTAACTAGAAATTTGACAAGTATATCGTCGTTCTCACAGATATTAGGCATACGCTCGTCAGGCGCATGACTAAAATCTCCAAGTACTAAATATCCTTGCTTCAACTCCTTGTGAAAATATTTAAAAAATTCTTTTAAAATAGATACGGAAAGTACTAGTGTGATATTGATATGTTGATTGTTCATGAATTGCAGATACACAATGGTTTCATCTGGATCCCCCAAAAAACATCTGCATCCGTAGGAATTCACCTCCCTGCGAATTTCGTCATGGACAAATCAACGAAAGATATTTACAAATCAAAAGAAAAACGGAGGTCACTGAAGCGTTCACGGCTCTATCTCAAGTCACGAAAACAAATCATGGAATTATGAAAATACTTCAAGTCATGAGGACAAAATAAATCACAAAGACAAATCGGGTCACAAAGGCCAATCAAGTCACTAAGACTAACTGCTGCATCAAACCAGCAGCTCACATTCACTAAGATATCACAAACATTGAATGGCTCCATTCTACCTTTAGTGGCTCTAGTGGTTACATCTCTTTCACATGTGGATATGCCATGTGGATTGCAGGTATACAATGGTTACGTCTGATTCCCAGGGAACGTCCATACCTGTAAGCTTTAACATCTCTGTGGATTATGCCATTATCACGACTGTAGATCGTAGCAGACACAATGGTTATGCTTGGTTCCCCCAAGAAACATCCGTCCGCCGTAGTGAGACGACCCCAAACCCCGTACGGACGGCGGCAAGGTTAATCCTTGGAATATAACACAGAAACAGATAATAGCAGAACAGAAATAAATAAATACACCTGATAATGAACAAAAGAATATACCGGATAAAAGTAGTCATCAGAGTTACACAGTATACAGATCATACTTAGTACAAATACAGTTCAGCTATACATAAATGTCTACAGCGGAAAACAAACATAATGTACAATAGGAGCTGAACAACATAAAAAGAGATAAATGATAGAATCCATCTTCAGCTCCAGCTATCCAGAAAGAACCAGCTAAACCTGAATACAAGGCTGCCCATGTAGAAAAAGGGGCACCCGAGTTTGAAAGTGAAACAAACTACGAGTCAGTCATGGGACTAGTATGATAAATCTACTCAACACATTTATAATATGGCTAATCACAGGACCACGCCACTTTCGTGGAACGGGTTTACTCCATTGGACTGCCAGTGCTTTAAAAACAAATCATCCTTTTTAAACATCGCTATGCTTTTTATAAAAATGAAGCCATTATAAGACTCAGTTCCCATCACACAATGCAACGCAAACCGGAGGATAGAGTTTTACCTTATAATGGCCAAAATATGATTGATACGAATAAAAAAAAACATTTGATATTATTACTAGGGTTTATATGTTTTGAAAACAATTTCAAATCATAACTATCAATCATAGACGGCATGGGTACCATATATCATGTCGCTATATATATACAATCAAAACCGCACAGTCACGTATTTTGAAATTGGATTTCCGTCTTGAACCAAGGCAAAAGATAGTCCTTACCGAATTCGAGACTGCCTAGCCCGAGTCTCAGGATCAGAGCTCGAGTGACCCTTGGATCGTCAGGGCCGGTCCACCGATGTGGATTAAAATGCCTGAACACTGCTTTTCGCCGCCCTTTGGGGCGTAAGCGAGCCAACAAATGACTCCATCGGACCCGGATCGTCCGATCAAACAGAGGCTCCTCGCAACAGCAACAACCACATAAGTCAAACTCGTCAGGGCGTGTAAAACCACTGACGCCACTTCTAGCTAGGAGGAAACGCAGGCCCTCCCTGAGGTCCTTTCTCCCATTTCTGGTTCATACCGGGGTGTGAGGCTCGCGATTTCATGTTATACACAAAGCTACGCCACACAGGCAGTGCTTTGATCATCAACACAAGACTTTCAACAGAATCCCTGATCACTGCATCTTAGCATGCCACATAGGTAATTCACACCGTGCAACTGATGGCTATCAATCACACAGAATAAATTCCAATGTCAAACACAATGTTCATTTGCTAGTCCGTTCTGGGTCTGAACGAAACCGGAGGCACTAAATACCTCGCAAACCCATTGATCACCACGTACATCTGGACGATCACCACTCATTATCCATATTTCGGGATGCCTCCCAATCAGGACCTCGGTTACCATCCAAACGAGGTGAAGATCTCCGGTCTTCGACCACCGTCTTCATCTTCGATTTCTTATCGTCGATTTAGTTATTCAGAATGGGATAAACCCGGTCTTTCTGAGCAACTCGTGTATATAATAAACAAGTGCAACACTAACATATACACGCATCATTTTAATTCATTAGTCACTAACCGTCAATCAGTAAGAGAACGATTTCCCAAATATTAACCCCGAAGGCCGAAACCAACATCATATCAACACCCAGGAAACCATTCGACTTAGCCAACCTTCAGTTAATTTCTAAATCACATCAATATCGTTTATAATATTTTATAATGATTTATCGCTATTTTTATTTATTTTAAAATAGCCAATTTATTTATAACTGCGCTTCGGGCCACAACGCGACCATGGCGCGGTTTTTCTTCAGATTTGATTTACACATATCTGAAAATCTAACCGTTGGATCTTCACAAAATTTACATCATTAGAAATATCTTTTCAAAACGAATCCGACAGTTCCAGTTTCGAGAAAATCCGACTGTCGGATCTCTCGGTATAATCGTTTGAAGTTTCGACTTAGAAATACGAACTGCAGCGTCGTTATTCGATTAAATATAATTATATATATTTATATATATAATCGTTTCTGGCACTGTTTTTCTTCAGATTTGAATTAAACATTCCAGACAATCCAACCGTTGGATTTTTACAAAGTTGGTGCCGTTGGAAAGATATTTCCAAGGCGAACCCAACGGTTGCGATTTCAGGAAAATTTGATGGTCGGATCTCCCGGTATAATCGTTTGAAATCACGGTTTCAAAATACAAACTGCAGCATCGTTATTCGATATATTTTAACTCTATTTCTCTCTCTCTCTCTATATATATATATATCAATTCTTCGATTTCAAAGCTATATTCTTTTCATACATTTGATAAAAATGATATTTTTATCTAACTGTCTTCTAGTTCAACACTTCACTATTTTTAACAATTCATTTATATAATAAAAATGTGATTTTTATTGTAAAACAATTCATTTCAAAACTCTATTATTTTATATAGTTCATATAGGTAATAAAAATAGGATTTTTATTATAAAACAATTTCTTTCAAAACGGGATTATTTTATACAGTTCATATAGCTGATAAAAATGTGATTTTTATTATAAAACAATTTATTTCTAAATATGAATACCATTCAACACATGAATTTCAATTCAACGAATGAATATCGATTCAACACATGAAGGTTTTCTATAGTTTATATATATAGATAAAAATGTGATTTTTATATTTAAAACACGAATACCATTCAACACATGAATTTCTATCCAACGAATGAATATCGATTCAACACATGAAGGTTTTCTGTAGTTTATATATATAGATAAAAATGAGTTTTTTATATTTAAAACACGAATACTATTCAACACATGAATTTCTATCCAACGAATGAATATCTATTCAACACATGAAGGTTTTCTATAGTTTATATATATAGATAAAAAGGTGATTTTTATATTTAAAACACGAATACCATTCAACACATGAATTTCAATTCAACGAATGAATATCGATTCAACACATGAAGGTTTTCTATTCAACGAATAAATATAGTTTCAACAAATGAAAATAATTCAAACACATGAATATTATTCAAAATTTCGGCAGCATAACGGCAGGGTAGTTAAAACCGGGACCGTCCCAAGTACAGCTCCTTGCTCTACCTTAAAACCTCGCGGTTTTTGACAATGGGGATCATGCATCTAGTTCGCACGCAGGCGGCATGTATATATTTATTTCATTTCCACAAACTAAACCTATGTGGTTTCAACCAAATATTTCTCAACCACAAATGGGTATTTTTCAACCACAATCAATCAATATCAACCACAAACAATTCCAATCAACCATTCGCTATCAATCAATTTTCACACAAATCACAACCAATAAATATCGTCCATGGTTTGTAGACGAGGGGCGTATATATATATATATATATATATATATATATATATATATATAGCAATTCACTTCTATTTCAACACATATAATTTTTACAACGCATATATAACTTATACATCGAACATACAACTTATACAACGCTTATGCATGAGGTGTACAACGCTTATATAACCCATACATCGACTATATAATTTATACATCGTCGTTTTCCATATCGTTTATAAATTAGAAATCTCACACTGGGTTCCACTCCACCAAAAATAGCAGAAGGCTCAGAAAAATATGCGGTCTCTTCTAAAATGTAGAAGACGTCCACACGAGTCCACTGTCTCTTGTTTCACTGAATTTCGTCAAAACAGCAAAAAGATATGATTTTTTAAAGTTTGCAACGGTTTAAAGGTGTTAAAACAGTTGAAAATAAAACAAGTCGTACCTCAGCTGAAAGGTTCAAAACTTGGTTTGCAATTTTCGATCAAACCGTGAAGCGGTAGGAGGATCGGCCAGTGCAACGACGAAGAGGGGGAAGATGCGCGTCTGCGTGCGGTGGCGGGGTCCAGCTCGGTGGTCCCAGGCGGCGGCGACCGCGAGTTGATATCGACAACTTCAGGGAGGTGGTTCTCTATCCACAGGCTACGAAAAATCCCAAACTTTATATGGATTTGAAGATCTCGAGAAGATCTTCAAAAAGTTAAACTGTGGCACGAGCTAATTCTGCGTGGATTGATCGGAAAATGAGGGGGAAGATTTCGAACGGTTTCCGCCTTCGATCGGGGAGAGAAAAAGGATTTTTCTTTTCTTTTCTTTTTTAAAAAATATGATTGGCCGGTGGGTTTTAAAGGGGTTTTCTGACGCGACCACCCATCTAAACCCAACGACTGTCGTCCCTAGCATTTTGCCACCATTCCGAACACAATGGGATATGTTTCGTAGGCCCATTCGACTGTTTCAGCCAGTTTCCATTCAAATTAAAATATAGAACATTCAGTATTCAATTTGAACGTAGATTTCAATTTTCTAGGGCCACAAACTGATTCGAAAAATTCCAGAAAAATAAATCTGGATATGTTTTGACGATACGGTCCCAACAAAACTAGTTTCGTCGAATTCTGAGCCCGTTTGCAAAAAGGCCCATTTCTGGTCGATCCAATTTAACTATAAACTACCAAAACAGTTTTCCTTTGCCACGCTCACATACTAGCTTCAAAAATTATGAAATTTGAAACCTAGCAATAACTTCACATCCCGGATCCAGCAAAAGTTGTTTCGTCAATCCGAGGTCGTATGCAAAATGGCCAATTTCACGGGCTATATGAATTCCATAGCGACCTTTCTGAAAATTCATTTGGCCCTAACTTTTGCTTTCCGTTATGAAAATTCGATTTTTCAGATTTTTTAGAAAGGTATTCACTAACAGATTTAAATATTTTTGGTTTCGCTCAAATCCGTTTTGTTTTGCATCCATTACAGTCCGACAAAGTTTGAATTCAATTTTTGAAACTGCAGCGCCATTTCAGGCCTTGTTTATAATTAGAATTAATTAAACTCGTTTTCAAACGTCGATTCAAACTCACGTTTCATTACTATTATTTAAAATATTATTTTAAATATTTAAAATCCATTATTTTAGCCAATTTAAAATTTTTAAATTGGTTCATATTTTCTGGGTCGTTACAATCTCCCCCACTTAAAACTTTTCGTCCCCGAAAAGGAACAAAGTCGAAAGTGGTTTGATTAATCAACTCTATGTTCGATCTGGCTTCCATTCTCCAACTTTTCAGTTTCTGAGAATTTTCAAATTCTTCAAAAAATTTGCTAACACCCGGAATTTTCGAAAAATTTCGCCATAACCTCCTTTGTACGGGGAGAGGTTTGGAAATTTATTGGGTCGTATTAGGTACCCAATAAATCCTAATAAGCATACACATATTTATAGTGATATATTCTGGTGTTTACAGGGGAGCGTGTATTGATAATAACTCTAGAGAATAAATTCTCGTCACCCTGTCAAAGCCTGAAGGAGTGTGTATTTTAAATGCTCTAGAGGATAAATCCTCGTCACCTCGTCCCGTGTGGGAAATAAATAGTGCATGTGTCGTATCTAATAACTAGAGAGACGTGGTTATTGTCAACTCCAGACCCGTGTGGGGTTTTTATTAATCTGGCAATTTAATTGTTACAATTTAAATAGTCCATATCAGTCATCAGTTCAACCTGTAAAATATGGTCATCGCCATACAAGCCTCTCGCTCGTATGGTAAATCTTCCACCTCGTCACACAAGCTCCAAATGCTTATGTGGTATATGATGAAGTATGCCTATCTTCAGAAGTATGCCATGTAATGTAGTTCAAAATAAATTGTTACTATCCTATAGCGACATTTATTTCACACAGAAAAACCAGCACTCCGCATCCAATGGCATTCACAGGAGTTGATATAATAATATTTCGCATCCAACTCATTAAGGTTTACCTATTTGTCGGGCACGCAAATAAAATCTTTACTCAACAGCTAATCCAATTACCTGTTCAAACATATATAATGCATAAGTATATATTTCTATCTATTTTCTAATCAGTTCAATGTGTGATATAATCGAATAAATTCTACCATTATTCTATTGTTGATTAAATTAACTATCATTTTAATAATTTAATTAATCAAATCTACTATCACACAATGCAAACCACAAGCAATTTGTTTTTAACTTTTCAAAATCATACAAATTAATTCATATATTCTTTTTAAATTAAGCATACTATAGAATTAAAAGTGCACATCCATGGAAAGAAAATAACAACTGTGTAGAGAACTAATTGGTAATGCAAAGTATGGTAAATGTACCTTGCATTGGAGTCAATCAGAGATACCTACTCGGCATCTGGGATAGGCTTTCTGAATGCTCTCCTCAGTTTCCCAAGTACAATCTCGCGGATCTCCGCTCCATTGCACTTTGACTAAGTGAACCTTCTTGTTCCTCAGTTCTTTGGTTTCTTTGCCAATGATCTTTAGCGGCTCTCGTCTCACAGCTAATTCTGGAGTAATTTCAATATCCTGTTGAGCTGCTTCTTCCACGATCAAGTCTGGATCATGAACGTGCTTTCGAAGTTGAGATATGTGAAATACATCATGGACTCCAGGCAACCAATCAGGAAATTTAACCCTATAAGCGAGAGTTCCAATCCGTTCCAGAGTAGGAAACGGACCAATGTATTTGGGCGCCAACTTTCCAGTTTTACCGAACCGGATAACTCCTCTCATCGGCGATACTTTCAAATATACATAGTCGCCAACAACAAATGATATATCTCTTCTTCTCCTATCGGCGTAACTCTTTTGTCGGCTTTGAGCCCCCAGTAATCGTTTCTTAATAAAATCGACTTTGTCGGCAGCTTCTCGGATCATATCAGGCCCGAACACAAGTCTATTTCCGGGTTCGACCCAACAAGCAGGAGATCGGCACGGTCTACCATACAACGCTTCGAATGGCGACATTGTCAGACTCGCCTGGTAGCTGTTGTTATATGAGAATTCAGCCAAATGCAGATGGTCTTCCCATGATCCACTGAAATTTATAACACAAGCCCGCAATAGATCTTCTAAAATACGATTCACCCTCTCAGTCTGACCATCTGTCCGAGGATGATAGGCGGTGCTCAAGTTCAACTTCATTCCCAGCTCGGCTTGAAATGCTTCCCAAAATTTGCTAGTGAATATTGTATCTCTATCACTGACTATACTAAGCGGCACTCCATGTAGTCTAACTATTTCCTTGAAGTATATCTGCGCCAGACTCTGAGCAGTTCTGTTTGATCTGACAGGTATGAAATGGGCGGTCTTCGTGAAGCGATCTACGATCACCCAAATACTGTCATTCCCTTTTCTGGTTCTAGGCAGACCATCAATGAAATCCATAGAAATATGTTCCCACTTCCAACCAGGAACGTCTAGCGATTGTAACAATCCAGCCAGCTTCTGTTGGTCGCTCTTGACTAGTTGGCAAGTAGGGCATCGGCTAACATATAAAGGAATGTCCCTCTTCATAGACTTCCACCAGAAAGTGTGTTTGATGTCATTATACATTTTGCTTACTCCTGGATGGATACTAAGTTTTGACTTGTGGCATTCATCCAGTACTTCCTTTCGAATCTCAGGAATGTTAGGGACACAGATTCGACCCTTGAGCCTTAGAATCTCATCATTATCAACTTGAAAACTCGAGGGTTCGCCTTTCTGAATTATCTCTCTGATCTTCTGAATGAAGTGATCATCCTCCTGAAGAGCAGATATTTTATCTATCAGTGAAGTCATGATAATAAAACTGGCGATCATTTCATTCTTTCGGCTTAACGCATCGGCCACGACATTGGCTTTCCCTGGAGTGTATATAATTTCAAAGTCATATGATGCAAGAAACTCCAGCCAACGTTGCTGCCTCAGATTCAGGTCTTTCTGAGTGAACAGATACTTTAACGACTGGTGATCTGTAAACAGTTCAAATCTCTCACCCAGAAGATAGTGTCTCCAGATTTTCAAGGCGAATACTATCGCCAATAACTAAAGATCATGAGTGATGTAGTTTTTCTCGTGCGGCTTCAGCTGACGGCTAGCATAAGCAATCACTTGACCCATTTGCATTAACACTGCGCCAAGGCCTTCTCTAGAAGCATCAGTCCAGACTTTCAAATCCTGGTTGCCATCGATGATGGTTAACACTGGAGTAGTTGTTAATCTCAACTTTAGCTCTTCAAAAGCCTCTTCACTCTCTGGAGTCCATTTGAATTTAGAGTTCTTCATTGTAAGCTTCGTTAAGTGGCCATATATCTTCGAAAAGTTTTTAACGAACTTCCGGTAATAACTAGCCAATCCGAGAAAACTGCGGACTTCAGTGGGGGTACTGGGCTGTTTCCAATTCTGAATAGCTGTGATTTTGCTTGGATCCACAGCAATTCCTTCTTTTGATACCACATGGCCCAGAAATTTGACTTCTTCTTGCTAGAATATACATTTGGAAAACTATGCTTTCAATACGTTCCTTCTGAGAATTTCCAGAACCTGTTCCAAATGCTTTTCATGTTCGACCTTTCATTTAGAGAAGATTAGAATATCATCAATAAAAACCAAAACAAATTTATTCAAAACTCCTCTGAATACTCTGTTCATTAGATCGACGAAATAGGCTGGAGCGTTACATAAGCCGAACGGCATTACTAACCACTCGTAAAATAAATCTGGACCTCTGAGTGCTGTCAAAGGAACACACTCCTCGGCGATACGAAGTTGATGGAAACCTGATGCTAGGTCCATTCGTGAAAATACTTGTGCGCCATTTAATCGATCCAATAAATCATCAATCCGTGGCAATGGATATTTATTCTTTATGGTCTATTTGTTTAAATCACGATAATCCACACATAGACGTAGAGTACCGTCAGATATTGGGACAAACACCACTGCTGCACCCCAATCAGAGAAACTAGGCCTGATCAGACCCTTCCATACTAGATGTCATGTTTGATTGTCTAATTCCTCTTTCTCTTTCAAGGACATCCTTTGAATAGCGTGAACTACCGGCCTTGCATTCGGAATTAAAGCAATTTTTAAATCAATTTCTCTTTGCGGAGGTAAGCGAACAACTTCCTCGAACACATCCGCATAGTTTTTGACGACTGGAATATCTTTCACTAGGTCGGGAATATTCTCTGTGACTTCAGGGACATTTTCCATTTGGGCTGGAGAAACATCGAGAGCTGCCCAGAAGTCTTTTCTATTAGCATTCTGACCTTCACAGGGAATGGTTATATAATCACCTGATTTAATCTTCTCCTTTATGACTCTGTCGGCGCATTTAACTTCAGCTTCATATTTGGTCAACCAGTCTAACCCCAAGATAAGATCAAACTCTTTAAAATTCATGACGACCGCGATGGTAGGGAACCGATAACGAGAGAAAGAAACCGGCACTCCACAAACCCAACTGAGATCAATGGAAACCCCCAACCGGATTCTGGACAGTCATTGGTTCCTTGAGCTTCTTCAAATTTAAATCCAGTTTCTTAGCTGCATTCTTAGCAATGAATCCGCGTGACGCGCTAGTGTCAAACAGTACTTTAACTGGGATGTCTTTGACGGTTAGCGTGCCTTCTAAAACATCTGGCCTTTCCAGAACATCTGCGGGCCCAGAAGTTTCTGCTATTTCAATTATACGTACTGCTTCAGGCTTTCTGAATAGCGGGCAGGCCTTTGAAAGATGACCAGTCTGATGGCACTGACTGCACTTTCTATTCTCTTGAAACTTCTTATCGGGTTTAAACCCCTTCCTTCATTTCTTCGAGGTTTTACACTTCCTGGTCAAATGCGCTGGTTTCCTGCAATTAGAGCAGGTGGCCGTCGTTGCTAGTTCCTTTTCAGATCTGGCCCTTTTTCGATTGACTTTGGGCTTCTTACTGACCTCAGACATCGTACTGGCCTCAGGATGATCAGTTTCCGACTCATCTTTGTTACTAGAACTGACCCCTTTTTCGTAAGGTAACATACCTTTCTTGTCGAGATCTTCATACTAATAAGCTATATAAATCATTTCTGAGAAAGGAAGTTTCACATTCCTCATCACACTATTCTGATATTTCCTTTGCAGACCATAAATAAATCTTAGCTTCTTCCTCTTTGGATCTTGAATCAGATTAGGAGCAAAGTGAGAAAGTTCGTTGAATTTCTTGTGATATTCTGGGATGGTCATATCACCTTGTATCAAATAAGAAAATTCATCACATAATCGCTCGGTTGCTTCAGGAGGAGTAAATCTTTCTAAGAAAATCACTTTGAATTTATCCCAGGTGATATCACCTTCTGGATTATCTTTAACAACTGAATCCCACCAAAACAAAGCTTCTTCTTTGAGTGCCCAAGACGCCAGTAGTCTTTTCTGATCGTCTCTCAGCTTTAAACCCTCAAAGATTTTCTCTGCAGAACGAATCCAAGCTTGTGTTTCCATAATGGACTCCTTGCCTAAGAATGGCGATCCACCCAGATTTCGAAATCTCTTGATTAGAACTTCTATATCGGATTCTGGCTGCGGGAGCACAACCGGCTCATTAGCTGGTCGAGCCATACGATTATTTCTTCTGTTCCTGTCACTCATTTTCTAGTACGTTTGGAATTAGCAGACAAAGTGTCAGGTCAACAGAAAAGATATTTCAAAATATAGAGACAAATACTTGAATGTAAATGTGTCTATCGAGGTGTAATTTCAGTCTGCTTTACTTATACTAGGATATTACTAATCCTATCTGTATAGAGTTACCCGTCATAGAACACTACTGGTTCTATTTTTGACGAGTTCGTTCATATGTTATATTCCAGAACTAAGCTTAACCAAGGCTCCGATACCAAATTGAGACGACCCCAAACCCCGTACGGACGGCGGCAAGGGTAATCCTTGGAATATAACACAGAAACAGATAATAGCAGAACAGAAATAAATAAATACACCAGATAATGAACAATAGAATATACCGGATAAAAGTAGTCATCAGAGTTACACAGTATACAAGATCATATATAGTACAAATACAGTTCAACTATACATAAATGTCTACAGTGGAAAACAAACATAATGTACAATAGGAGCTGAACAGCATAAAAAGAGATAAATGATAGAATCCATCTTCAGCTCCAGCTACCCAGAAAGAACCAGCTATACCTGAATACAAGGCTGCCCGTGTAGAAAAGGGGGCACCCGAGTTTGAAAGTGAAACAAACTACGAGTCAGTCATGGGACTGGTATGAGAAATCTACTCAACATATTTATAATATGGCTAATCACAGGACCACGCCACTTTCGTGGAACGGGTTTACTCCATTGGATTGCCAGTGCATTAAAAACAAATCATCCTTTTTAAATATCGCTATGCTTTTTATAAAAATGAAGCTATTCTAAGACTCGGTTCCCATCACACAATGCAACGCAAACCGGAGGATAGAGTTTTACCTTATCATGGCCAAAATATGATTGATACGAACAAAACAAAAGCATTTGATATTATTACTAGTGTTTATATGTTTTGAAAACAATTTCAAATCATAGCTATCAATCATAGATGGCATGGGTACCATATATCATGTCGCCATATATATATACAATCAAAACCGCACAATCACGTATTTGGAAATTAGATTTCCGTCTTGAACCAAGGCAAAAGATAGTCCTTACCGAATTCGAGACTGCCTAGCCCAAGTCTCAGGATCAGAGCTCGAGTGACCCCTGGATTGTCAGGGCCGGTCCATCGATGTGGATTAAAATGCCTGAACACTGCGTTTCGCCGCCCTTTGGGGGCGTAAGCGAGCCAACAAATGACTCCATCGGACCCGGATCGTCCGATCAAACCGAGACGCCTCGCAACAGCAACAACCACATAAGTCAAACTCGTCCGGGCATGTAAGACCACTGACGCCACTTCTAGCTAGGAGGTAACGCAGGCCCTCCCTGAGGTCCTTTCTCCCATTTCTGGTTCATACCGGGGTGTGAGGCTCGCGATTTCACGTTATACACAAAGCTATGCCACACAGGCGGTGCTTTGATCATCACCACAAGACTTTGCTTTTCAACAGAAGCCCTGATCACTGCATCTTAGTATGCCACACAGGCAATTCACACCGTGCAACTGATGGCTATCAATCACACAGAATAAATTCCAATGTCAAACACACTGTCCATTTGCTAGTCCGTTCTGGGTCTAAACAAAACCGGAGGCACTAAATACCTCGCAAACCCATCGATCACCACGTACGTCTGGACGATCACCACTCATTATCCATATTTCGGGATGCCTCCCAATCAGGACCTTGGTTACCATCCAAACGAGGTGAAGATCTCCGATCTTCGACCACCGTCTTCATCTTCGATTTCTTATCGTCGATTTAGTTATTCAGAATGGGATAAACCCGGTCTTTCTGAGCAACTCGTGTATATAATTAACAAGTGCAACACTAACATATACATGCATCATTTTAATTCATTAGTCACTAACCGTCAATTAGTAAGAGAACGATTTCCCAAATATTAACCCCGAAGGCCGAAACCAACATCAGATCAACACCCAGGAAACCATTCGACTTAGCCAACCTTCAGTTAATTTCTAAATCACATCAATATCGTTTATAATATTTTATAACGATTTATCGCTATTTTTATTTATTTTAAAATAGCCAATTTATTTAAAACGGCGCTTCGGGCCATAACGCGACTGTGGCGCTGTTTTTCTTCAGATTTGATTTACACATATATGAAAATCTAACCGTTGGATCTTCACAAAATTTACATCATTAGAAAGATCTTTTCAAAATGAATCCAATGGTTCTAGTTTCGGGAAAATCCGACGGTCGGATCTCCCGGTATAATCGTTTGAAGTTTCGATTTCGAAATACGAACTGCAGCGTCGTTATTCGATTAAATATAATTATATATATATAATCATTTCAGGCGCTGTTTTTCTTCAGATTTGAATTAAACATTCCAGACAATCCAACCGTTGGATTTTTACAAAGTTGGTGCCGTTGGAAAGAAATTTCCAAGGCGAACCCAACGGTTGCGATTTCAGGAAAATCCGATGGTCGGGTCTCCCGGTATAATCGTTTGAAATCACGGTTTCAAAATACGAACTGCAGCGTCGTTATTCGATATATTTTAACTCTATTTCTATATATATATATATATATATATCGATTCTTCGATTTCAAAGCTATATTCTTTTCATACATTTGATAAAAATGATATTTTTATCTAACTGTCTTCTGTTTCAACACTTCACTATTTTTAACAATTCATTTATATAATAAAAATGTGATTTTTATTGTAAAACAATTCATTTCAAAACTCTATTATTTTATATAGTTCATATAGGTAATAAAAATAGGATTTTTATTATAAAACAATTTCTTTAAAAATGGGATTATTTTATACAGTTCATATAGCTGATAAAAATGTGATTTTTATTATAAAACAATTTATTTCTAAATATGAATACCATTCAACACATGAATTTCAATTCAACGAATGAATATCGATTCAACACATGAAGGTTTTTTATAGTTTATATATATAGATAAAAATGTGATTTTTATATTTAAAACACGAATACCATTCAACACATGAATTTCTATCCAACGAATGAATATCGATTCAACACATGAAGGTTTTCTATAGTTTATATATATAGATAAAAATGAGTTTTTTATATTTAAAACACGAATACCATTCAACACATGAATTTCTATCCAACGAATGAATATCGATTCAACACATGAAGGTTTTCTATAGTTTATATATATAGATAAAAAGGTGATTTTTATATTTAAAACACGAATATCATTCATCACATGAATTTCAATTCAATGAATGAATATCGATTCAACACATGAAGGTTTTCTATTCAACGAATAAATATAGTTTCAACAAATGAAAATAATTCAAACACATGAATATTATTCAAAATTTCGGCAGCATAACGGCAGGGTAGTTAAAACCGGGACCGTCCCTAGTACGGCTCCTCGCTCTACCTTAAAACCTCGCGGTTTTTGACAATGGGGATCATGCATCTAGTTCGCACGCAGGCGGCATGTATATATTTATTTCATTTCCACAAACTAATCCTAATGGTTTCAACCAAATATTTCTCAACCACAAATGGGTATTTTTCAACCACAATCAATCAATATCAACCACAAACAATTCCAATCAACCATTCGCTATCAATCACTTTTCACACAAATCACAACCAATAAATATCATCCATGGTTTGTGGACGAGGGGCATATATATATATATATATACACATATATATATATATATATAGCAATTCACTTCTATTTCAACACATATATAATTTTTACAACGCATATATAACTTATACATCGAACGTACAACTTATACAACGCTTATACATGAGGTGTACAACGCTTATATAACCCATACATCGACTATATAATTTATACATCGTCGTTTTCCATATCGTTTATAAATAAGAAATCTCACATTGGGTTCCACTCCACCAAAAATAGCAGAAGGCTAAGAAAAATATGCGGTCTCTTCTAAAATGTAGAAGATGTCCACACGAGTCCACTGTCTCTTGTTTCACTGAATTTCGTCAACACAGCAAAAAGATATGATTTTTCAAAGTTTGCAACGGTTTAAAGGTGTTAAAACAGTTAAAAATAAAACAAGTCGTACCTCAGCTGAAAGGTTCAAAACTAGGTTTGCAATTTTCGATCAAACCGTGAATCGATAGGAGGATCGGCCAGTGCAGCGACGAAGAGGGGGGAGACGCACATCTGCGCGCGGTGGTGGGGTCCAGCTCGGTGGTCCCAGGCGGCGGCGGCGAGTTGAAGTCGATGACTTCAGGGAGGTGGTTCTCTCCGCATGCCACGAAAAATCCCAAACTTTATATGGATTTGAAGATCTCGAGAAGATCTTCAAAAGTTCAACTGTGGCACGAGCTAATTCGGCGTGGATTGATCGGAAAATAAGGGGGAAGATTTCGAACGGTTTCTGCCTTCGATCGGGGAGAGAGAAAAAGGATTTTTCTTTTTTTAAAAAATATATGATTGGCCGGTGGGTTTTAAAGGGGTTTTCTTACGCGACCACCAATCTAAACCCAACGACTGTCGTCCTTAGTGTTTTGCCCCCATTCCGAACACAATGGGATATGTTTCGTAGGCCCATTCGACTGTATCAGTCAGTTTCCATTCAAATTAAAATATAAAACATTCAATATTCAATTTGAACGTACATTTCAATTTGCCAGGGCCACAAACTGATTCGAAAAATTCCAGAAAAATAAATCTGGCTATGTTTTGACGGTACGGTCTCAACAAAACTAGTTTCGTCGAATTCTGAGCCCGTTTGCAAAAAGGCTCATTTCTGGTCGATCCAATTTAACTGTAATTGACCAAAACACGTTTTCCTTTGCCACGCTCACATACTAGCTTCAAAAATTATGAAATTTGAAACCTAGCAATAACTTCACATCCCGGATGCAACAAAAGTGGTTTCGTCGAATTCCAAGGTCGTATGCAAAATGGCCAATTTCACGGGCTATATGAATTCCATAACGACCTTTCTGAAAATTCATTTGGCCATAACTTTTGCTTTCCGCTATGAAAATTTGATTTTTCAGATTCGTTAGAAAGGTATTCACTAACAGATTTAAATATTTTTGGTTTCGCTAAAATCCGTTTTGTTTTGCACCCGGTACAGTCTGACAAAGTTTGAATTCAATTTTTGAAACTGCAGCGCCATTTCAGGCCTTGTTTATAATTAGAATTAATTATATTCGTTTTCAAACATCGATTCAAACTCACTTTTCATTGCTATTATTTAAAATATTTATTTTAAGTATTTAAAATCCATTATTTTAGCCAATTAAAATTTTTTAAATTGGTTCAGATTTTCTAGATCGTTACACGTAGGCCATCTATAGCCTTGCGAATTACGCTACACGATCGTGTTCTTCAAGGAACAATGACAATTCATGAGTTTTACGTCCGGACAACATACCACCACCAACAGCACATCTCACTAAGCTCGAGATTCAAAGGAAAAGGATGGTACTTCCCTTATTTTGACTCAAAAACATATAATACTATGTATAGTATTTCATAATCCATATGACTCGTACTTATGTATATTGACATAAGATTTTTCTCAACAAATTCACATTTTCCAGAACATGTTTTTCAACATCTCATATTATTGGTTGTAAAACAAAAGTTCTCTCCAAATTTCCAATTAATCGTTTCATCACTTAATTCTAACCTTGCCGATTTAACTTTTTTTTTCAAATCTATTAACTATTAGATTTCATACATCCTTCTATTAATAAACTCGAATTCGAATTCAATTACAATTTAAACCCCTTTTCTCCATTTTTTTAGTTGATCAATTCATTTTAATTTAAAACCTAAACCTTTATTTACAAAGATTCAATTTTCCCATAATCGACAATTTACTTTCCAATTCAGTAATTGGAAATCATGAATTCAATTATTCCCACCAAACATCTCTTAAGATGTTCAAATCCATTATCTCGATATATTGGATCAATATTCAACCCAACTCGATAATCAATTCCGGATTTTGTTTCAAATGTTTAAAATTAAAACTATATATGTATATCAGACTATATTTCAAAATCAATTTGTTTTATCCCAAAACAAATAAGCAGTAAAGCTACTTAAATGGTTTTTCTCCACAATTTTTATTAGAAAATATTTGTATACATTACTAATATTGATTTTCAAAACAAGTGAAATCAATTCCAAAATATTCCGGAACTGAATTCCCAAATCAAATAAAACAATCTTCTTAGTTGTCGTTTAGGCTGATATGCAACACCCTGACTTCATTTAAAATACGTCTTTTCATCTCCGTTAATGACCAATCATTTATTTGGTTGAATGAAATACGTTCTTTTTCATCTCTTTTAGCGACTTAACATCTTCAAAATCATTATTATTATTTTTATTCCATTCGCATAGAAGACAAGAATATACCTATACAGTTTCCATTTTCAAACCATCTTTTCTTTACCAATTTATGAGCTGATATCATTAATGCGATTCCCACTACAGCAACCCTTCTATGAAATCATTTGCACTTCTAAAAATAAATATTCCAAATTTTTTATTAATTAATCAGCTAGGGTCTACAATCATCGATGATTGTCTTCTTGCATAACCATCTCCATGGTATTCTTCGTCCTCATTTATCATAATTTCCGAAATTTTACGATCTTCAACAAATCTTCTCATACCATTATCTTTTCCTTAATTTTCTTTATATAGTTTTCATTCTTACAACACATTTCCCATTCTCGCATTATTTCTCTCCCACTTTCACATCCTTTTACCATCAATTAGCAAGCAAATAACTCCCTAAGTATCAATCCTGAAGGCCGAAACCAACATCAGACCAACACTCAGGAAATTATTCAAATTAACTAATCTCCAATCAGTTTTCAATTTCCTTAATTTCATCTCTTAATTTCCTATCCAATCAATTCTTACGCAACTCTCAAATTCAGTTTTCGAATCCATTTTATGTTCTGCCGCCCTTAATTCTCGACGTGCATCTTTTTGTTCTTCTATTCTCGCCATTCGGACTTATCAAAACCCCCTTAACCTCCCATGGTCTTTTTGAAAAACATCTCTAGTTATCATTTTTATTTCCCATAATTTTACAAAATTTCTTATTCCTACTGGAAAACACACATATATTTGTAAATCTCAATCTTCCATAAAATATACCTTGTTCTCAGGGAGAACATTTCTACATTCGTTATTTGAATTAAACAGTTATTAAATAAAACACTACTATTTTCACTTAACTGCTGGCATTCGTTTACTTACTTCACTTAACCACTCTTGCTATCGAATCTTAACCATTTCTTAGTTAACAATGAAGTCAATCAAGTTGGGGTATAATTACCTCTCAGACCTTAACTGAACAACATTATATTGAAACATATAAAATTCTCAACTTCGAACACCTACAAAACATTCAATCGAAATTTCTGATTTCAAGTTAAGAATTTATTTCTTTTACAACAATTCAAACCTTCAAGATATTTATCTTTGAAAATATACCTTATATTTTTAATCTAAATATATAAACAATTTATTAACTTTATATTAAATTTTGGTTAAAATGGAAAGTAAATAATATATTCTTGAAATTCAACATAGTTGACTCCCTCGAATAACTTCCTTCAAATAATCTCTTATTCGATAATATATTCCAAACTTCCAAAAAAATCTCATTTGGTTTATATTCTGAACTTCAGAATAATCTCACCGTACTGGTCAACTCTATTTCCTTTATTCCAAATTTTACTTTGAACGTTTTTGCTTCCACACATTACTTACTTCTAAAAAGTAAATATTAATCCCTTTTATATGAATCTGGACTCGTCACATCAAATAAGCTTTTGATTTCATTTAAATACAGGTTCAAATATCTTAAAAGTTTCCACTCATATCTTGCTTCACTTCATTTACAATTCTCATAATTTAAAACTCTCGTTAACCATTCACTTCTTTATTAATTAAAAAGTTTATATCCTGCTATCGAATTCATATATTCGATTATACCTTATTGGTTTGAAACCGATTATAATTTATCGTGCCAAGTTATTTAACATAATCGAATTCCAAATATAACATTCTTGATTTTATTATCATTCATTTGTATTTCGTATATCAAAATAAAATTCATCATTTCATTTCTGAAGCAATTTCAAATTTCCCCTTTATCATTTAGATTTCTAATTAAATTCTTACTTCCAATAAATTTTTGTTATCTTTTATTACAAAAATACATGATTAGAGAATTTAATTCGTCGATTCTCTTATACTTATCTTTCTTGGATACCATTCGATGGTGGATTCAAGATTCAAATCTAAGGGGATCTTATCGAAGAATAATTCTCGCAAACCTGCATTCGAAGACTGTAGATTCCAAACAAAACTTTGAATCTCAAAATACTTTTTCCACTGTACTAGTTTCAAATTAATAGTCTCAAAAATATTTTTTCCAAAATAATTTTTTTCTTCAAAATCTATTTTAAAATTAATTTCATTTTCAATATTCATATTTCAAAACCTTTTTATTTTCAAAATTCACTTTTCAAGTGTCGATCCTACTCATTTAAACTCAATAAACTAAGCTTTGAATAAACCAAAGCTCTAATACCACTTGTAACGTCCCGCCTTTTTGACCGCTTAAAATCAATAATTATACCAATTTTAAACGTTTAAATCGACGGATCGTTATTTAGCTTATATAGTTTAAATATAGAATCAACACAGAAATACAAAACAAATTATAAACATAGTGTTGAACAACAAAATAAACTTTTATTTATATTCAATTTTTTTAATACAAGATTTTCATTACAGCGGAATTTGAAAATATAATTTGAATACGGAAAAATCTTTACTGTTTGAAATCTTCAGCGTGCGCCACCTTTTGAAATCCCCAGCTTCACCAATTCTTGAATCCTAAGCTGTAAACCTTAAATCTGAAGTGCTCGGGTCTGACCCGAGCGTTCCATGCAAAAACGTAAAACACTCGAGTCAGGATTAATTATAGTTCAAGTAAATTAACTTTAATATAAACTGGATATAAAATAGTCGATTATTAAATTTCAAGTACATAGAACCCACAAGAACTATTAGGATATAGCATAGCAACACGAAACAAAACAGAACAGTATATGGATTAATATATATACGTATGTCGATGAGATATATACACACACACACACACATCTGTGTGTGTATACATATGTATACATCATCCACCATATATATATATGCTATAACATATATACGTATGCCGATGATACATATATACACATACGATAGTATGTATATACACATATGCACCGACCACCACATATATATACAAAAATCAAGCTTCGACTGGACATGAAAATACACAAGGAAACTTTGAAGCAGTTTTTAATGTGGTGCAATTCAAGATAAAAGTGAAGTGGCTGCATGCAACCATAGTTATCTCAGAAACCAGGCTTTACTGTTCACTAAGGTCATGATTTTTAACACAGCATGTCACGCAAGAAAGAAAGAGGAATGAGAGGCAAACTTGGATCCAGGGAGCAACAAAGTACAATACTTGTGCAGCAAATTATTGGTTCAATAAAGTGAGTGAATAACTATAGCAATGTGTATATATTTACATTCAGCTTACTAAAAATATAAAGAAGCACAGGCAAATTCAATATTCTGAAAACATTCACTTGTCAGAATAATTAATATATGGTACATACCCTTCCAAGGACCCAAAACTAAGGGACTGAGTGACGAAATACAATAATATCAAGTATCTAAAAGGACTACATGGGTTTAATACACATACTAGGGCCTGCATGAACACGGCAAGAGTTCAGCATGTACACGGCAAAGGTTCAGCATGCATAAGTCAAGCTTGGATCATTAGTGCAGTAGTGTGACTTATGTATGTTCGGGTTGCCGCATGTATAAGCGTATACACTTCCAAATCAGTCAGTTTAACAGTGTTCAAACAAGATTAACATAAATGCCACCATATCCACTACATACTATCGAAATAAGGTGGGAAAAATAAGTCTAACATGGGTTCGAATATGTGTCTGGCATGACATATTTAATATTGTTTTCTTCATCCTTTTGGAAATAACAAGGAAAAGGTACCCACCAAACTTATCATAGTTGTTTCATATAATTTATGACAGACGTATAATAGTACCCCTTGTTCAAAATTAAATTGAATTTCCAAATAGCCAACACTTAAACGTGGTGCACTAGACAATTGTAAGAAGACATACCAAGTGTGTATGTGTATACACCACCTATTATAGCTTGATTCACCCTCTAAAACACTGTATTTACATATTGATGTATATATCATCAAATAGAAACCCAAAAAGGCAGACTACCATATATATATATCAGGAGAGACTGAGTATAGGGAAATAATTTGCTGAAATAGGTAGTTAGCACCTGTGGTGGACTTATCATAATATCCAGTTCATCTTTTAACCATAAATTATCCAATAGGAATAAGTGTAAAAGGACTGATCCTTTAAAAGGAAGACATAGAACCCGAACAGTTTATGTTGGAGGTATAACATTGTTACAGTTATTTTATAACTACGAAAGTGGAAATTTAATTCAATCTTGACATATCAGTACTTGATACCAAGTGGAAAATCGATTTGAGTTGGCAAACCATAAAGCCAAAAACTCCTGTTACTGCCGAAAGTAATCAGTTTTCCCCTGACAAAAACAATATATTTTATTTTTGTCCTTTTTTCTCAATTATATGTAAACATATATAGTGTGAATTCCCAACAAGTTTAGCCATCGTAAATGTATACCGGATAGTTTTAAAATCATATCGACTTATGTATTCGTATATAAAAACAAACAATCAAGTGGAAAACGTGTCTCAGGGGAAACAAGTTTAAGGTTTTCAAGTTTCCATATACCTACTCATGTAACAAGTATGAATGGATAATATAGGTTCTTGGTATAATATCTCAATGGTACACGGTTTCAAGATGTTCATTTACAAATGAATACACTTGGTTCAGTTTCTTTTATATATATATAATAAAGTAAATATGGTTTCAGTTTCAAACGACGGCAGTTATCACCTGTACTTGGCAATATAATAAGCAATATACGTACATATAAGTGTGAGTCCAATATATATGGCAACAAGGTGCTTACAACATGACACAGTTTTCATGAATTAATCAAGGCATGAAATCAATTCAAATTGTTTTTCAGAATTGATATGTTATCATCTACATGCAGTTGAGAGTGACTAAGGAGAAATTTCATTGAAAAATGAAGTACTGCATCTTTTGTTTCAAAATAGAAGAAAACCATTTTCTTTATTTTAGGAAGAAATGATTTTACATTTGAAAACATTCTAGATGATCATGTTTTCTGATGTTTATAAATATTCACAGGAAAAATATTTTTATCAAAAACCATGCAAACGATTTCTAGGCAAGTATCAATTCATGATGATTCAGCAAGCACAAAATATGGAAAGAATTCTTTTTGTTGAAAGCGAGAAGTTAACTTCATGTTAAGGGTACTTCTAGAGCAATAAGGGTCTATTAAACTTTCCAAAAAAAAAAATTAGGTTATTCCCGACATGTATCCCAAGAACCCAATCATAGTTTCATGGCAACAAATCGATGCAGTGAAAACAAAACTGGAAAATCGTACAAGAGTCAAGCCGATTAGAAACAAGTAGACAATCACGATGTTCATGGTGTTTTAAATCATAACAACCATGCACAAATCAGCGAAGTCATGCAACAACAACCAGATTTATACTATCACATTCATTTTCTATGAAGTTGGATCACTTGGACTATGATTTAATCGTGAGTGAGATGCTCACCTTAACCAACGGGTAGAAGATGCAGGCACAAATGACGGTTTTTGGTGCAGATGATGGTTGTTGGGCTTCGGCCGAGGCTTCGCGAAGAACCACAATGGCTTCGGTCGTTATGAATTTGACATGTCCGTGTTCGACTGGAAAACGGAGACTGGAGGCGACTTCGGATGAAGCGATGGAACAATTTGGCCTCTAATTTGGGCACACGATTGCGATTAGGGTTTTGGGGAAAATTGAGTCTTTGATTTGAGGGTTTCGTTTCGATTAAGGCCGAGCAAGAAGGTTACTACGATGGCCATTATCGTGATTTGGGGAAAGAAAGATCGGTGTTTGATCTCAATTTAAGGAGGAAATTTGATTTGCTGCCACTAAAACGAGAAGAAGGATTTGCTTTTTCTGAGGAATTTGGTTGAGACGTGATTTTTTTTATAGGAGAAAGATTAGAGGACAACCACAAAGTCGCATTAAATAGATTATAGGGGCTGCGTGTATCAGAGTAGGTTGGTGTAAGATTAACCAAGGTAGGTTCAAGGTTGTATTTGATTTTAACTAAAATTTAAAGTCTACTGCGCTCGATATTTGAATCGCTAATCCAATCTCCAAACATGTCAAAAATCATACGTATCTTGTCGTTTCAACATTCAGAATTCAATAAAATTCTCTGGTTGTAATCCGATTCCGGTTTTATAAGACATTTTAAGTTTAAATTATTTATTGTTTCGCTGATTCAACTCCATTTAGCCACTAACGACCCTTGGATTCCAAATTTAAATCATAAAATTCATGTTCTTTATATACGCGTAATTACACATAGTCAAGCCAATTTCCATATAATTTTAACAAATAAAATCTCCAATTTATTTAATGTCAATAACGTTTATTTTTAAATTCTTAAAGTGACTTAAATATCCAACCAATTCAATTCAAATATTCGATAATAAATAATTGGTATCCAAGCAACCGTTGTGAATTATATATCTAATTCAATCCATACACAAAACAATATATTTGATTCTTAAATTTCTAGCCCCAGTGTCAATATAAAGTTGATTGTTCATAATTAATCTTTAATTATTTTATATTCACTTGTCGAAAATTCTGGTATGTTGCAGGATGATTAGTTAGATTGGAATATTTTACTCCCTAAACCCTATCTTTTGAAAAGAATTTTTGAAATTATTGTGCTCTTAGATAAGAGTGTAACGAGGTGGCATTTTATGGAAATTTGTGAAATCACTTTAAGTCAAAATCCAATATGTACAAAGTTTTTTATAAAAATGGAAATTTTGAAAGACTAATGTAATTTGATATGAAATTTGTATTTTGGTAATTTCATATAAGCAACTATGTACAAAAAGAAATTTTTGCAACTAAAATTTTGCCTCATTAAATTTTTATCAAATAAGGTTTTGGAAAATTATATGTATATATATGTACATGTATATATGTATATATAAATTGGTGGTAGGTGAGTCTTTATGTGGTTGGACAATATACGTGGAATGAACCAAGGAACAAGATGGGTAAGGAGGAAAAGTGTGACTTTACTTGTGAGATTAAGGTATGATTTTGGATTGGTCCACTCGAGAGTTTCTCCTCGAAGTAGCTAAGGTGAGAGAACTCCACCGAGGGATTCAATTTTCTTATCCGTAATGTTTTGACAAATATTTCTTCTTTGATATTCTATTAGTAGCTTCTCCCTTTGATTAGGGACTTCCCTCTAGTATTTCCTTGGGTGATGTAGATCTTAGGATTTGAATTTATAGATGATAAGATATAAATGAAACATGTGTTTGAGACATGTTATGTTTGGTGGTTGCAAGTGGATGCAAGTGTTTGCCTGTGGATGCATATACACGTAGTAAGCTCTATATTAGGGATTGGATAAAGTAGAACACTTACATGTTACATATGGATGTGTGCACTTTTTTTTATTTATAGATGAAAAAAATGGTTGAATCATCAGTTGGATGTTGCATTTCAGTTGCACAAATATAGAATTTTATATGAATTATTATGATTCTTTTACATACATATTGGATACATGGAACATACATGAATTGCATTAAGGAGGTTGACTGAATCAATAGACCGCCTGATTTTCGCATTAAGCTTAGGGACATGTAGACGACACCTTTACATATGTTCATATAAAGTATTATAAATTCTAAGGACAATGGATGCCAGTGGATGATGGTTGAGTAGGTGGGTGTCACCATCCATAAACTAGAAGTTTTGGAGATTTAAGGGGAAAAATCCTTTAAGGAGGCGAGAATGTAACAATCTGAATTTTTAACAAACAATAATTAATCATGGATTAATTAATTACGGAATAAACTGAAAAAGTAAATATTAATTAGAAAAAAGATTGAGAATTAAGCAAAATAGATTTCACCATTGCGCCCATTACGAAATCCTTATTCAGATAGACTTTTAGTTTGCGTAAATCGGGAGAGAAATGAACAAGTTATGATCAATCAAAGCTTGAAATTAAATTAGAGAATTTAATTAACAAAGCAACAGTAAATGGGCGACCCAGCCCTTAACTGGGTCAACACCTATGTCGACCTCTGGGTCGACCCATGTCTACGGTGGGTCGACCCACCTTCGAGCCTGTTTTTGGATAATTCTTTCTAATGTATTACTGATGTGTCTTCTATGGTTTAGATTAAAAAGCTAATATCTAAAGGCCTAAAATATAAATATAAAATAAAATAAACTTGGACAATAAATCCAATGAACGTGGACACCTATCTCAAATATAAATAGACTATCAACCTCACTCTTTTCCTACACCTATTATTCTTCATCTTCTTAGCCTTCACTCTATAATTTTCTGAAACTAAAATTGGGGAAGATTCTAGGTGCTGTCAAATTATAGATTTGAAAGGATATTTTGCTTTTACTTCTTTTTCAAAGACCTTATTCTGTATCTACAACAATTTCATGTGAGTATTGCTGTTATTATCATATTTCTTCTAAGTTAATGTTAAAATAGATTCAATAGTTATTACAGTGATTAGTAATCTAAATAAAAATGATTTTGATAGTAAAATATATTAAATCTAAAAGTTACAGTGTTTACAGGTTCATCTTTTACATGTTCTTGTTCATTTTAATTACGGTCAATTACATATTCCTTTTGTAGTTATTATTTGTTTATATATTATATTATTCTTCCTTATCTCATTCTATTTCATTGTTTTGTTTTACAGTCTTGTAATGCCTAATTATCCATAGTGTTTATTTCTGAGCTTAGATCCATTTATCATTTTTCCTTCATATTTGCACCGAGCCTAGGCCAATGAGATCCTAGGCCTTTACTGTTGGATTTGCGTAAAAATGGAATAATCTATAATAATATTATTAAAGGGATTTTAGGCATTGGTAAAATATGGGCTCTAAATGGGATAAAAGGAAAAATATGTTCATGTTAATTTGAGAAGCATGTAAATTTATCATTGACATTAATTTAGAGAATTTTTTTCATGTTAATTTGAGAAACATGTTAATTTTCCATTAGCATTAATTTAGAGAACATGTTCTTGTTAACTTGAGTAAATTTAAAGAATTTGTTCATGTTAATTTTCCATTGACATTAATTATGAGAATATGTTCATGTTAATTTGAAAAACATATTAATTTGTCATTGGCATTAATTTAGGGAATACTTTCATGTTATTTTGAGAAACATGTTAATTTGTCATTGACATTAGTTTGGAGAATATGTTCATGTTAATTTGACATTAATTTAGAAAACATGTTCATTTGTCATTTATGTTCATTTGACAGTAATTAGGAAAAACATATTCAATTCTCATTTATGTTCACTTGATAATAATTTGGGAAAAACATATTCATTTGTCATTTATGTTCATTTGACAATAATTGAAAAAAAAACATATTCATTTGTCAGTTAAGTTCAATTGACAATAATTTTGGAAAACATGTTCATTCGACATTAATTCGTAAAACATGTTAATTGTACTTAATATGACATTAAGTAACCTGTATCTAGAAACCATGTTAATTGGTAGGGATGGGTGTGTTTCGGTTCGGTGCAGTTTGAAGATCAAATCGGTTCCGCACCGCATCAAACGGTCGATCAAAAATAAAAACCATTATACTAACCATTCAGACGGTTCGGTTTCGATGTAATATGGTCCGATTTTGGTTCGGTCCGGTTTGATCCCGTATTAAATATGAAACAAGAGAATTACTTCAATCAACAATCAATTTACAATTGTATGACGTTGTGTCACCTGAAGATTAAAACACATAGCGTTATCTTGAATTGATATAACTACAACATACGCTGAAAATAGAAAATATATTGCTAAAATAAAAATGTTAGATAGGAATTTGTAAAAAAATTATTGTAATGTTGTCAGTGTAACTATGTGGTCCAGTTTGGTTTAATATGGTTTGATAACACTTCAAACCGCAACCAAACCGTATCATTGTGAGTCGGTTTGGTTTGTACTGTTTGCTTTAGAGAGAGAATCTGGTGCGGTTTTCCACACCATTTTTGCTGTCCGGTCTGGGAGGTTTCCGCATTGCGGTGCGGTTTATGCCCAACTCTATTAATTGAAATGAATTATACTTAATTTGATATTATGTAACATGGATCGAAAAAGCTTGTTAATTAAAATGAATTGTACTTAATATGACATTAAGTGACCTGTATCTGGAAAACATGTTAATTGGAATGAATTACACTTACTTATACATCGAGTAAACATGAAAAATGGAATAAGATATACTTAATTGACTATTAAATAACTTGTAATCTGTATCTGTAATAAGGGATCAGCCCGACTTAGGGAAGGGTTGCATAAAGAATTACATTTAATAGGAAATGTTATTTACAACCAGGGAATATAACACAGGGTTATGTAAAGCTTATTAATGAACTTAAACCTGTTGAGTTAAACCTCTCTGATTAATAACCTAAGACGTCCATTCTGCTAGTAAAACATGTGGGGACTCTTAAAATTCTAGCTAACTTGGGAGCCAAGCCTAGGAGTGGCTTGTCTCAACCTACTTTTTTATTTATCATTGTGGAATCCATATCAATCAGTAACGTCCTATTAACAAATGAGTCTCGCACTAGGTATAGACCATGGCATGTGTAACACCCCGTAATTTTAAAGGAAATTATTAACAATAAACTAAAGGATACTTAAATAAATATTGGGAATTAAGTAAAGCGGGTTGTTCCATTGTGTTTTTCTTGGAATTCTAGTTAAGAAATACTCCGAGTTTGAATAAACCGGACATAGTATGAGGAAGATATAAAGGTTAGGTGTTTTTATACGTATAAAAAGGATAAATGTAAATATAAACCAAAATAGTTCAAAATAAATCAAATAAACGAAGCGAGAAGACGAATGTGGGAAGCAGACCCGTTAAGGGTCGACCCACGCCTGGTGTGGGTCGACCTACAGGCTGACCCAAGTTCAGGTGGGTCGACCCATGGGTCAACCCGGGTGGGGATGGGTCGACCCAACCTCGATCTGATGAAATGCATTTCTCTAGTTCTTGACTATTTTGTTGGCCAGGTTCATTATTTTACTATGTGGTTGAATTTAAAAATAGAGATCTGATGGTTAAGGATTGTCTTGTAAACTCTATATAAAGGCATGCACTCCTATCAAATCAATTATAGTTCTTCATACTTCTTCCTCAAACTCTTGTTCTAAAAGTATAAAATGGAGATGGGGAGATGCTGCCGAAACTTGGATTGAATCAAGACTATTCTTATCTAACTAATACAAGATTCTCTTCTGCAACATCAGCATATTATTCTACGTTCTTTAAATCCAATCTCTGTGAGTTCACGTTACTTTTAGATATAAAAATTTAAAAGTAATCCTGACCTGTTAATAAATCTGGATCTGAGCCTATGCCTTTTAAGAAACTGACTCATATCTAAACAATTCTGCTATATTTACATATATTTTTATATACACCTGTTCCGTTGTTTATTTATTATCTGATGCCTATTTCTGTTATTATATGCCCATTTTTGTTGTTGTATGCCTATTTCTGTTTTTCTCCCTCTGTTATTCCCTTTTTATTTTGTAAGCATAGGCTACCTTCGAGCCTAGGCCAATCTCGCTGAAACATGCGTACAAACAAAATTGGGATAATTTGGGAATGATAATTTGGGGGCATATCTTATACTGTGAAATATGACTGAAATTTGGGGGCATATCTTATATTGCGAAATATGACTGAAATTTGGGGGCTATTATGTACTATGAAATATGACTGAAAATTTAAGGTTATATCTTATATTGTGAAATATGACTGAAATTTGGGGCATATCATATGCTGTGAAATATGACTGAAATACTGGGGGAATATCATATACTGTGAAATATGATTGAAATTGGGGGAATATCTTATATTGTGAAGTAAGACTGAAATTTGGAGGCAAAGCTTATACACTGAATTATGACTGAAAATTTGGGGGCATATAAATTTTTAGGCATAATTCAATGATTAGGCGGAACATGTAAATAAAACTATAAGTAACCTATGGAACCTAATAACTCCGTTGGGTTATATAAACCTGATAGCCTGTAATACTTAACCTATTTAATATTATGGGTTATATAAATCTGTCAACTTGTTTAATCTGTTAGGGTTTTGTGAACCTGTTAACTTGTTTAATCTGTTGGGGTTATATGAACCTGTTAACTTGTTTAATCTATTTGGGTTATACGAACATGTTAACCTGTTTAATATGTTGGGGTTATATGAACCTATAATACTTAACATGTTTAATCTGTTGGGGTTATATGAACTTGTTAATCTATAATACTTAACCTATTAAATCTGTTGGGGGTCAAATAAACCCGTTAAATCTTTAGGGGTTAAGTAAACCTGTTAAATCTATGGAGTTAAGTAAATCTGTTAAATCTGTATGGTTAAGCAAACCTGTTTAATTTGTGGGTTTAAGTAAATCTATTAAATCCATGGAGGCTATACGAACTTATTAACCTATAAGACTTAACCTGTTTAATCTGTTGGGGTCATGCGAACCTGTAAATCTGAAAGGACTAAGCTATCAAAAATCCTAGTTAGTTGGGGACACAAGCCTAGGGGTTTGCCTTATATCATCTGTTGTGTGGGACCCATATCAATCAGTAACTCATTCTGGTATCAAAGGGGACTCTACACTAGGTAGCTCTTACTGAATTGATTGTAAGAGATTCATCTCGGATGGGGTACTTAATGGTGCATTCCAACGGAGTCATGTGCGTGCTTGGATCCGACTTGCCTGGGAAAATAAGCCATTGTAGCACCAATAAATAGGTCTGTGTCCTTCTGTAGGTTGCCACTTTAGCGAGTAATACACCCTACTGTGGAGTCGACACAGGGTATTTACACAGTTGGGGTGTCGATCACTGGGGTAGTAATTATGGTACATCTAGTCCTGTCTGTTTTTTGTTTAGGTGCTCGTTATTTCTATTTGGGGGTAACACCCGTTATTTCTGTTGAGGTACCTATTATTTCTATTTGGGTGTAAAACCGTTATGTAACTAGAGTACACCTAGAACTACCATTATGTTTCTGTTGGAATCATCCTTTTTTTATTTAGTAATTAGGGGATACCTAATCTTGTCACATATTTGTTATACTAGTATTGGTGCAGAGGAAAGTATTTTAGAAGCATAGTCTACTCTGTTTATTCTGCATATTCTGTTTAGCCTGTTTATATCCGTTTTATGATATTGTTATCTCTCATCCAGTTTTATATGCCTGTCATGATACTTTTACTTCTTTATATGCTAAAAGTCACTGGACTCGCCAAACTTTATGTCTGACCCATTTTGTTTCCTTTTCTCTCTCTTCCTTTTCCCTACCAGGTTCTCAGGGTGGGAAAGCTCAGGCGTGATTTGGAATTTCTCTCTCTTCTGTTTCTGCTTGGATCTGGATCTTCTTGATGTATCGCCTTGACTACTTGTCTACTTTATTGTGGCTATTATTGGGGATCATGGTTTTACATTTCTGCACTCTGATGGCTTCTCGCGCAAGACAGTTTTTTTAGTTTCAGTATTTTAGCCTGATGTTGTAACTTGTTTTGAGACTACGATCTTATTCTGCTAAGTAATGAAGTTTTTTATTCCGCTATTATTTTTATATCTGTCTTGTGATATTTTGTTTCTATTTACCTATAACGCTTCATGAAACTTAATGCATTCTAATAAAGAGTGACATTAATGGACGTGGGGTCTCACATTTTATATCAGAGCTGAAGGTTACAAGATCGGATAAAGGTTTTGAAAATTGTTTTCAAAAATAAAGTATTTTCAATGAAAATTCCATTTTCGAAAAACATATTCCCCAAAGCCATATAAAATATCTTTCCGATTCTTTGTTTGAGTCCCTTTTCTTTCCTCTTCTTTCCAGCATGTCTGGGGAACCAAACTTCCCAAAAGGTGTTCCCATTGCGGCATGGTTATGTAGGCATGTTTAAACTACAACATACGCCGTAGAGCAAGGATGTGCCCAACTTATATCTGTAGCCACAGTAGTTCCTCCTACAGCTAATTTTCTCCCAATCTTCGCAAGGATTTTTATGCTGTGGAGGCGACCTTCGAGAGACTTGTTAACATGCTGCACGAGGATGGTGAAGAGGAGAATAAAGGAGTTAAGACCGATCAGACGCAAAATAAGAATGTGTGGCCCAAGAAAGAATCGTAAAAGAAGGGTGAAAACAACGATAATGCTAAGGCAAGAAGAAGTGTCATAGTTGTGGGAGCTTGGGTCATTTGGTCAAGGATTGTAGAAAAAGGAAGAATTCTTTCTTCAACTGTGGTGAAATCGGACACTATACTAGGGAGTGCCCAAAGAAGTAAGGACGTGGAAAAAGTGCAAGGCCTTCTGGAGGGCAGTGCATGCTCTCAAGGCCAGTGTACTGGACAAAGGTAGGAAAGTTTATGTTGAAGGTTTGGTTTCTCTTTCTGATCATCAAGTTAGGAATCTTTTTTATTCTAGCGCTTCTCACTCTTTTATATCTGACTTTGTGGTTGTGTCTCTACACCTTAGTACTAGTATCGTTTCTGATCCCATTATTTTCTCAAGCCCCATTAGGGGCAAGACTCATTAGTCTATAATATGTCGGGGTTTGAGGATATCTGTGTTGGGCACCGAGTTTGAGTGCGACACATATATGCTTGGTTTTATGGGCTATGGTCTGATTCTAGGGATGGATTGACTAGCCATGTGTGATGCCATCCTAGACAGTGAGAGGAGGGTCGTTAGACTTTTGACTTGCCGAGCAAGGACTCTCAAGATTTCCTATGACCCAATGGGGCCTTTCATGCTTCGTTACGTAGAATCACTTGATGCTTCTGTCGATGATTTACGATCTGTACCTGTAGTCTATGAGTATCCGGATGCTTTTAACGTGAGATTGATTTCCAGGTATACTTAGTGGATAGTGTGAAGCCATTCGCATTGCCTGTGCACCAAATGGTCCTAGGGAAAGGAGGGAGCTTAGCAAGCAAGTAGGGGAGCTACTTGAGAAGGGGTTTATTAGGCGAAGTATATTAGAACGGGGTGCTCCAGTCGACTTTGATACTAAGACGGACAGTTCACTTCTTCTAGGTGTACATTAAAGGGAGTTGAATAAGCTCACCATAAAGAATAGGCACCCACTCCCGAGGATTGACGATTTTTTTGACCAGCTTGTTGGCGTATCTATTTTCTTGCAGTTGTATCTAGCCATGGGATTTCATCAGTTGAGACTGGTCGAGGACAGTATAGACAAAACCACTTTCAGGACTTCATATATCTTCTTTGAGTGGCTAGTCATGCCTTTTGGGTTGACGAATGCACCTGCATATTTTGTGGATCTAACGAGTAGGGTGTTTAGGGAATTTTAAACAAGTTCGTGGTGGTCTTTGAGTATGAAATCCTGATTTTCTCGAAGAGCGAGAAAGAACATGCCTTACATTTAGGAGAAGTTTTGAGGAATCTTAGAGCTCACCAACTTAAGGAGAAATTCTTCATGGGTCACTTTTGGAGAAAGGAGGTAAGATTTCTAGGGCATGCGGTCTCCAAGGATGGGATAGCGATGGATCCCGCGAAAGTAGTTGCAGTTCAAGATTAGAAGGTTCCAAGGAATGCAACGAAGGTAAGAAGTTTTCTTGGTTTATCGGGTTATTATAGGAAGTTTATCACGGACTTCGCTAAGATATCAGCCCCACTCACCAGACCGACGTAGAAGAGTCTGACCTTTTCTTGGAGTATTGACTGTGAGGATGCTTTCCAATGATTGAAGAGGGCTCTGACAACAGCCTCAGTTTTGACTTTGTCTGATGGGAACAAGGTGTTCACAGTGTACACTGATGCTTGTGGTATAGGGCTTAGTGTCGTCTTGTTGCAAGGGGAAAGGATAGAAGACAGCTGAAAGTTTATGAGAGGAACTACCCTACCCATGATTTGCAATTGCCTGCTATAGTGTTCACACTTGAGACTTGGCGACATTATCTACTTGGGGAGAGGTTCTAGTTATACACGGATCATAAGTCGCTCAAGTATTCATTCTCACAGAAGGATCTCAATTTGAGACAGCATAGATGGATGGAGTTTCTAGCGTACTATGACTTTGAGATTGCCTATACCTCTGGCAAGGGGAATGTAGTGGGGGATGAGTTGAGCAGGCAGAGGATGACCTTGAGTCCTTTATTCTAGAAGGGAGGAGTTTGGTGTACATATCGACCTTTGATTTTAGGCCATCTACGGATCTTACACCTGGTTTGTTTGCATCTTTAGAGGTGCGACCTACTCTTATGAATCAGATAAGGATCTTTGCAGCGAAAGGACCCACAAATATCAGACATCTCGGGTAGGCTCAGTAGAAGGTGAGATTACCAGAGAGATTGGTAGGTGTTCATGATGTTTTTCACATTTTCCATTTGCAGAACTATCTTCACAATACAGTAGAGGTGGTTGGGCCAAGCTTGCTTGAGGAAGTAGAGGTAGATAGGGAGGAAACAGTTAGACGAGTTCCTACCCGTATACTTTGATCAGAGTTTAAGAAACTACGCATTAGAGAGGTTAAGTTGATGAAAGTGCAATGGGGAGAAGAAAGCAAGGATGCAACTTGGGAGACTAAAGGTAAGATTCGCGCTTCATACCCCTTTCTTTTCAAGGGCGTGTTCATAACTTTTTTTCCAAGCTTTTACTCGTACTTGGTTTTATCATTTGAGTATATCCTATCGATCAAATCTTCTACCTTTAGGTAGAAAACTAATGGATGTAAACATGTGTTTCAGACATGTTATGTTTGATGGACGCAAGTGTTTGCTAGTGGTTTCTCGTGGATGCATACACACACACTAGGCATTAGATTTGCTCAAAGCACTCTCATACTACTTATGGATGTATGTGCATTTTTTTAATGGTTGGAAGCGGATGTATACTCATACGGATGCTGTATTTGAATAGATGATTGTGCACACATATAGTGTTTACATGATATACTAGGACTATTTGTATACATCTTGGATTCATGACACTAACATATGTTGCAATAAGGAGGTCGAATAAATCAAGGGACCGCCTGATTTTCGCATTAACATAGGGACATATACACAAACCTTTTGCATATGCTCATACCAGCATTAGGAATTCTTAAGGACAATGGATTCATGTGGATGATGAATGAGTAGAATATTGTAGATGAATGTAATAAACATTCTTCTTAACTTGGAAATTTCAGGGATGAAATTCTTTAGGTAGGGGAGAATGTAACACCCTGTAATTTTAAAGGACATTATTAACAATAAAATAAAGGATACTTAATTGAATATAGGGAATAAGTTGAACGGGATGTACCATTGCATTTATCTCGGAATTCTGGTTAAGACAGACTCCGGGTTTGCGTAAAATGAACATCGTATGTGGAAGATATAAAGGTTAGAAGTTTGTATATGTATAAGCAGGGTATATGTAAATATAAACCAAAACATATCAAAATATATCAAATAAATGAAGCGGGAAGGCGACAATATGGGAAACAGACCCGCTAAAGGTCAACCCGCACCTGGTCTGGGTCGACCTACGGGTCGACCCAAGGTCTGGTGGGTCGACCCATGGGTTGACCCAGGTGGGGATGGGTCGACCCATGGGTCGACCTAGGTGGCGAAATGTATTTCTATTGTTCTGGACTATTATATTGACCAGGTTCATTATTTTACCGTGCGATTGGATTTAAAAACAGAGATCTGACGGTTAAGTATTGTCTTGTGACCTCTATGTAAAGGCATGCACTCCTATCAAATCAAATACACTTCCTCATACTTCTTCCTCAAACTCTTGTTCTAAAAGTATAAAATGGAGATGGGGAGATGCTGCCGAAACTTGGATTGAATCAAGACTATGCTTATATGACTAATACAAGATTCCTCTTCTACAACATCAATATATTATTATCTGTTCTTTAAATCCATTCTTTGTGAGTTCACGTTACTTTTAGATATAAAAGGTTAACAGTAATCCTGCCCTGTTAATAAATCTAGATCGAAGCTTATGCCTGTTAAGAAACTCATTCATATCTAAACAGTTCTGCTATATTTACATGTATTTTTCTATACACCTGTTCCGATGTTCAGTTGTTATCATGTGCCTATTTCTGTTATTATATGCCCATTTCTGTTATTGTATGCCTATTTCGGTTCTTCTCCCTCTCTTATTTCCTTTTTATTTTATAAGCCTAGGCTACCTTCGAGCCTAGGCCAATCTCGCTGAAACATGTGTACGAACGAAATTGAGATAATTTGGGAGTGATTGGTTATCATAATTTGGGAGCATATCTTATACTGTGAAATATGAATGAAATTTAGGGGCATATCTTATATTGTGAAATATGACTGAAATTTGGGGAAATATCTTATAATGTGAATTATGACTGCAAATTTGAGGGCATATCTTATATTGTGAAATATGACTGAAATATGGGGCCATATCTTATATTGTGAAATATGACTGAAATTTGGGGGAAAAGCTTGTACTGTGAATTATGACTGAAAATTTGGGGGCATATAAATTTGTTGGCTTAATTCAAGGATTAAGAGGAATTGTGAATAAAACTGTAAGTAACCTATGGAACCTGATAACTCTGTTGGGGTTATATAAACATGTTAGCCTGTTATACTTAACTTGTTTAATCTGTTTGGGTTATATAAACCTGTTAACTTGTTTAATCTGTTAGGGATTTATGAACCTGTTGACTTGTTTAATCTGTTGGAGGTTATATGAACCTATTAACTTGTTTAATATGTTGGGGTTATATGAACCTGTTAACCTGTTTAATATGTTGGGGTTATATGAACCTGTTAATCTTAATACTTAATTTGTTTAATCTGTTAGGGTTATATAAACCTGTTAATATGTAAGACTTAACCTATTAAATCTGTGGGGTTTAAGTAAACCTGTTAAATCTATGGAGTTAAGTAAATCTGTGAAATCTATGGGATTAAGTAAACCTGTTGAATCTGTGGGGCTAAGTAAATCAGTTAAGTCTATGGGGTTTAAACGAAATGTTAACCTGTAGACTTAACCTGTTTAATCTGCTAGGGTTATGCGAACCTGTAAATCTCGAAGGCATAACCTATTAAAAATCCTAGTTAGTTGGGGACACAAGCCTAGGGGTATGGACTTATGTCATCTGTTGTATGGAGCCCATATCAGTCAGTAACCCAATCTTGTATCAAACGGGGACCCTGCACTAGGTAGGGGTCAGGGCATGCTTGCTAAACTAGTTGTAAGAGGTTCATCTCGAAGGGGGTGTTTAATGACGCGTTCCAGCGGAGTCATGTGCATGCATGCATCCGGCTTTCCTGGGAAAATAAGCCGTTGTAGCGCTAGTAAATTGGTCTGTATCCTTCTGTAGGTTTCCACTTTAGGGAGTAATACACCCTATTGTGGGGTCGACACAGGGTATTTACATAGTTAGGGTGCGATTGTTGGGGTAGTTATTAGGGTACATCTAGTCCTGTCTGTTTTCTATTTAAGTACCCGTTATTTCTATTTGGGGGTAACACCCATTATTTCTGTTGAGATACCTGATATTTTTGTTTGGGGGTAAAACCCGTTATGTAACTAGGTACACCTAGAACTATCATTATGTTTCTGTTGAGATCAACCTGTTTCTGTTAAGTAATTAGGGGATACCTGATCCTGTCACATATTTGCTATACTAGTATTGCTGCAGAGGGAAGTATTTGAGAAGCATAGTCTACTCTGTTTGTTCTGCTTGTTCTTTTCAACTGTTTATATCATCATATGATATTGTTATCTCTCATCCAGTTTTATATGCCTTTCATTATACTTTTACTTCGTTGTATGCTAAAAGTCACTGTACTCTCCAAACATTATGTTTGACCCGTTTTTTTTCTTTTCTCTCTCTTCCTACCCCCTGGTTCTCAGGGTGGGAACGCTCAGGCATGATTAGGACTTTCACTCTCTTCTGTTTCTGATTGGATCTGGATCTGCTTGATGTATCGCTTTGACTACTTGTCTACTTTATTATAGCTATTATTGGGGATTATGATTCTACATTTATGTACTCTGATGGCTTTTAGCGCAAGACAGATGCTTTGGTTTTATTATTTTAGCCTGATGTTGTAACTGGTCTTGAGAC
Organism: Allium sativum; assembly: GCA_030737875.1. Classification (NCBI taxonomy): domain Eukaryota; kingdom Viridiplantae; phylum Streptophyta; class Magnoliopsida; order Asparagales; family Amaryllidaceae; genus Allium; species Allium sativum. Next base: position 526,221,027 of record CM060922.1, on the reverse strand, counting down.
TACGATGTTTTTCTGCTAAGTAATGAAGTTTTAAATTCTGCTGCAATTTTTATATCTGTCTTATGAGATTCTGTTTCTATTTACCTATAACGCTTCACGAAACTTAATGGATTCTGATAAAGAGTGACATTAACGGACGTGGAGTGTCACAACATGCTTTACCGATGGATGATTGTAATAGGTTCAAATTCTGGAGGTAGGCACGGTCGTGTTCCGATGGAACCGTGAGCGTGCGTTATCCAATTGAGAAAGATAAGACGCTGCAACACTATTGGGTAAGGATATGTCTTTTTATGTGATAGGTTCGAGACTGATATCCCAAATACCATAGCTCGTAGGTTATTCATGTCCGTTTAGGGAGCCAACCAACGGGTAGCATTAGAAAATTCCTTCGTAATTACTTGTTTCTGTCTGAATCTGTAGAAGTGAAAAATAGTCAATTTCCTTGATCTGATTATTATTACTATTATTGTTATTATCATCATTTTCTTTTCCATAAGAATAACCAGTCCTTATTATAGTTCATATTAGTCATTGTTCAGCTTTAGAGATGTATAGACACTTACCCTCTTATGACATTAGAACTACAATTTATCTGTTTTCTTTAACTTAGTAAGTCGAACGGGAATTCATAGCAGAACACCAGGATTTATGTCTGACCCATTTCCTTTCTTCCTTTCTTTCCCCCAGGCTTACAAGGAGAAAGTATATAGTTCAAATTTCTTATTTGATTTTGTCGTTATGGATTTCTATAAAAGTTGGATCACTTCCTATTCTTTTTCCAAGATTAGGTTGTATTTTTTTGACTATTTGGGAAAAAAATATTATTTTACTCTGATGTTGTTTTTGACTGAAATTTTGAGACATGACACTTTGTAATAATTTGGATAATTGAAACAAGGATGGTTTTGTAGTTAAAAGTGAACATTCTTCTCCCATTGTAAATTTATATTTTCATTTCTTATGAAATCTTAGTCTCTGTAATGTTTTACATCTTTATACCTACAATGCTTCATATTTTCCTAATGAAATCCTCATACGAGTGACATTAAGGAATGTGAGGGTGTTACACATTATCTACTTGTCTAATCTGTAATCCTAAGATGAAAGTAAGTTCTCCCATATGACCCAATTCAAATTATCTAGTCATGATTTCTAAGAATTCTTGATTCATTTTATTATTAGTTAATCCAAATATTATATCGTCTTTATAGATTTATGCCAATCGAATATCATTTTCATTTCTTTTAATTAATAGTTTATTATTAGAGACTTTGATATTGATGATGATGGTTTTTATGACAACAACTTTTAATCAACTTTATTTCAATTATTATTGTTATAAAATATATATTAACACTGTTTTCTAGAATATATATATATATATGTATATATAAGAGATCTATGAAGGTATTCATTATTGAAGACTGTACAGTTCAGAGAATCAAGATTTCAAGGTAAAAGAGCTCAAGTTTCAAGAGTCATGAGTATCAACAAATCAGGAGTTCAAGAATTTTAGAGTAAATGTGCCTAGAAATGCAGTTAAAACTCTAGTTAGTACTCGATTCTGATTTCAAATTTAAATTCTGATCTCAAATTTAGTCCTGATTTCAAACTTCCATTCAAAATAATTTCAAAAATTATTTACTTGATTTTAAATCTAGTTTTCAAATGATTTCAAAATTACTTCCTTATTTATAAATATATACTTTTTTATTTTAGAAATATTTTAACTCCCGAAATTTATTTTTAATTCTATTTTCAAATTTATGTTTAATAGTTTCTTTTAGACCTTTAGTTTAACTTTCAAAAATTTTACTAGATTTATTATAATTACTTATGTTTTCAAATTACTTGTTTATACTAAATTTTAATATATTCATAGTTTTATATTTATACTTTATATCATTTTATATTTAGTTTCTTAAATATTTTTATTACATTTTTATACGAGTTTTTTAGATATATTTTACTTTGAATAAAATGTTTTAATATAGAGGAATATTGTTTGTTTTAACACGGGATTCATCATAATTTATTTAAACATTATTTACTTCGCTTTAAAATTCATATTTTGATTTTACACTAGCATTTGTTGACATATAAGAAGTGATATGTCGACGTACTAGGCTTTTGTAGGTCTTTTAGATTTTGAAAAGAAGTGTCTTTTGAATTCAAAACTTTACTGAAAAAGTTATGACTGTTGGAAACCTATAAATACCTTCTCGAATTCGAATTTTTAATCACTTTTCATCTCCTTCTTCCTCTCTAAACGTTCCACCATTATTATACTTGATTTCTTAACTTCTGCCTTTATACTACGTCGATTTCAATAGAAATCATATCATTCTTCTTCTCTTCCAATTCTAAATCAAAATATCTCTAAAGTCAAGTGTTACTCAAGAGTTATAGACTATTTGTGATCAAATATCTCAATACCAATCCTATCTAGTCAATACTACAAAAATTGATGAGAGAAGAGTATGGTCTTGCCCCATTTAAAGTGACTGGGCGAGATTTTGTCCTAGAAATCGATTTGTATAAAGTTGTGGCCCATATATTCACTAAGTCTCACTGTACTTGGAATTAGTCGGGGTGTGCCATTGTAGCCATGAAATCAAAGACTGTAATTTGACTTGTTGAACAAAAATCCACATCAACCTCGCGTTGTGTGGGAATGGATTCTTTTATTGGTTCTGTATTTTTTAATATCTATGATCTACATATTTTGTAGTGTAATCCAAAAATATTTTAAGGAACTAATATGTTCCATAAAACACAATTCACCCCCTCTAGTGTTTAGTTTTCCTGTTTAGTTTTCCTTAAGATCCTTAATTCGCATCCTCAACATAAACTTGGCATCTTAATGTTAACACTGTTAAGAAAATTTTTCTTGGTAATAAAATACCCTTTACTGATAATGTTTTGCCTCATATTTGCAACTATTACCAAATGGGAAAAATTATAAATTACCCTTTCCTAACTCTCTTACAAGTTATATAAACCATTTGACCTTATTGCTACAGATCTGTGGGATCTTGCTCCAATAAGTTCTAATTTTGGGTACAAGTGCTATTTATCTTTTGTTGGTACTTGTACTAGGTATACATGGATGTATTTACAAAAGTCCAAATCTGAAACTACTAGTGCTATTATAAATTATGTGAAACTAATAGAGAATCAATTCACTACACTATAAAGATTTTTCAATCAGATGGTGGAGCTGAATTTAAGCCTATATGTAATTTCTTACAAAGTAGAGGCCTAACGCATAGATCTCCATGCCCATATACTTCAGAAAATAATAGACTAATTAAGAGAAAACATAGACATATAGTTGAGTCAGGTTTAACACTATAAGCACGAGCTTCTCTACCATAAAGTTTTGGCCAAAATCATTTAATTCTGCTGTTTATTTAATAAATAGGATGCTAACCAAAGTATTAAATGGAATAAGTCCCTTAGAAAAGTTGTATAGTGTTAAACCAAACTATAATAATATTAAGATGTATGGATGTTTATTCTTTCCCTATCTAAGGCTATATAATGCTAATAAACTCGACTTTAGATCAAAGCCATGTACATTTATTGAATACTTCACTCATTACAAAGGATATAAATATATTGATGCTAATGGAAGAATCTACATTCGCAGACATGTTATTTTCAATGAAAATATTTTCCCATTTAAAGATTCTTCTATAAAAACTATAAAAAAAGTGTGTAACTTAAAGGTATGTATACCTAAGTTATCAAATGTTGTTGACCTAAGATATGAGGTGGATAGTACCACTGTTGCTGATGCTCAAGGTGTTCAACATGACATGACTAATAAATCCCACCAAGCCTACAGTGAGCCTCTCCGCTATGCCAATAATTACCCTGCATGAAATCAAAATGAGAATGAAACTATAACTCCTGAAAGTCAATCAAGTTCTCAGACATGCAGATCAAGAAATGATGTTTATATGAGTAGTGGAAATCAAGGAAATATATCAAATAGTGATACTACTCAACCTGATCAAAGTAACTTACCATCTACCAATGTCCAAGGTCAAACAGGAAAAACCATGATAATAAGAGCCAAGAGTGGCATCTTTAAGCCTAAAATTTTCTTGGCAACCACCAGTACAATTGAACCAGACAATTATAATCAAGTTGCAAAGGATAAAAACTAGAGAAATGCCATGAATGAAGACTATAATGCTCTTATCAAGAATAACATATGGGAGCTAGTTTACCCCCAAGCAATAAGAACATAATAAGGTGTAAATGGATTTATAAACTGGAAAAGAATGATGATGGCACCATAAATAGGTACAAATACAGGCTTGTTGCAAATGGGTTTACCCAAGAGTATGGATTTGAATTCAATGAAACATTTTCTCCAGTGATCAAACCTTCAACTATCAGACTAGTATTTACTATTATTGTATCAAATGGGTGGAAAATAAAGCATCTAGATGTCAATAGTGCATTTCTGAATAGTGTTCTACAAGAGGAGATATATATGCAACAACGACAGGGATTTATTCAAAATTTTGAAAAAGTATGCGAGCTTAACAAGGAAACATATGGCTTGAAAGAAGCTCCTAGAGTGTGGTTTGATCAACTAAAAACCACTCTAGAAACTATGGGATATCATCCGACCAAATCTAACTCATCTCCCTTTGTTAATATTAATAATTCATCCACATTACATATACTAATATATATATATTGATGATTTAATTATTAAGTAGCAATGACAATGAGATTAGGCAAACAACTGAATACCTAGAGAAATAGTTTTCTATCAAAAATTTGGGTGACATATCATACTTCCTTGGGATAGAAGTCAAAAGACAATCAGATTCTGAAATCCAACTCTGTCGAAAGAAGTATATTTAAGAATAACCGACAAGGGCAAAGATGAATGATACTAAACCTCAACCGACACCAATGATACCAAATCAGCGTTGTTCTAGAAAGAGAGGAGAATCCATAATTAATGTAAAACAGTGTAGAAGTGTTGTAGTTGTTAACCGACCTTTTGGTTCGGTTCCCAAAAGCACACCAGTCCTGCTTGACTCAACGCATTGCATGGCACTAAAACTCGAAGTGTCTCCAAAGCACTAAGGATTCAAGCCGGAGAGAAGTCATGCAAGTATAGGCCTCACAACACCTCTAGGAAGTACATTCCGAATCCCTCAAGCCATACATTTTGACTCCCTCACCTGACGTCAAACGTTTCCCTCAAGCTCTTCGCATTTCAAATCCCTTGTCTCGCATTAGCGATTTCGAAACCCACTGGCTCCACACTGTCCATTTCGTATCCCTCACCTCATTCTCTATTTCGCATCCTCCATCCACTCGAAAATCTCCCCACTGTATCCCTCAGGATACGATTTTGTACCCCTCAAGGGATAAAAAATCTCATATCCCCAAGGGATACAGAGATGCCGTATCCCCTGGGATACGAATTTGTATCCCTAAGGGGATAAGGGAATTCATATCCACATGGGGATACGAAATAGCCATATCCCAAGGGATACGAAATTCATATCCTTTGGGATACAAAATTCGTGTCCTTCAAGTGGGATACGAATCTTCATGTGCACTAATAGGGGGATGCGAAATTCTGAAGGAAGCTCTCTAGGGATACAAAATTCTGCTGTGTGTTCCCCAAATCTCGTCTACTCCTACTTAACCCACTAGCTATAAATACCCCCTTGCTCATTCTTCACAAAGGTTGGATTTTGGTTGATTTTAAATCTCTACAAGCTCCTTTATGTTCTTCTTTCCCTTTATGTTATTTACTGATTTCCGCACTTCGTTTTCCATACGTGAAACGTTATTCTCTAGTAATAGAGAATCTTTGGGTGTTACGACATTTTTTGCTGTCAACATTCTTGTGCTTTCACTAAGAACTTAAACTTTCCTCTTTTCGCCCATTTTCTCGAGTTCGATGCGCTACTCGGGTTTCTTCCTAACCTACCACTCGAGTCCGCTTACGATGGTTAAGCGATCAAAGAGCCTAATGGTCGGAACCTCCGTAGTTGTCAACACTGCCGCTTCTCAATAACTCCAATCAGCGGGAAACTCGACTGAAATGGATATCATTCCTTGTACGGACCCCGATGCTCCTGCAACTCAAGCGTAGCTTTATGCACTTAATAAAAGTTGGAAGATAGATCACAAGAACTCTACGACACGTTTAAGAATAACATCGTCCTAATGAGTCAACTTCAAGTATGTCAATGTGTCGTTTCTCAACTCCAGCTTGCTCAGAACAATGCTCAGCCGTAGCTCAACGCCTCGGTAAGCTCTTCTTCTGATACTCGGGGCTGAAGTCAAAGATGGAGGGTCACTATCAATGCAAACGTCGTTGCCCAAACCAAAGCTGATGTCAATGACAACGACAAGGGAAACGGTAACGGAACTACCGTAACTTTCAACGAGGGACGCGTCAACGCGACCATTCTTAGTTGATTATCAACGATGAATTGGGTCCCAGTAACCGATGCCCTCCTTGACAGAACCCAATTGTCGTTGCTCTAAACTTGCGACCTACATTTTAGCAACTCTACAGGCCCAAGTTCCATCTAATCAAAATCTATATCTATTTGGTCAACCTCATCAACCATATAAGAATCAGACAAACAATGCTGATGGCATGGATAAGGACGAGCCCGATGTCCATCCCAAAGACGTCCACGGTTCAGGACCCTTGAGGCGAACCACGACCGCTCGATTCCACCAGCGGATGTTAAACCTGCATATCTCCCCGACATGATTCGAAGGATCATGAGGGATATGCGAGGGAACACCAATGACATGTTGGAATCTAACAAGAGAGGTAATCCTTTCACCCGGGTCGTGCATGATGCCGAGTGGCCCCAATGCTTTAACATGCCATAACTCTCACTCTATAGGGGAAAGACTGATCCTTGTGGCTTTCTGAATCGCTACGAGTGGCACATGGACTCTAGTGGGGACATTGATGCAGCCAAGTGCAAATGCTTCCCGTTTTCTTGTAAAACACGGCTTGGCTCTAGTTCACCCGCCTCCCAGCTAACCCGATCTCTACCTTTGATCAACTTGCTATGGACAAAGTCGAACAATTCAGGATGTCTGTGCCTATGCCAAAGAATACTCTCACTCTCTCCAACCTCTATTAAGGCCCAATAGAAACAATCAAAAACTACATCGAGCATTTCAATATTGCCCTTGCTGAGGTTGACAATCCAGATACTCGCACAGTCCTTGTCCATCTTGCCAAAGGCATCCTCGCTAGCTCCGAGTTTGGAGCATGGATAGACAGAAAGCAACCAAAGACTCCAGAAGCTTTCTACGAAAGGCTGAAAAATTACCGAGTCAAGAGGAAGCTCGGCGCAACAGGGCTGCTGTAAAAACCCGGATTTTCAGAAATAATTTAAAATTTATATTTTGGCTATTTTAATGGATTTTGAATATTTAAAATGATTTATTTTAAATAATAACGACTAAGAATTTATTTGAATCGATGTTAGAGCAAATAAATTTATTTCAATTATAAAACGAGCCTGAAATGGCGTGGCAGTTTGAAAATTCGATTTTAAATTTCAATTGAATGTATAGGATTCAAAATAAATCGGATTTCTGTAAAACTAGAAATATTTGAATCTGTTGCATTATATCTTTCTAGTTGAATGTACAAGATTCAAAATAAACAGGATTTCAGTAAAACCAGGAATGTTGATTGAATTAAACGCAGGGTTTAATTCATTTAAAAAAATCGTTATATAACGATTTCAAAACCAACCAACATGTAAACTCTCTCTCACTTAAATTACTTTACATTTAAATATATGCTAGGATGCAGACGGGGCTCAGTAGCTCCTGACACTACTTTCTGTACAAACCATGGATGATTTGTGTGATATGTGCGCTGTATAAAATATATATGCGATGTGTGTGTATATATATATATATATATATGTATGCGATGTGAAAAATAAAATATATATGCAATGTGTAAATATATATATATACACATGTATGCAATGTGAAAAATAAAATATATATGCGATGTGTAAATATATATATGTATGTATGTGATGTGAATAAAATTTATATATGCATTGTGAAAATTATATATATGGGTTGTGAAATAAAATATACATATGCATTGTATTAAAATATAAATGCATTGTGAAAATTAAATATAAATGCATTCTAAATATATATATACGAAGTGTGAATAATATATATATATATATATATATATGAAATGAAAATAATATAAATATGAAATGTGAAAAAATATATATATAAAGTGTGAATAATATATATATAATGAAAATAATATATATATATGAAATGCGAAAAATGTATATATAAAGTGTGCATAAAATATATATATGAAACGAAAATAATATATATATATGAAGTGTGAAAATAATATATATATGAAATGTGAAAAAAATATGAAATGTGAAATATGTATATATATAAAATATGAAATATATATATATGAAATGTGAATAACATATATATATGAAATGTGAATAATATATATATATATAAATGAAATGTGAATAATATATATATGAAGTGGGAATGAAATAAATATTGGTTGGTTAAAAATATTATTTTTAACATATATATGAGATGTATAAAATTGTCATGTACTGGAATATTCAATCTTGATTTAGAATTAAAATAAAGTTGAAATCATTTTAAAACGCATGTATAAGCGATTTATAAAATACGTTTTAAATGCAAATCGATGAAATATTATATATATATATATATATATATATATATATAATATAATGGCCTGAATAGAACCCGCCGCGACGCAGTCATTCACGAATTTCGACCATTGACTTTGAATTGATATTAAGGGAGATCCGACCGTCGGATTCTCCTAAAACCAGAACCCTTGGATTTGTATTGAAAAGAGCTTTCCAACGAGTATAAGAGATTTGAAATCTAATGGTTGGATTTGGAATTATTTCCAAATCAAATTTGCAAAAAGGTCGTTGTAAGTGCAGTTCAATGACCTTTTGTGGAAATCAACTGAAAGGACCTTAATAAGAATATTAAAAATATTAATAATTTGTGTAAAATCACAATAAATGATTTGGAATGAATTGGGATGAAAAATTCCATACTTGAAAAGATAAAAATATATTTTTATCAAATTGAACTAGTTATTAACTAGATTAATAATCCAATAATTTTTAAATAAATAAATTGGATTTGGAAAGGGTTTTAATATAACCAAAAATTTCCAATATATAAATTGGAATGGATTTAAGTAGAAATAATCTTCGGAATAATTCGATATTGTATTATGTGATTATACAAATATTGTTGTGGGAATTTGGAAGATATTGATATCGTTATTCCAATACAATATCCATTGGTTTTAGAATTTGATATTGAATATAAACCGATATAATTTCTATTCTGAGCAATATATTTAGTATCGAATTGGATTTTGGGTTTGTCGTGAACTATGTTTAAATGACATTGGTTCTTCAACCCTGTTAAAGTAGGATTAATTTCTAGAAAGTTGAACAATCAATAATAAATGATTAGATTGAAACCAACCGGAGTTTGAATAAATCTTTAATTAGATTGTGAATGTATAGATGGTAATTAAATTACCAAAACATGAATTGTGATTAAACCAAATACACTTGGTTGCTGATATTATTGTGATTGATTGACTATTTGGATGGTGCTCGACCAGTTTATGAGCAAAATATGCTTTTACATTTAGCACTGGGTTGGGTAGAAATATTTGTATGCTAACACCATGTGAAACACATCACGATTTGACTATGAAATGTTTAGCAATGTTGAGTTCATTTCAAATTTAATGAATGATTTTGAAACCATATTTTTTAAGTGAAAAGAAATGTTTTCCCGACTTTGGATAGGGAATATTTTATAAAAATGTTTTATAAATAGAAAGGATTTTGAGGCTTAAACCCGATGATTTGGAAATGATTTGGAAATGTATTATGGTTTTATATTGTGATTCATCGTGTATCCGATTAGTTGCTATTGATAATATATCTGTTTGGTGGTGGAGAATTTATTCTCTTGCTTAACACCCTTCTTTGAGACTACGAGCTCAAAGGTTATGTAATTAATAGTAACTGATCATATGTGTGAACTGCTAATGTAAAGTACTATATTTTGGAAAGTACTTATTATTATCATATTGTGAAATGATTTTCCCTACTTCGCGATATGAAATAATTTAGTATGTGGCTAAATATTCGGGTAATCCAGGGACTAAAAGTATGGGTGCTATAGCCTTAAATGGCTTTGGGCGGTGTATGCTTCCATGCGTGGGAGGTGCGTCATCAATGTAGCCTGCTCCATCGTGGGGGGTGCGCACACACACACAAACACACACACACACACACACACACACACACATATATATATATATATTAAGTTGCTTAGGTACGTGCCCTTTGCCTTGTCGACGGGGAGTGCGATATTTGGTTGCATACTTGTTCGTATGCATTGTTATGTTTTGGAATTCATGTTTGCAAATGATTTGGTTTGTGCTCTCGAAGTGAAATCTACTTTGATATAAAGCTAGATATGTATTTCAAATGATTTGAAATAAGAAATCAGGAAATAAAGTCCAAAGAAGTAATTTCTGTAAAGTGAATTGGATTTGGAATATCTAAGCATGGTGATTAATCTAAATGGGTAGATTGGGATATTGCATGTTGATTGATGCATGGTAGATCCATATCTATATTACTGATTGTTGTTTATGCACTGGTATTCTTGGGCGTAAGCCCATTCCATGTTATGCGGCATGGTCCCGTGATTTACCTTATTTTAAAGTAAAGTTTTAATAACTGTTTTTAGTTCTTATACTAGTCCCATGACTGACCCGTAGTTTTCTTTTCCCTTGCAAACTCGGGTGCCCCTATTTTCCACATGGGCAGTCGAGTGGTTTGTTTTGCAAATATTTATTTATTGAGCAGGATTCTGGATAGAAGCTTAAAACAGTGTCCAGAGCATTGATAGTGTTCCGTTGTGTTAGTTTATTTGTTTCCACTGCATGTATTACATTTATTGTAAATTAATCTTCCACTGTATTATATTTCGATATACTCTGATATAATCTGTACTCTATTGTAACATTATTATGATGTTTATAAAAGTCTTCTGTTATTTGTTCTAATGTGTTGTATGCCCAGAGTTAGCGTATCCGAGTTTTGAACGGTCTTGGTCGATTTAGCAATCGATTAGGTCCGAGCGAAATCCGTATCGTATCAGCTGGTATCAGAGCTTTGGTTAACTCAAATCTTTGGGGTACAAATCATTAAAACAAAATAAAAGACTCATCAGAGATAGGATTAGTAATATCCTATAAAAGAAATCTCATTAGAGATAGGATCAGTAGTATCCTTGAATGAGTAGCTCATTAGAGATGGGGTTAGTGATGCCCTATAATGAGTTGAGAGTGACAAGTTTATAATTAACGTATTTGTGATTATATATATAATCCAATCTTAGAAAATATGATTTTTAAGTATATATATTAAAGTTATACATTTGAAATTTAATCAACTAATTGATTGATGGTTGTGATGTTTGATAATTAGTTTAACCAATATGAAAATGAAAGGTGAAATAAGCCAAATAGAATCAAATATTGAACTGAAGTGAAAATTGATTGAAATTGCATGCATGTACATATATATGTGTGAACAAGTCATAGAAAGGAAGCTAAGAAGAGGAAAAAATTGTATGCCCGACAAATAGGTACATTTTTACTAATTTATTGGGTTTTGATGATTTTATAAGCCAATTGGTTAGCCACATGGCTTTTTCTTTTTCTTTGAATTGATGAGGGCTCTGCGTAGCTAGTTGAGGTTTTAAAGGTCTCCCTGTACAAAGGAGGATATGGCGAAATTTTTCAAAAATTTAGGGTGTTAGCCAAATTTTTGAAGAATTAGAAATTCTTAAAAATTGAAAAGTTGAAGAATAAACGCCAGAATGAAAGTTGAGTTGTTTAATTAAACAACTTTCAGCTCCATTCCTTTTCGATGACGAAAAGATTTTAAGTGAGGGAGATTGTAACAACCTGGATTTTCAGAACCAATTTAAAATTTTTATTTCGAGTAATTTTGGCAAAAAATGCGTCAGAATTTAGAAATTCCATTTTTAAATAACAATAAAGCCCTTAAAATAGCCATTAAGCAAACAACCTCCATTTTTTACGAAACCACTTTGGTTGGATCCGGAATGTCAAAATATTGCTAGGTTTAAAATTCCATAATTTTTGGAATTAATATGTGTGCATGGTAAATTAAAACGCGTTTGGTAATTTCAGTTTGAATTGGATCGACCAGAAAATGTCCATTTTTCAGTCGATCTCCAAATTCAACGCAATTAGTTTTTTAAGGACCGTATCGTCCAAACATAGATAGATTTATTTTTCGGGAATTTTTGGAATAATATGTGGCCCCAGCAAATTAAAATGTACATTTAAATCCAAAATTGAATGTTTTATATTTTAATTTTGAGAAAAACTGACTGAAACAGTCGAATGTGCTTAAGAAACATATTCCAGTGTGTCCATAATAGGGGTATTTAGCTAGCGGCGACAGTCGTTGGATTTGATTTGAAGTTCATATGGATTAAGGGGTATTTGCGAAATTAAAAGAACATACACACACTCACACACACACACACACACACACACATATATATATATATATATATATACATATATATTAGCCAATTAAATTGCTCCATATAGAGTATTCTGAAATAAAAAAAGGAGCTGCCTCTCTTCTTCGTTCAACGTGACAAATCGCTCCGGGAAAGAATCCATTCGATCTCCAAAACCAATCAATGAATTGCGAAATTTCCTGAGGGGATTTTGAAGAGCTCCACTCGATCTTCACATCCAAAGGTAGGATTTGTCTGGAGTTGGGTTTTTTGTTCGAATCACTCGCGTGAAGACCTGCCGTTCGCACCCGAATTGCTCCATCCAGCCATCACCGAGTTCGAGGAAGGTGGGTCCATTAGAGATGCCTCTCGTTGATCTTCGGCGTGGTAGCTTCCGATCGTCGCAAAGTGGAGTGACTTGATCGCAAAAGAAAAACCTAATTTGGACAAATTAGGTTAAACGCGGCATTAGTTTTTGAAGAAGAATGGTTGACTTTTTTTATTAATTATTATATTAATTAATTTTAAAGTTTCGTGAACTTTAAAAAATACACAACTTTTTGATACGATGTCGAAATCTAATGGAACATGAAGCATTACGATCGTGACAACGTCTTCTACATTCTAGAAGAGATTAGAAAACATTTGGAGCTCTATACAATTTAAGGAGGTGTGGAACCCAATGAGAGTTTTCTAAATTCAATTTGGAATGTATACACGTTGTATAAATTATATAAGTGATGTATAAATTATATACGCGCTGTATATCTCATATATGGGCATTGTATAAATTATATAAGCGATGTATAAATTATACATACATTGTATAAATTATATATGCGTGGAATGAAATTGAAATGGAAATAAATACCTTTATATATATATATATGTATGTATGTATGTATGTATACTCCCCTCGTCCAAAGACCATGGACGATATAAATTGTTTGGATTGTGATTGTGAATGATCGGTTGTGGTTGCAACAAAATTGGTTGTGTTTGTGGTAAATTCATTGTTTTGTGAAAATGAATGGTATTGTAGAAATTATGGAAACGAAAGTATTGTAATGCTGCAGGGCCTAGGATAGCAGAGGAGCCGTGCTGGACATGGTGCCGGTGCTACCTACCCTGCCGCTGTAATGGCGAAATTTTCTGAAATGACTATATAAAATAGTTGTTGTGTTGAATATACTATTTGAACAATAAAAATCACTATTTTATTGTATGTATGAAGTTATAAAAATATTTATATATCGAATAAATTCTTTGAACGATAAAAATAACATTTTTATCATGAATGTGAAGTTATAAAAATATTTATATGTTGAATAAATTGGTTGAACGATAAAAATATCATTTTATCATGTATGTGAAGTAATAAAAATATTCATGTGTTGAATAAATTGTTTGAACGATAAACATAACATTTTTATCATGAATGTGAAGTTATAAAAATATTCATACGTTGAATAAATTCTTTGAACGATAAAAATAACGTTTGTAACGTGAATGTGAAGTTATAAAATATGCATATGTTGAATAAATTCTTCAAACAACAAAAATCACATTTTTATTGTGTATAGGAAGTGTTAAAAATATTCATATGTTGAATAAATTGTTTGAACAATAAAAATCACATTTTTTAGGAAGTGTTAAAAATATTCATATATTGAATAAATTGTTTGAAAAATAAAAATCACATTTTTATTGTATATAGGAAGTGCTAAAAATATTCATGTGTTGAATAAATTCTTGAAACAATAAAAATCACATTTTTATTGTATGTATGAACCTTTAAAAATAGTCATTGGTTGAAATAAATGTTTGTACATTAAAAATAACATTTTTAATGTGGTAACGAACTATATAAAATAGTCGTGTAGTGAAATAAATGTTTGTTCATTAAAAATAATATTTTTAACATGTATATGAAGTGCTAAAAATAACCGTGTGTTGAAATAACTGTTTGTTCATTGAAAATAATATTTTTAACATGTATATGAAGTGTTAAAAATAACCCTGTTTGAAAAAAATGTTTGTTCGCTAAAAATATTATTTTTAGCGTAGATATGCATATATATATATATATATATATATATATATACACACACACACACACATATGACGAACAGGAAAATGGATTAGCTATTGAGTAAAAAAATTATTTGTGTGCCCGACAAATAGGTAAACCTAAATAAGTTGGCTGCGCATTTTTATTTATTATATAAACTCCTGTGAATGCCATTGGATGCGGTGTGTTGGTTGTTCTGTGTGAGATTATAAACAACACCATAGAATAACAACAATTAATTTCGAACTACACTGCATGACATACTTTGTGAAGATATCGTATTCTATCATATACTATATAAGCATTTGGAGCTTATGTGATGAGGTTGGAATTACCATACAAGCAAGAGGCTCGTATGGCGATGAATGAATTATAGGTTGAACTGAGGACTGATATGGACTAAATAAAATATAACGGTAATTGCCATAATAAATAAAAAACCCACACGGGTCTGGAGTTGACAATAATCACGTCTCTCTTGTTATTAGATACGACACGTGGAATATTTATTTTCCAACACTGGATAAGGTAACGAGGATTTATCCTCCGGAGTTATGATTTTTACACACTCCCTTGGGCATAGAATAGGTCACTAAAAATTGTGTATGTTGTTTCAGGATTTATTGGGTGCTTAATACGGTCCAATAAATTTCCAAACCCCTCTCCGTACAAAGGAGGCTATGGCGAAATTTTCTGAAATTTAAAGGCATTGGCCAAATTTTTGAAGTGAAAACGGTTTGGAAGTCATCGAATGAATTATATATATATATATATATATATATAAATTAAAATTAAATGAATCGCGCACTTGCAGTTCGCATTTTGGAATCGTAATTTTAAACGATTATACAGGGAGATCCGACCGTCGGATTTTCTCAAAACTGGAACCGTTGGGTTCTCTTTGGAAAGATCTTTCCAACGATATTAAATTTGTGTTAAGATCCTATGGTTATATTTTGAGAAATGTGTTAATCAAATCTAAATAAAAAAAGCGCCAGGGTCGCGTTATGACCTGAAGCATCGTTTCATTAAAATGAGCTATTTATATATATATATATATATATATATATATATATATATATATATATATATATAAATAGTGATAAATCGTTATAAAATATAATAAACAATATGGAATGGAAATAAACGATTTTACTTGGTTTATTGGATATTCTGATGGTTAGGTGTATTTGACATGAAATTATTATATTGAATTGAACGTGAATGTCAAATAATTTAACCATGGAAAAAATTGATTTGAATTCTTTGTATACGTGAATTATTTGAAAAGGCCGAGTTAACTCACATTTCAAATAATTGATCAATGATTAAAAGTCGAAGATATGAAGACAGTGCAAGACTGGCGATCTTCACATCGAATGGATTACTACTGATGCCCTAGATCGGCTAGCTCCAAAGAGGGGTTACAGTGGTAGTGGTCTAGAAGTATTTGTTGATTATTCAGATGTGAGAGGGCCTCTCCCCTGTATTGGACATATGGGACGAGGAATAAGGTGCCTCCGGTTTCGTTCAGATCCAGAACGAAATAGTAAATGAATATGTGTCTAACATTGGATTTTATTCTCCGTTGATTGATTTCTATTAAATATTTTTTTTTGGTGGTGGAGATTTATTCTCTTTCTTAACACCCTTCTCTAAGACGTACGAGCTTAGAGGTTATATATCAATAGAATCAGTCGCATGGCATGGAATGTCAATGTGACATGCTGAGACGCAGTGATCAAGGCTTTTGTTGAAAAGCAGAGCCTTGTGGTTATGATCAAAGCACGACTTTAAATATCATAGCTTTGTGTATAGCGTTAATTAGTGAGCCTCACACCCCGGTATGAACCAGAAACAGGAGAGGACAGCAGAGAGGACATGTGTTTCTTTCTAGCTAAGAGCGGTGCCATGGAATGGAGCCCAGACATTTTTTACTTATGTGGATGATGGAAAGCGAGGTACCTCAGATATATCGGTCACTACGGCGCCGATGGATATGATGGTTGGTATACTGACCACATTTATGCCCCATAGGGCGGGGAAACGTATTGTTCAGAAATTGCCAATCCTCAAACCTAAGAGAGGACCGGCCCTTCAAGATACAAGTGCAGTTGCGGCTGTATCCTGAGGCTCGGGGTAGAGAGTCTAGAATTCGGTAAGGACGATCCCTTCCCTTGGTTCATGATTGAAAACCAACTTCCAATACGACATTGTGCGGTTTTAATTGTAAACCTATATTGGCGGCATAGTGGCATGGGATGCTCAAGTCATTTATGATTGATACATTATGATTACAATTGTTTTTGAAACATTTATGCACTAGTAATAATATCAAATGATTTTGATTTATACGTATCAAGCATATTTTGGCCATTATAAGGTAAAACTCTATCCTCTGGCTTGCGTTGCATTGTGTGATGGGACCTGAGTCTTATAATGGTTTCATTTTTGTAAAAAACATTACGATATTTAAATGACTTACTTGTTTTATGCACTGGCAATCCAAAGGAGTAAACCCGTTCCGCGTTAGGGACGTGGTCCTATGATTGACCTTATTATTAAATAGGTTAAGTAAGATTTGTCATACCAGTCCCATTACTGACTCGTAGTTTGTTTCACTTTGCAAACTCGGGTGCCTCTATTTTCTACATGAGCAGCCTTGTATTCAGGTTTTAGCAGGGTCATTCTGGATAGGTATGGAGCTGAAGATGAATTCTATCATTTCTATTATGCTGTTCAGACTTTATTATGTATATTATGTTTGATACTGCTGTAGACATTTTATATTGAGCTGAAACTGATCCTGTACTAAGTATGATTCTGTTATGTTGTGTAACTCTGATGATTATACTATTTCCAGTGTATTTTGATGTACATTATCTGGTGTGATGATATATTTCTATTATGCTATTATTGTTTATATGTTATATTCCAATGACTATCCTTGCTTCCGTGGCAATGGGGTTTGGGGTCATCAAAGCTGCCTAAGGCATCCACCCCAAAAACCCACAAACTGGCACCGTCGAAGATAGTGTCAAAGGAAAGCTAGTTGGAGAATCTTTTGACAAGGGTAAGGGGACGAACCTGTAAAATCCCAAGCCAAACAATTTTTAATCCTGCGGTCGCAACAACAACCAAGCTCCTGAAGACCGCAAGAAGCAAGACCGCTATCCCAATTACAGGAACCACACTCCGCTTAACCAAGAGTTGGAGGTAATTTACTTAGAGACATGTAACACCCTATAATACAAGAAGCCGAGCACGAGGTAATCTATTGACCGCAAGAAGAACTTTGTTATATATTGCAGATTCCATGATATGTTTGGGCATAACACCAATGACCGTTGCAACCTCAGGGATGCAATCGAAAAGCTCATATGTGAGAAACGTCTGGAACAGTGCGTTTAGAATCCTGCTCCTCTTGAAGCAACCGTGATCCCTTCAACTCCCGCTCTTCCTCCACCCAATGCGGCCTCAAGGCCGTCCAACCAAAGACCACGTGGCATCGTGATTAACACTTTATGCGGTGGAACTCACCCCGCACATGATAGCATCCGAAAAATGAAGGAGTATGCCAACTCCCTTAAGCATGCTATGTAACACCCCGTATTCTATGTTAACAATATAATAACGAATTAAACAATACTTAATATAAAATATGAGAATTAAGGGAAAAGGGTTAGCCATTGTGTTCGTCTCGGAATTCTGGTTGAGATAGAGTCCGAGTTTGCGTAAATTGGACTTCGTATGAAGAAGTTATGGCTGTCGGAAGATTCCAGAAAATTCAAATAAATTCAAACAGCTCGAAAACAAATTCAAATTCTAATCAAAAAACGGAAGCGGGCTGGGTAGGAAAATTCCCGCCTAGGCCCCAGGTCGACCAAGGGGTCGACCCTAGTGTCGACCTCCCCCCTTCAGGTCGACCTGGGGGTCGATCTGGGGGGTCGACCTGCCCCCCTGGGCAGTTCTGAAAGGTGACGATTGTGTGACTCAGAGCTGAGTCACTAGGGCTGAGGTGTCACCCTATCTTCACTGGATGGCTTTGGATTAACACTAGGATCATCCGATGGATCAAATTGAGTTGAAACTCTATATAAACAACCATATGCTCAAACCTAAAAATCACACAAAAATAATCCTAGAACTATCATGTTGTCAATGGAAAACTTGGAGTAGCCATCACCAATTCAAAGATAAGATAAGAACCTAAATCAAATTAAAAGATTATCAAATTCAATGATCTACATCAAAGGCAAGCTAACCAATTTCAGAATTCAGATTTCAGAACGCAAGAATTCCTTTTTAGTTTGTAAGTTGGTTATTACGCAGATTTAAACGTTCCTTCAAATGAATCGTGACATGTTGTAATGTGAATATAGAATGATGCTTATGTATAAGATTTGATTCTCGTTTATCTTAAAGTATCGTTGTAATTAATCATGTCTATATGCTTGTGGCGAGGAACATGTTACATATTAATCATGTCTACATGCTTGTGGTGATGAACATATTGTATATTAATCATGTCTATATGCTTATGGTGATGAACATATTGTATGTTATTGGAATATATTATGATTGGGTAATGGATTTATTTTACTAATTAAATGGTAGAACATATCATGTTATAAACTGGTGGTTATTTGCAAGTTTATGATCTAAGAAACATGCTTATATGTTAGATCAACACTCATGTATATTCATGTTAGGTTGAATCTACTTTTGTTGAAAAACTTGGAATTGTAGTCCTCTTATGTTTTAACACATAAGTCATCATGTTAAATTATGATCCAAATATGTTGATAATAGTTTTCTTATGTTTTGACATACATAAGTTAATATGCTAAGTTGCGATTTAAAAATGATTATAGTAGCTTTCTTATGTTTTGACATACATAAGTTAATATGCTAAGTTGTGGTTTAAAACTATGATTATATGTTAAACCTCCATCCTAGACCTTTGTCAAGTTACATGACAACTAGACCCAACTTAGTCACAAGTTCACCTTTGCCCATTTAGTTAAAGTTAAATGATACCGCTATGCCAAGTTACACATGACAAGTTGAAATTATGCTATTTTATGTTTATTTCATGCCTGTTGTTTATTACCGCTTTTCTTATTTACGGGTTGGGCTAATTTACTAGCCTAACATTTTATGTGATTCATGCGTACGTTCCACGGGGGTAGCGATAGGAAAAATATGAAAATTCATGGCATAGATTTGTTCATAAAATGGTATATTTGATATACCATTTATGGTGAGCATAATCAAAGGATAATTATGGCATGATTAAATTAAATTTAATTTACATAAAGAAATTAGACATATATAGAAAAATGTGAATTTACAAAAAGACGAATATGCCTAACCCAATGTTAGACTGAGTTGTGGTGTAAATCTGCCCGGAACCAACCGGCATATCCAGTGACCACAACAAGACCTGTCTAATGTGGTTGGTTAGTGCACAAGCCCAAAAAGAACCCGAGGTTAGACTGAGTTGTGGTGTAAACATGCCCGGAACCGATGGACACATCCACTGACCACAACAAGACCTGTCTAATGTGAGTGGTTCGTGCTTTTACAAATTAAAGCTAAGTCAGGATTGGTAGGGTTAAGTCAATTAGGAAAACACTTAACCGATTCAACATGTTAACTAAACGAATGGGTGGGGTTAAGTAAACTTGGACACTTAGCCAAATAAACATGTTGATTAGAAAACCCTAGTAACAGGGACCCATTTCAGCAATAACCCACATAGATGTATCATGGTACCCTAAAACTAGGCAGGGTGGGGCACGATAACTGGCCTAAGTATAAGTTCTCAAAACGTCGGCGGTTGGTGGGCCAGTGAAGGTTTCGGCGGAGTATGGGTGTGCACGTACTCCGGAGTGGAAAAATCAGGCACTGGGCATCAATAGTATACACTATGCATCCTGAATCGTGTCGTGTTGCCACCAGAGGGACTGATACACCCCATGGTGGGACCAACACAGGTATCTACAGTCAAGCGGGGCCGAATGACATAGGATATGAATGCATACGAGTAGGAATCGATCATTAAGGGGATCGTTTGTTATAAACACGTAGGGCTGGTGGATCCAATGGTTAAGTAGGTGCAGAGATTATAGTAACGGGTGCGATCACATGTTCCTCTAATCTTATATTAGGGTATTATCCTATGTTCTGTTATTACCGTCATGATCCCTTTCCTTGTTTAAATACTAGTAATTACTGAACTTACCAGACTTATTGTCCAACCCGTTTTCTTTCGTCCTCTTTTCTTTTGTCCCCCCCCAGATCCACAGGGAAGGAATACTGCAGCTTAGTCAGACCCTTTGCAAGCTTCAACAAAGTAGATGTATGATTTGGACTCTCTCTCAATCTTGGCTATGACTCTTGGACATTATCCTTGGGGATTTATGCATTTTTATTTATGATTTATGCTTCTTTATTAAATAATCAAGACAGAAATTATGTTGTAATGTTTTGGGAAGTTGTTTTGAGACAATTTGATGTAATGCTTTTGTATTGAACCACGTATTCAATGAATGATTTGAATTCCGCTGCTTATACTTATCTGTCTTGTAAAATTTTCTGTGTCTTGTACCTATAACCCTCCACCAAACTTAAGGCATTCCCTTTGTGAGTGACCTTAACGGAGGTGGGGTGTTTCACTTGGTATCAGAGCGAGGTTTACCAGATCAGATAAGAGTTTTTGAAAATTATTTTCAAAAAGGAATATAAAGAAGCATTTTACAAGAATGAGTGTTGTTTTAAATTTAAAAAGGCATAATCCCCAAAGCCAAATGCACTATCTTTCTATCCTTCGTTTTGAATCTCTTCTTTTTTTTCGTTTCAGCATGTCTGGGTAACTTAACCTTCCATAGGGTGTACTGTTACCTGGCTAGTTCAGGAGGTACTTAGAGGCTAGGGCCAACGGCGCAGGCCCAGCAGATATTCTTCCTCCTCCAGCTGCAGCAGTTCCTCCTCCTCCTCGTTCAAATGCTTTCTCAATGATTTGTAGGGACTTTAAGGCCATGGGTGGAAAGGATTTCAAGGGAACTGAATCATTTGTAGAAGCTAGGAACTGGCTCAAAGAAACTGAGGATCTGTTCGTCATCTTCGAGGTAGACGATAGGCAGATGATACAACTGGCTTTATGGTTGCTCAAAGACGAAGCTTCCTATTGCTGGGAAGTCATCATGTTAAATTATGATCCGAATATGTTGATAATGGTTTTCTTATGTTTTGACATACATAAGTTAATATGCTAAGTTGCGATTTAAAAATGATTATAGTAGCTTTCTTATGTTTTGACATACATAAGTCAATATGCTAAGTTTTGGTTTAAAACTGTGATTATATGTTAAACCTCCATCCTAGACCCTTGTCAAGTTACATGACAACCAGACCCAACTTAGTCACAAGTTCACCTTTGCCCATTTAGTTAAAGTAAAATGATACCGCTATGCCAAGTCACACATGACAAGTTGAAATTATGCTATTTTATGTTTATTTCATGCCTCTTGTTTATTACCCCTTTTCTTGTTTATGGGTTGGGCTAATTTAGTAGCCCAACATTTTATATGATTCATGCGTACGTTCCACGGGGTTAGCGATGGGAAAAATATGAAAATTCATGACATAGATTTGTTTATAAAATGGTATATCAAATATACCATTTATGGTGAGCATAATCAAAGGATAATTATGGCATGATTAAATTAAATTTAATTTACATAAATAAATTAGACATATATAGAAAAATTTGAATTTAGAAAAAGACGAATATGCCTAACCCGAGGTTAGACCGAGTTGTGGTGTAAATCTGCCCGGAACCAACCAGCATATCCAGTGACCACAACAAGACCTGTCTAATGTGGGTGGTTAGTGCATCAAGCCCAAAAAGAACCCGAGGTTAGACTGAGTTGTGGTGTAAACCTGCCCGGAACCGACCGGCACATCCAGTGACCACAACAAGATCTGTCTAATGTGAGTGGTTCGTGCTTTAACAAATTAAAGCTGAGTCAGGATTGGTAGGGTTAAGTCAATTAGGAAAACACTTAACCGATTCAACATGTTAACTAAACGAATATGTGGGGTTAAGTAAACTGGGACACTTTGCCAAATAAACATGTTGATTGGAAAACCCTAATAACGGGGACCCATTTCAGCAGTAACCCACATTGATGTATTATGGTACACTGAAACTAGGCAGGGTGGGGCACGATTACTGGGCTGAGTATAAGTGGTCAAAATGTCGGCGGTTGGTGGGCCAGTGTCCATAGGGAGGGATTACTACAGCTTAGTCAGACCCTTTGCAAGCTTCAAGAAAGTAGATGTATGATTTGGACTCTCTCTCAATCTTGTCTATGGCTCTTGGATATTATCCTTGGGTATTATGCAGTTTTATTTATGATTTATGCTTCTTTATTAAATAATCAAGATAGAAATTATGTTGTAATGTTTTGGGAAGTTGTTTTGAGACAATTGGATGTAATGCTTTTTTATTGAACCACGTATTCAATAAATGATTTGAATTTCGCTGCTTATATTTATCTGTCTTGTAAAATTTTCTATGTCTTATGCCTAAAACCCTCCACCAAACTTAAGGCATTGCCTTTGTGAGTGACCTTAACGGAGGTGGGGTGTTTCATGCTAGCAATGAAGCAAGCTCTTCCCTGGATGAATCTATACCTGCTGAGCTCCAGAAGACGAGGTAGGATGATATTGTCGTCCGCGCGAGAAAGTCTACGGTAATTGAGATCACAACCATAGACTCTTTTTTCATCTCTGCTCAGACAGGTCGTGCTTTGGTTCGAAGAAGCTATTCAGGAAGCTCGATCAACATTATATTCAAGTCAGCCTATGACCATATGAAGCCTAAGGCCAAGGACTTATTGCACTGCCATGTTATAATTCATGGTCAACGGTTCTTCCAACCGACCCGTGGGCATGGTCGATCTTCCAGTTGAACTTGGAGAAGGGATTGGAGCCGGGTTTGAATCCTTACCTTTGTGGTCATCGAGGTCATCAATCCATATAATGTATTCTTCAGCCGCCCGTTCCTTGCTGAATTACGAGTCATCATGTCACCATGGTCTCTTCTAATGAAATTTTCGACAAAGAATGGGATCAGCACAATGAAGGGAGACCAAGAGATTGCAAGATCCTGCTATCTCACCGAGTGAAAGAATGTCGTCAACAAGGTGAAAGGCAAGATAGTGCCTCTACCTTCTTGTGCCAAGACCGCCTCCGCATAGCAATCAAAGGTGTCTCAAACCTGGCTCAGGTGCCACTACCATCTTTCTGACGATCTCGATTTAACGGAGGATGAAGAGCCCTACTTTAAAGGGCTACCCCGATTAGATCCGAACACCGATCATATGCGAACTGATTCAGTTGCTATGATGGAGGTCGATCCCGAGCCCAAGTCCTGATGACACCGATCAAGAGCTACTTACAACAAAAAAAATCCTCTCTAATCGTTACATGGAAAGACAAGCACTCATTCACAAATCATTTCGCTACATCATTCAAGATGCAATGCTCTATCGAAGGGGATTCTTTGTTCCGTTACTCTGATGTGTAGACCACAACGATGCCGACCGTGTACTATTGGACGTGCATGAAGGCGAGTGCGCTGACCACACTGAGGGGGTAAACTCTAGCATGGATGATTCTCAGATATGATTACTTATGTCCCACACCCAACTAAGATGCTACGAACTATGCCCGCAAGTGAGACAAGTGCTAGAGGTTTTTCAATATTCCAAGAGCCACCCTTATCGAGTTATCATCAAAACTCTTCCGATGGCCAAAGGTGGTGCATATTAATCTATCATCGCAATTGATTACTTTACCAAAGGGTTTGAAGCCGAATCTCTCACAGCAATCACTACTATGGAGGAGATCAACTTCGTCGTCCGCAATGTCATCACCCGGTATGGGGTCCCCCAAGCTATCATTTCCGACCACGGGACCCAATTCGCGAGAGATGAGTTCAAGACCTTCTACCTATGACACAACATCAAAAAGACATTCTCAGCTGTAGCTCATCCTAAAGCCAATGGGAAAGTCAAGTTTGTTAACATAGTGATCAAATACATCATAAAGAAGCGTCTGGAAAAGGCTGGAAGCTTTTGGGTAGATGAGCTCCCTTTGGCCCTATGGGCTTACCGGACCGCCCATAAGTCAGCGACTGGCTATAGTCCTTTCATTCTTACTTATGGATCCAAAGTCGTCATTCCTATTGAACTCGAACTCCAATCTCATCAAGTCACTTGCTACAATCCGAAGACCAACCAAGATTATCTTTTGGAATCACTTGACATACTCGAAGAGAAAAGAGACGAAGCTGAACTAAGAGCTGCCGCTTAACGGAAATGATTCGCCCAATACTTCAACTCCAAAGTCCATTCAAATAACTTCGACATTGGCAATCTCGTCCTGAAGCGGATCTTTCCCACACCGACTAGTTTTAGTCCTCGCTGGGAAGGTCCGTACGTCATACATCGAAGGCTTGGAGACGGAACCTTCATGCTAATGACCGTTGATGGTGCCGAACTCCCAAGAGCAAGGAATAGTGAATATCTTTGCCGATACTTCACATAGCCTAGTTTACAGATTTATTACTTTCCAACAATGTTTTGTTTTCTTTAAATTCAAGGCATTGTAAAGTAAAGGCCGTTACTGCCAAAGTTATCAGTAAAGATAGTTTTAAATCCTTAGGTTTTTGGTGTGATTACTTTCTACGTAGTATGTTTGAGCAACTATTACAACCGACTTTCATACACAAACACTGGATCAGCACTTCAAAGCTTGGAACCGGTTTCCTGACTCGAGTCTCGAATCAACAACGAGCCCGAGTATAAATAACTCAACTCGAGTCTTGAATCAACGACAAGGCAGAATAAAAATGACTCGACTCGAGTCTTGAATCAACGATGAGACCGAGTATAAATATCTCGGGATGCTCAATCACTTGAGTGTCCAACCCCGTTACTAAGTCTTCGGACTTGGGGAAGCCCATCAGCCAAGTAAGTGTGGCATCGACCGCTCATTCAGCACCATCCGATGCGAAGGGTCTAGATCCGTGCAACACTCGGTGAACCAATGATGCCCTCAAACTCTAGTCAAAATCACTGTCAAGAGAGTCTAAAGGACTAATCCACTACGTCCATGCCTTCTTACAAATCAGGACCGTCGACCTCAGGGATATCCCGAGAGGGAAGATACCAAACCCGAATTTCGCACAACTCGGAACTCCCGACCAAGGGAAATCCCGAGAGCAGAGTCGACACACACAATCTTTGCACGACTTGGGAAACTCAAGAGAGAAGTCTTGTATTATGCTTGCTTATGGGTAACGACAAGTATGTTTGCACAAGTATAGAAAATGGAAAGCATAGACGAACATTTGAACACTTAACATAAAAAGTGATATAACAAAAGTCAACTAGTACTCTCTTTCACAACCAAAAACAAACTACGTATATTTGTCTTTCTTTCTAATGACATGGTGTATATGAAAACCATACCATGCCTCCAAAAGCGAGGGACGTACTAGCATATACAATCGGACTACATAACCAAAATGCCTATAACAATCCCTAAGATAATCCGTCATTCTTCTTCTTCCGTTTCTAGATTAATTCAGCACTGGGTGGGTCATCTCCAGTCTTCGTTCTCTTCCTCCCGGAGCTACCTCCCCCTCTTCCCTCTTTATCTTTGGCCGAAGAGATGGACTCGTGAAACACCAATTTGCGCTTCCTGATTTCATCCTCGTCACTTGTGATCTCTGTGATATCCACAGAGGAATAACTTACAATGGTTTCAGAGAGACATCAGAAGTACGGGCCAGCACAACCTCAGTACCTCCCTTCTCTCTGGTCCCCTTTCCTTTCTTCGCCACCAACTCTGCCTTTCTCTTTGCTTCCCGCCCAGCCTTCTGCTCGACCAACTTCCTGTCCTTAAGCTATATGGTCGCATACACTTGGAATTTCTTGATTTCTGCTTCGCATTTCTTCTTGGCGGCCTCATCAACTTGTTTCTTCTTGGCCTCATCATCGACCATCTTCTTCTCCGCCTCATCGCCAGCCTTTTTCCTGGCTATCTCGACCCTGGCCTTCTCCTCAACATCCTACCTATCTTTTTCATAGGCTTTCTACAAGGCAGCCTTGTCAGCCTTCCATTTCTCCCTTGCTCTTTAGATTTGGCCATTATTTTAGCCTTATGCGCCTCCACCACTTGATGCATCGTTTGCAAGCCTGCATCCACCGGTCCCATCGCCTCAATCCCTCGTCCGTCAGTTATTTACCTTCCCTAGAGAGAAGGTCCTTGTAAACATTAGCTGTTAGGTCCACATCTGAGAATTTATCTATTGGGCCGCCTCCCTCACCAAACTATGTCGCCTGCAGTCTTAGTCCGGTCTCAGGTAATAGTGGAAGTATCGAGGAAAATCATGTTGTCATTTCTGCTCCAGAGGGGATTGCATAACAAGGAAGAAGACTACTTAGTGTCTACTAACTTAGTGCTTATATTCTTTCTGACCATTCGTGATAATGAGACTTCACCTCCAAAAGGTTGTAGCCTGGGGGCAGTAGGCATGCTTCTCTAGGTCATTGTCTGGAAGGAGCTTCCTCGTCCCAACTCGGATAATCGGGGTGATACTCATTGGTAATGAGGGCTGGGACCAGTGGGCCGCTGGTAGTAGTGAATGGTTAACTTGTTGATGGTAGGAACCCCCCACTGCAAATTCATGAGTGAAAATCATGCTCTTTGCAGCTACAAATTTCCCTTTCTCGGCAGCAAGTTCCTCCAACCTCACCCTATCAAGATCATCATGCAACAGTCTCCTCCTTCCCTTCAACACCTTGCACTCATCATCGGTCAGGTGAGTCTTCATAAGTAAGATTTCATCTACAGCCTCCACCTGTGGCCTCTGTGCCCCAGACTGCAGTAACCTTTTCCAAGTATGAGCCATCATCCAAGGGTAATCGTTGACCCACGAGATTCCACAAAATCCAAGCGCTTTAACATATATACCCCAGATTGGCTCCTTCAAAGACTCCTCCACTCTGGCCTCAGCATCCATAATTTCATTTTTGAGATCCTCCACCTCTCTCTAATGCTCGACCCTCATGCCATCCAGCGAGCTCATCACATCTCTATTACTAGCTTCATCGGCCTCCTT
Organism: Allium sativum; assembly: GCA_030737875.1. Lineage (NCBI taxonomy): Eukaryota > Viridiplantae > Streptophyta > Magnoliopsida > Asparagales > Amaryllidaceae > Allium > Allium sativum. Next base: position 526,193,074 of record CM060922.1, on the reverse strand, counting down.
ATCTTTCTTGCCCTGACCCAATAGCCTCTTCAACTCTGCATTTTCATTCATAAGTCTTTGGGTATCTGCTATCTCATCTTTTGGACATTAGTTCTCCTTCACCAAGGCCTCCTTGTCCATTTGGAGTTGTAGCACTTTTTCGTTTTCCTTAAACAAGTTATTGTTCTCCTCTGCCAGCTCTTGATTCTCTCTTTTGAGAGTTGAATTATCGGTTGTCACCGATGCCACAATGTTTTTAAAAGTTTCCTCTGCGTGTTGTGCCTCTTTCTCTACCTTCTTATACTTCTCCTCTTGTTCCGCTGTTTCCACAAGAAAGAGTTAGTATTTAAGTACGTTACTCGTATATGGGGAAACAGTCATAGTTAAGAGATTTATCTTACCCAACAACTTGTCCTGATTCTGAATACTCAACTGCTCATCCTTTACCGTTTGTTGCAAGTTTTGTACCTCCAAATTTTTGTTTTGGATCAGCTCCGAGAGATGCCCAGAATACTTCCTAAACTCATTGCACTGGTAATAAGTGACGTGCACTTTCCTCTATATTCCATTAGTTTCCTCCCGGGGAATAGGGTCGATATCCAAAAGCCATTTTATCTCGTCGAAGTAGTGCTTAGGGAATCACTCCTCAGTACGACTTTCCTGTGATTAGGAGAAAGCTCCGTAGCTTCGGGCACGTTTGACAATTGGCCCTTTTTCTTTAATGCTCCTTTCTTTCTCTTATTAGAAGGTGCCAATTCCTTTCCTTTGGAAGTGGTGACAGGCGCTGAGGGTGGGATATAACGGGGGATTGTCAATGAGGGTTGCCTAGCAGCTAACGCTCTCTTTGTCGAGTCATGTATCTGTCCCGAATGGTCAAGTAATGGGAGGAGGGGATTCAAAGCGTCAATATCGTTCTCTGTAACAACACTTGCTACCACGATCGTGAGAGTCTAGGGGCTCATTAAGCAAATAATTATTTCTCCTATACCCCTTATGAACCTGCTCCTTGATGGATGGTGACTCCCGGATCCTTAACCTCAACTTAAATCTTCACGAACAGACTAGATATCGGTCCGCTCGAAGGGGTGATCTCCTAGATGGTAAGCGTTGAGTTTTCCATACTTGTGTCGCTAGTCCGAGGAGATGTAACAAGTGTAATATTATTCAGATCATCAAATTAACTCTCCTTTTCTAATGAGGCGGTGGTCTCAGAGGTAGTTATAGGAGACTGCGGCTTGGGCGACACTCCTATCCTCGCCTTTTCTATCGTAGGAAGGATAGGAGTAGCCAATGGACCATCGTCTCTGGAAACCACCTCCTTATCACCGGATCCATCTTCACTGGTCTCCTCCTGAGTCCTCGCAGTCTTGCGTTGCTTAGGCATGACAGAGGGTGCCTTTCTTTTGCAGTCCGGAGAGCTTTCGCATCCCTCAGTTTCCTCATTCTTTCCAACCTCGACGATGGATGACGTATTTATCAGCGACCAATGGGGAGTATGCCCGTGTGACGAAGCCGTTGTCGATCCAAAATACTCATAATAGAACAAGCTTTAGCTGGGATATCTCACAAGTCTTCAAGGCGATACTGATACACGATGTCTATAGGCACCAGAGATTTTCCTGTTATACAAATGTACAGTTTACTCTAAGCTGACAAATCAAATAGCTTTGAGCCTAAAGCAACAGAAGGTAATTACTTCCAACCAACCAGCGCCTTGCAAATCCAAGAGGGTAACGCACGACGAACCAGTCAAAATTAAACACACTTAGTTTGCTCCACTTTGCCTTAATGAACCAAGTGCTGGGCTGTGCTTCTAAGTAAAACAAAGAAGGCACACTAGTAAACATCCTCTCAATCTGGAAAAGATACCGGATTCCTCACCGGTGGGCTCTCTGTGCAGGTATTATGTGAAACAAACACGGGTACCCAGGAAGAAAACATAAGCATTTAGGTAAAGCTGTGTAAGCGCCAGGCGAAAGTAGTGTGATGAAATTGTTAGCCGAGGGCACGCACCTAGAAGTACACACATGCATGTTCCTGGAAGTGAATCCTTTGGGAGGTGTGTGGGTTTTGTCGCCCTTTTGGGGAATTTGAACCTCTTCCTAAGGGATGCTAAATTGTTTCACCATCCGCCTTACTGCTATTTCATCCACATGCGAGGCCACCGAGTTCGGTGGATTCTCATCTATTACCTCACCGGTCATCAAATATGGCGCCTCTAGAGTGCTTCCCTCAATAATATCTACTGCTCTTCTCCTTTGTGATCCTCCTCCGTTACTCCAGACCTTCCCTATGCCGTTGACTCAACTGACTGCTCGACCGTCGGTTGTGGCCCATCCGGCTGTACTCCCTAGTCGGGTGCTTTCGGTGAATCCAATGGCTAGAAAGGAGTGGACTCTCTAAAGGTCTCAAGCTTGTTGTCCTCCATGTCGGTACTACTTGATGATCCCGAATGGGACGTTAAGCGATGAATGGATTCAACTTGCAATGCCCGTTGCTTCATAAATGATCACGTTTCCATTACTCGCTATACTTTCAATATAGTTGCATTGGACATCGATTTGTATAACCTGTACCCCTCGTGTTGGTGTAAATTAACATGTATGAGCAATGCAGAGTGGTACAGGTACAATTATAATATAAGACTTGGGACACGGCGACTATAATAACCCGCATTTTACATATCGGAGGATCGCAAAATATTTTTATTTTATTCCATATGTGCTGGATCATTCTCATATTTTATTATGTTGGTTATGGGTATGCAAGACATGTCCATAATTTTTACCAATTTTATTTGTGACCATTTTGCCTCTATCAGTCTTATACATCGCATAACTTTTGATTGGGATTGAATCAGGTGCTGAGGTTGGTTTCATTGGAAAGGAAATGGTGCTTCCAATTCCGTAGAGTGGTCACATTAAAGATTTGGTTCAACGGTTTGGGAGGGATCACTGTTTTTTGTTATCACCATTTTTGTTTAGGTTTTTAGAGCCATTGATGGGATGATTTGAGGAGGCCCATTAGTGGGCTGGTGGGAGGCTATAAATAGGGGATTAGAGGCATGGAGAATAGTTTACTTTCTTTATTTTCTCATTTGGTTGATCCATGTAGTCGGGTCGTTGGTGACCTAATGAGTCGGGCTAAAACACTATGAATCAAATATTTATCAAATGGCATATGTTTTCGACTCGATGGTGGTTGTGGCTTTGAAGTGAAATTAAGGGGGAATGTCGAAGCACTATGATGTGTTCGGTGATTTTTGTAATTCGACGAATGTGAAGACGACTCAAGGCGGTGAGTTCGTGGATAATGGTTTCTCGAGAAAAGGCTTGAGCTTATGAACAGTCATCGGGTTGTATGGCTAGAGATATAGAAGGTTGGGGGATTATCGTTGTCGTAGGTTTTATTGGACTCAAAATAGGGGTATAGTAGGTACGCCTAAAAGACTAGAAGTGACTGGTCGAGTACCCTGGGAAGCTCGACAGGCCTAGATACGTTGTCATATGGTGTATAGGGTTTTGCTAGAACCGGGGTTTACCATTAGCCCTTTATAGTCGATAGCAAGGTTTTTAGCTGGTCATACGATTAACGATGGTTTCAAAGTAGGATTGGCAGCGATAGCCAAAGCCATGGATGAATGATGGTTTGCTTTTATTGTCTTGTGTAGATTATTCGACATCGAATGAGATATCTCTTGGGTGCTTGTCTTATGTTGGTTTAGGCCTTCTGGGCTTGTGGTTGGGAGATATCGATATCGATTAGGATGGTCTACTCTTGATAATTAATTGTTGTGAATGTACGGTGGTTTAAAAAAAATTGTTGTAAAGGCTATCATTGTCAGCTGTGAGGAAGATGGGTCTAGATTCTTCTCTGGTGAACCTGTAGGTTGGCTGATTAATCTGCCTATTCATATATACTTTATTGATGATGTTAGATAGTTGTTTTATCGCTCATTAAGATTATTGTCTGACTCAAGGTTTTATGTTTCCCTCTATTACCTTGGGTTGTTCATTCATTGTGTGGATGGGAAGATTGAGTAGCAAGTAACAAGTAGTATACCTTAGTGGACAATGTTGTAGATCGATAACGAGCCAAAGGCTTGCATACTAACTTTCTACTATACATATTATGATGTTTTTCCGTTGTTTGATGTATTCTCTGAGTACTGTAGTGAGGCCTTTTGTACAGAATTTGATAATGTTATCCAACGATGTTGTGAATATTCCTTGATGATATGGAAGTTTAAAATTCTGTGCAATTATGATTTGCTATTATTGCCGATTGTATATGTTCTATTATAATTTATCCTTGCGTTGTGAGTTATGCGATTGGTTCTGCTTGTTCTGTCTTACCTTGAAGGTCGTCCATAGTTGCTTGGAACACCTTTAAGTGCATTATTTCTCTAGTTAAGTGCAGGATTTATGGGCAGTCGTCACATTTGGTATCAAAGCTCTAGTTATCGATTTTAGCCAAAGTTCTAGTACGTAATTACATATGAGAGACGTATTTATAGATTTTGACGAATGTATGCCATATATTAGTGTATATAGTAATAACGCTTAAACTTTAAAACAGTTTTTCTCGTAAGTGGCTAATCATTCTGTATTGCAAATTTAGAATGAGTCGTCGATCATCGAGGCATGCTGACTGTTTCTGGAGAGGTAAACGGCGGTGTACCAGACTACCCAGCTACGTTCGAGGCCATGAAGGAAGTGATCATAAGGAGGGCCCTGGCTCCGGACACAGCCACCATAGATGTAGGGGTTCAGATGCAGGTACCTAGAGCTGTGGATTTCACAAAGTCATGCAAGGACTTCACATCTTCGGGAGGAAAACTGTTCAAGGGGACGGAGCCGACTGAAGAGGTACAAAGGTTGTGACGACCCGCCCCGTACCAGCCAACATTTCAATGAAAGTGTGCTATGCCAATGTTTAACCAGCATGGGACGGTCACCAAAGAAAGGAAAGGAGGGTATTTGAACTAACAAGGAACCTGTAGAATGTCTCACAGTGCAAGGAATAAAATATAATAATAAAATACTTGACATAAAACAGGTGAGATAGTGCATAAGCTGAAAACTAAACATCATAGCAGCGGAAAATCCTAATACAGCTTATGTTCCACATCATTATTACTACGACTTTTGAAAACTGTCTCTAAAGCAAATAAAGAAGGTACACTACTAATGCCCAAAGTAGTGACCAGCAGCAACACAGGGAGAATATATAGCAAATGGTATGTGTAAGCCTCCTGCTCGTCCCCGGATAGCTACTCGTGCACAACCAGCTAACCTGTCTCTAGTCTGCCCGTTTAAGAGCACACAGAGTAATAAGAAGAGACATAAAACTCTGGGTCAGACAAAAGTCTGGTATAAGCAATAAGCAGCAAAACAGAACAATAACAGGTATACTAAACCATACCTGAACCTGGACCTGCAACCAAAGAGTTAACATAACATACCGTACAATACTCTAAGGTGCAACTAACATATGGTGTAAAGAATACGGGGGTGGGGGTGTGCATGACATAGTGATGGCAAACAATCAATCATAGCAACCATCCTCACATCTCTCACTCAGTGCGTAAATCATACGATATCCACCACTTTGATCATTAGGCCCAACGAGGTAGTGATGGAGTCCAACTTGCATAACTATTGCTACCACCAAGCTTGCCCCAAGGAATCATGACTCAATCCTTACAAATAACCCCACCTCATTGGTCCATAGCCAATAGTCCTAACTAGGCCACTGTGCCCCTGAATCCGTCCACATACCTCATACTCCATAGTGATACAAAGTTATAGACATCGATAACCCCTTAGCACTCATCCCGCAGCAAAGCCCAACTCATGAAGTTAACTCATTGGTTCCCATTTGGATCCTGAGTAATAACCTCCCATCTGGACTTTCTTTGCATCTCGGGTTTTGGTCAAATTGGAGTTGGTCTTCAGAAAAGTCGTCACGTAGTAGTAATAGCATACGTATGGTTCGGTTCGAATATGCATAGTGCTTCAGTCATCATCGGTTCGGTTCGGTCCAATGCTTCCTAGTATGCTCCTGGGTGTGGTTCGATGCTCCCTTTCTGGCTTGGTTCGGTTCGGATGTCTTCTACCTGGGTTCGGTTCGTATCTCTTGGTTCAGATCTTGTACTTCACCTCATTCCAGTCCAATGTCCCCTGTTCGGTTAGGTGCTCATGGATCTCCTTGGTCTCCCGATCCGATCCCGCTCTCTTGCCCTAGTCCGATCTGATCCCCACGCCAAGCTTTGATCTGATCCCAACCCCAACTCAACGCAAATGGCCTTCCTTCTTGCCAAGTATTTCTTCTACCTGGGCTCCGGTTCGGTTCGGATTCCTTGTCTTGGTGTCAGTTTGGTTCGACCAATCCTATCCGATCCAAACCCCTTCCCCCTATCCGATTCGATCCCGATCCCTACAGTTTTTCCTTCAACTTTTCCAGCGACTGTTTTACGCCATATGACGGCGTTTTCGACCATTCTAACTATTCTAATCAATCAAAAAGCATACCATACAGTCATAGCAACATGTATAATCAACCACAAACACCAAAACAATAATTTGATAGGTTAAAACAATTCAAACATAGCCAAAATCCCATATTTTCCCTTAAGCATGTTTAAGCAAAACTAATGATAGGATTAGTAAAACTTAACCAAATTAAACAAATTTTCTAAAAGAGGTCTAAAATAATATTTAGAAATTTATAAATATATTTTTTCAGATTTTTAACGTGCATGATTTCGTTAATTAACACTAATCACCCTAATTAACTGTTATTAGTGTAAAAACAATGCCAATCACTCACTTTCGCTACAAATAAATCGTAGATCTGAAATGATTCTCTGTTTGGCCCGAATACTGATGTATAACAATAGTTCTAACCTTGCTTGGGTGCTATCTCTCCTTAATTTGGTGTAATTTAGCCAAATCTTCAATTAGAAAGTGGTTTAGAGGTGTTTTAGATGTTGGGGGTCATTACTAAGTTGAGAGGGATGATAAGTGGCGGTTGAAAAATGAGAAAAGGGTGTTCTCTAAACCCTAACAGCCCTTAAATAATCCAAATCCCTAAATCCCCCTCTGGGCCTAGTTGTTAATTACCCAATTAAGCCCGGTTAAGCTGTTTTTCACCTTCTCAACCTTAATTCAGTCATATCTCCCAAACGGTAAATCCGTTTTTCACATATGATCACTCTACGGAAAGGTAAACCATCATCCGGACCTAATGGAAGTGTTTTTAGGTCAAAACTCCTTTCCAATCAAAAGTTATGGCCGAGAAAAATCAGCAAGGGGCAAAACGATCATTTAAAAATCGGCAAAAATCATGGACATGGGAAATGACCCCAGTAGTCGTCTCCCAAAGTTACATGACTATACGACTTCGTATGAGAAAGAAATAAATATTCTACGATTCTTTGATGTGTAGAATGCGGGTCGTTACATTCTCCCCCTCATAAGAAATTTTGTCCCCGAAATTCCTTAACCCAAAACATACAAAGGATCCCGCATGCCTACCAATCATTTACAAAACAATAAAGCATACAAAACAACACAACAAGCCTATCCTAGCATGCGGTTTACTAATAAGGGAGTACTATACCGATATAAAAACCTCACCAGGCAAAGAGTTCTGGATACTTCCTCCTTATGTCCTCCTCTGTTTCCCAAGTACAGTCTTCCTCATCATCACCCCACTGGACTTTGACTAGTCTCACCGCCTTCCTTCGAAGCTGCTTCGCATCATTCCCAACAATACGCATTGGTCTGCGGTTTCCAACCGCCTCGGGTTCAACCTCGATATCATCCAACTAATCCGGTGAAATAGCCACATTAGGTTCGTGCACAAACTTCCTTAACTGGGAAACATGAAATACGTTATGAACTCCAGCCATCTTTTTTGGTAATTCAACTTTATATGCCAAATTCCTAATTTGCTTGAGAACTGGGAATGGACCAACAAATCTTGGTGCTAACTTGCCTCTCCTGCCAAATCGAATCACGCTCTTTAATGGAGAAATCTTGACAAACACCAAGACACCAATGGAGAATTTTAAATCTTTTCTCCTCTTATTAGCATAACTCTTCTGTCTATCTTGAGCAGCCTTCATTCGCTGTTGGATAACCTTAATCTTATCTGAAGTTTCTCTTATCACATCCAGTCCAAGCACAAACTTCTCACCAGTTTCTAACCAACATGATGGTGAGTTGCATGGTCTTCCATACACATCTTCAAATGGAGCCATACCAATACTGGATTGATAACTATTATTATATGCAAACTCTACTAGATGCAAATGGTCATCCCATGATCCACCAAAATCCAATATACAAGCTCTCAAGAGATCCTCCAATATACGATTCACCCTCTCTGTCTGACATTCGGTTTGAGGATGATATGCGTTACTGAGACGTAATTCTGATCCTAATGCCTCTTGTAAGCTCTTCCAAAACCCACTAGTAAAAAACGGGTCTCAGTCACTCACAACGCTTTTAGGTACTCCATGAAATCTCACTACCCATTTCATATATAGCTCAGCTAACTTAGCTGTCGTTCTATTCGACTTAACGGGTATAAACCTTGTACTCTTGGTCAATTGGTCCACAATTACCCAAATGCTATCATGGCCCGACCTTGTCCTTGGTAACCCATCAATGAAATCCATTGAGACTTGTTCCCATTTCCATTCTGGAACTTATTATGGTTGCAACAAACCACTAGGCTTCTTTTGCTCAGCTTTAACTAGCTGGCAATTCATGCATTTGGATATAAACTTCCCAACGTCTCTTTTCATCCCTTCCCAGTGATAAGTCTGCTTCATGTCTCGATACATCTTGTTACCACTGGGGCGTATAGTCAGTTTTGAGTGATGACATTCTCTAAGCACTTCATCTCTCAATCCATTGACATTGGGTACAACTAGTCTTCCATTCTTTCTAAGCCATCCATCTTGATCAAGCCCATACTGGTTCATCTCTTCGTCGATTCCCATCTCTAACTTTGATATGATTTCCAATAAGTTAGGATTGTCCCTCTGGCTGGAACTAATCCGCTCAATCAAAGTGGGTCTGATCGTCAAACTTGCTAATATTTCTGGACCCAATTCGCACTTTGGTCTGAAATCATACCCAACGATGTACTCCAGTTGCTTCCATTCCAGAAACATAGCCCCTAAACTGGCATGTCTTCTGCTCAATGCATCAGCTACTGCATTTCCCTTTCCTGGTGTGTATGCAATATCGAAATCATAGGAAGCCAAGAATTCTAACCATCTTTGCTGTCGGAGATTTAGATCCTTCTAAGAGAAAAGATATTTTTAACAATTTATGATCAGTAAACAACTCGAATCTTTCTCCCAAGAGATAATGTCTCCACATCTTCAATGCGAACACGATTGCTTCCAATTCCAAATCATGGGTAGGATATCTTTTCTCATGCAGTATCAGTTGCCGACTAGCGTAAGCTACAACCCTACCTCCTTGCATCAATACAACACCTAGTCCGGTACCACAAGCATCTGTGTATACCGTCATTTCTTCATTCCCTTTAGAGATGACTAACACTAGTGCACAAGTCAACTTATCCTTTAGACTCTTAAATGCATCCTCGCAATTTTCGTCCCAAACGAAAGCTTGATTCTTCTTGGTCAACTGAGTCAACGGTGCTGCTATCTTGGAGAAGCCTTGGATGAACTTCCGATAATACCTAGCTAATCCCAAGAAACTTCTTACGTGTGCTGCATTCTTGGGCATAGACCAATTCTGTACCGTAGCCACCTTCGCAGGATCCACGGCAATACCATTCTCTGAAACAACATGGCCCAAGAATCTCACCTCCCTCCGCCAAAAGTGACACTTAGAAAACTTTGCTTTCAGTTGGTGTTTTCTCAACACCTCCATCACTACCCTCAAGTGTTCCTTGTGTTCTTCCTCTGTCCTTGAATAAACAAGTATATCGTCCACGAACACAAAAACTTATTCAACTGATCTCTGAATACCCTATTCATAAGATCCACAAAATATGCTGGTGCATTAGTCAACTCGAATGGCATGACTAACCACTCATAAAATCCAGATGGCGTTCGAAATGCCGATTTAGCTATACTTTCAACTTCCACTCTAAGCTGATGAAAACCTGTCACGAGTTCCAACTGGGAGAACAATCTCGCGTCACTCAACTGATCAAACAAATCATCTATCCACATTAGAGGATATTTATTCTTCCTCGTCACCTTATTCAATTCGCGGTAGTCTACACACAATTGAAGGGAACCATCTGCCTTGGTAGCAAACACAACTGGTGCTCCCCACTCAGAAACACTTCTTCTGATAAATCCCTTCTTCAAAAGATCGCTTACTTGCATCCCAAGCTCTCGCTTCTCCCTTGGCGCCACACGACGAAGTGGCATCACTATAGGTCTGGCATCTTTCACTAAATCAATACGGAAATCAATCTCTCGGTGTGATTGAAGTCCGATCACTTCCTTGAAGACGTTCGGATACTGGCCAGCCATAGGCATATCTGACAACTCATCATGCGGGATGTCGAGGGAATTTAGAAAACTAGTCATTACCTCATCACTAGGTAGACCACCAAACACTACCCTCTTCCCATCATCCGCTCTAACTGTCACCAAAAAGCCCTCACAATCTACCACCACCCTGTATCTTTGGAGCCAATCGATTCCCAAAATAATGCCAAACCTAGTAAATCCCAAAACAAAGCAATCACAAACAAACATGCATCCATTACGCGATAAAACCAAATTTCGACAAATCATACTAAGGCTAGTCGAACCACCAATCGGGTTCGTCACTGCTAAAGGTCTATCGACTATCTCGGGTTCCAATCCCAACCTATCTACCAGGTCACTAGATATGAAGGAACAGTAAGCTCCGATATCAAACAATACTCGAGTAGGAACATCATAAACAGAAAGCATACCTTGAATAACGACATTCTTTCCTTTCTCCGCCGCGGTTGGGGCATTCGATGAAGAAACAACATTGATAGCATATGCTTTCAAAATCTGCTTTTCTTTAGGGGTTGCAGACACTTATCCTTGTGATGTCCCACTTAGCCACAATTGAAGCACTTCCTATCTGCGGGCTTGGCCCGACATTTATTGGCATAGTGGCCCTTCTTACCACAGCTGATGCACTCAACATCTTTTTTATTCTTTTTCTTCTGGCCATCCTTGGTCTGATTCTGCTTTCACTTATTCTGAGAACCATTCTTGCCTCCACCGCTTGCTTGCGGCTTTGGCTCCTCTGTAGATGCAACCTCAGTCTCCGACTTAGGATAAACACTCTCTAACCTCAATGCTTTCCCCACAATCGATTCAAACGTCTCATCGATGTGGTTATAAGCCTTTCCCCCAAGTACTGATCTAAGCCTGTTATAAACTTCTCGTTCTTCTTCTCGGGAGTGTTGATAAGAGATAGTCCGTAATTCGATAAATTATCGAACTCTACAATGTACTCCGAGACTGCCCTACCATTCTGCTTAAGCTCTAGGAATTTCCTAAAGAACTCTGACTTTTGGGCAGCTAGGATGAACTTATCACTGAATCGGGCTTTAAACTGATCCCATGTAACTTGATCCTCTGGAGTAGCTGACTTAATAGCATTCCACCAATTCATGGCCCATCCATGCAGCTGACGGGATGCTAACTTCAACTTCATCGCATCCTCAATACCCAAGTCTTCAAAGATACGCTCATAGCTATCCAACCAATACTGAACTTCTGTGGCCGATTCCGTTCCGTGGAATGGCTTTCCACCAAGACTAGTGTAATCCTTGCATAGCTTGGCAAAATCAGCCCTACGTGCCTGCACCGCTGCACCACCACCATTGGCAGCATTAGGAACTGCCCTCTGAACATTCCTAAGCATCTCTCTCATGAAGTCAGTGAACATTCCCATTATTGGCTCCTCTACCAGCACCCCTCGTAAATCGGCTCATCGTTCAATTTGTAAAGAGAAATGATTAACCATCCTCTTTGTGGTGTCAGTGCAGTGCGACTTTATCCTTAGCTATACTAATAGTATATATATAACTTTTGAAAACCAAAATAATCACAAATACGTGCTCTCCTATACGTATTATCTCTCCCTGGTGTATTTCCCTAGGTTAACTACGCCACCTAGAGCTCTGATACCAAATGTGATGACCTGCCCCGCACCAGCAGACATTTTAATGAAAGTGCGTTGTGCCAATGTCTAACCAGCACGGGACGGTCGCCAAAGAAAGGAAAGGAAGGGTATTTGAACTAACAAGGAACCTGTAGAATGTCTCACAGCGCAAGGAATAAAATGTAATAATAACATACTTGACATAAAACAGGTGAGACAGTGCATAAGCTGAAAACTAAACATCATAGCAGCGGAAAATCCAAATACAGCTTATGTTCCACATCATTATTATTGGACTTTTGCAAATTATCTCTAGAGCAAATAAGGAAGGTACACTACTAATGCCCAAAGTAGTGAACGACAGCGACACAGGGAGAGCAAATAGTACGTGTAAGCCTCCTGCTCGTCTCCGGACAGCTACTTGTGCACAACCAATTAACCTGTCTCTAGTCTGCCCATTTAAGAGCACACAGAGTAATAAAAACAGACATAAAACTCTGGGCCAGGCAAAAGTCTGGTATGAGTGATAAGCAGCAAAACAGAACAATAACAGGTATATTAAATCATACATGAACTTGGAACTGCAACCAAAGAGTTAGCACAACATACCTTACAATACTGTAAGGTGCCACTAACATATGGTGTAAAGAATACCGGGGGGGGGGGGTATGCATGACATAGTGATGGCAAATAATCAATCACAGCAACCATCCTCACATCTCTCACTCAGTGCATAAAGCATAGGATATCTACCACTTTGATCACTAGACCCATCGAGGTAGTGACGGAGTCCGACTTGTATAACTATTGCTACCACCAAGCTTGCCCCATAGAGTCATGACTCAATCCTTAATGATGACCCTACCTCATTGGTCCATAGCCAATAGTCCTACCTAGGCCACTGTGACCCTGAATCCGTCCACATACGCCATACTCCATAATGATCCAAAGTTATAGACATCGATAACCCCTTAGCATACGTCCTGCAGCAAAGCCAAACTCATGAAGTTAACTCATTGGTTCCCATTTGGATCCCGAGTAATAACCTCCCATTTGGACTTCCTTTGCATCTCGGGTTTTGGTTGAATTAGAGTTGGTCTTCAGGAAAGTCGTCACGTAGTAGTAATAGCATACGTCTGGTTCGGTTCGAATATGCATAGTGCTCCAGTCATCATCGGTTCGGTTCGGTCCAATGCTTCCTAGTATGCTCCTGGGTGTGGTTCGGTTCGGTGCTCCCCATCTGGCTCGGTTCGGTTCGGATGTCTTCTGCCTGGGCTCAGTTCGTATCTCTTGGTTTGGATCTTGTACTTCACCTCATTCCAGTTCAATGTCCCATATTTGGTTCGGTGCTCATGGATCTCCTTGGTCCCCCAATTCGATCCCACTCTCTTGCCCTAGTCAGATCCGATCCCACGCCAAGCTTTGGTCCGATCCCAACCCCAACTCAATGCAAATGGTCTTCCTTCTTGCCAAGTCTTTCTTCTTCATGGGCTCCGGTTGTGTTCGGATTCCTTGTCTCCGGTGTCGGTTCGGTTCGGCCAATCTTATCCGATCCGAACCCCTTCCCCCTATCCGATCCAATCCCGATCCCTGCAGTTTTTCCTGCAACTTTTCCAACGACCGTTTTACGCCATATGATGGCGTTTTCAACCATTCTTACTCTTCTAATCAATCGCAAAGCATACCATACAGTCATAGCAACATGTATAATCAACCACAAACGCCAAAACAATAATTTGATAGGTTAAAACGAATAAAACGTAGCCAAAATCTTATATTTTCCCTTCAGCATGTTTAAGCAAAACTAATGATAGGATTAGTAAAACTTAACCAAACTAACCAAATTTTCTAACAAAGGTGTAAAGCAATATTTCGAAATTTATAAATATTTTTTTATAGATTTTTAACGTGCATAATTTCGTTAATTAACACTAATCACCCTAATTAACTACAGTTAGTGTAAAAAACAAAGCTAATCACTCACCTTTGCCACAAATAAACCGTAGATCTGAAATGATTCTCTGTTTGGCCTAAACACTAATGTCTAACAGCAGTTCTAACCTTGCTTGGGTGCTATCTCTCCTTAATTTGGTGTAATTTAGCCAAATCTTCAATTAGTAAGTGGTTTAGAGGTGTTTTAGATGTTGGAGACCATTACTAAGTTGAGAGGGATGATAAGTGGCGACTGAAAAATGAGAAAAGGGTGTTCTCTAAACCCTAACAGCCCTTAAATACTTCGAATCACGAAATCCCCCTCTGGGCCTAGCTGTTAATTACCCAATTAAGCCCGGTTAAGTTGTTTTTCACCTTCTAAACCTTAATTCAGCCATATCTCCCAAACGGTAAATCCGTTTTTCACATATGACCACTCTACGGAAAGGTAAACCATCATCCGGACCTAATGGAAGTGGTTTAAGGTCAAAGCTCCTTTCCAATCAAAATTTATCGTCGAAACAAGATCAGCTAGGGGCAAAATGGTCATTTAAAATCGGCAATAATCATGGACATGGAAATGACCCCAATAGTCATCTTCCAAAGTTAAATGGAAATACGACTTCGTATGAGAAAGAAATACATATTCGACGATCCTCTGATGCGTAGAATGCGGGTCGTTACAAAGGTGGTTGGATGCTTGTGTACGAATTTTTGGCGACTTGGGTATAGACGATGCAATTAAGAGGAAACTTGCATCGATACAACTACAGGGCAGAGCTATGGAATGATGGAACTCTATCACTTTAGATACTCCCGAAGATGAGATTACCTGGGAGCAATTCAAAGTCAATTTTGAAATGAAGTTTATCTCTACTATCCAGAAGTCTATTCTATTTAAGAGGTTTGTCGAGCTTAAGGACAATGGTCGACTAGTGCTAAAGTATGTTTCTAACTTCGAAGCTTTGCTGAAGTATGCTCGTTCGTATGTCGAGACTCCTTATCAGAAGAACGAGAAGTTTGTCATGGGCTTGGACAAATATCTCGGGAATCAGCTAGTTGATCATTTCAATGACACTTATGAGAAGATCGTCGAGAAGGCTTTAAGGCATGAAAGTCTGTTTCCCAAGGAAGAGACTGTTGCTGCAGATTAGAAAGAACCAAAACCAGAGCAGGGTGGCAGTAACAAGAAGAGGAAGCAGCAACAACAAAAAGGAAAAGATGGTCAGAAAAAGCAGAAGGCTGAAGTGACTTGCTTTAACTGCTGGCAGAAGGTCCATTATTCCAAGGATTGTAAGAATCCAAAAGCTTAAAAGAATTGTTTTAATTGTGGAAAGCCAAGACCTGATCAGAAGGATTGTCTGGAACTAGCTAAGGGTAAGCAGGTTGTGAAGGCGTATGCTTTGGAAGATGTGCCATCATCTTAAGAGCTCCTACGGAAAAAGAAAAAGGAAGAGTGTCGTCGTTCATGGTATTCTTTCCATTAGAGGTGTTGCAGTTCGTGTGTTGTTTGATATTGGAGCATTGCATTCATTTATTTGTAATGAGCTTGTGCGCATCTTGGGTTTGGAACCCGAGATTTGTGATAGACTTTTTGTTGTAACTAATCCAGTTGTTGTTTCGTCCAATTTGCGTATGATTTGTCGTGGTCTAGTGTTATCAAGTCATGGTTGCTCCTTTGTATGCGATTGCTTTGTTTTTAACTTTGCTGGGTTTGGGACTATTTTGGGTATGGACTGGCTCATGAGGTATGCAACAAAAGCATATTGCGAGAAGCTGGAAGTGATAGTCGAGAATGTGGAAGGGCGAATGGTTGTGACTCAATGTAAGCCCAAAGATGGCGTCTTCGTGAGCTTTTATATTCACTTGGGATTCCACGGGATGGCTTGTCATCTATGCTGATCGCTAATGAGTTTGAGGATGTCTTTGACGAGGTTAAAGGGTTGTCACCACATCCTGAGATTGAGTTCAGAATCGATTTGGTCGAGGGTGCTAGACCTATAGTAATGCCTCTAAAGAGGATGGCGCCTAAGGAAAAACGAGAGTTAGAGATGCAAGTATTTGACCTTTAGGGAAATGGATTCATTCGGAGAAGTGTATCCGAATGGGGTGCACCAGTCATGTTCGGAACCAAGGCTGATGGATCTTTGAGATTGTGTGTGGACTATGGTAAGCTGAACAAGGTGACCAAAAAGATCAAGTATCTATTGCCGAGGATAGATGAATTGTTCGATCAACTTCACGAGACCAAAGTGTTTTCTCAGATGGATTTGGTAATGGGATTCCACCAGTTGACGGTGGCAATGGATAGTTTGCCGAAGACTGCTTTTAGGACACCATCCGATTTCTTCGAATGGTTGGTGGTGCCATTCAAGTTGACTAATGTGCCAGCGTATTTCGTGGATCTTATGAATGGTGTAATACCCCACGTCCGTTAATGTCACTCACAAAGGGAATGCATTAAGTTTCGTGGAGCATTATAAGTAAACAGAACGGAATATTACAAGACAGAAAAAGTAGTACTTGAAAATTTTGTATTTTTATTGCAGCGGAAACAAAAATAAGTTTGATTACATTTCCAAATACCAAAATAAAGTACATAATATCAGTCTTCTACAAAACCTTCAGAGTACATAATTTTAAAGTCATAATCCCCATTAGAAAAATGCCATATGCAGAATCAAAGCCAAGCAATACACCTTTTAACTTCAAGATGGAAGAAAGAGATACCTGAACTAAGCTTGAGTATTTCCTCCCTAAGAACCCCCCCGGGGGGGGGGGAGATGGAAGAAAAGAGGCAAAACAAACTAGGTCAGACATAAGTCTGGTGAGTCCGCAAACTTTAACAATATAATCATTAAAGTAACAGGATAAGAACATAAACTGGAAAGCAAGAAATGACTACAGAATAAACAGGCATGACAAAGCAGACAAGAAGAACAAGATATAATTTTGATCACGCTTCTAATCACTAAAGGATAATTACTACACTGCACCCATGCTAATTTCACCGCACCGTTACTAGTTCCATACTGAAGGTTGATCCCCATCTTGTAATTAGTAGTCCTCAGGCGCAACATCTAATAAGAGGTATTCACCCCATACAGTCCATACTTGCCCATTCTAAATATTAGATGTCCCCACACTACCCCCTTATTGCTTAATCGATCGGCTCCCTAACTCGCATGTATTTATTACTTGTGTCATTCAGCCCCGCTTGTTTACTTGTGTCATTTGGCACCGCTTGTTTACTTGTGTCATTATTTAATTTTTCTCTTAAATATATCTATGTATATTATATATATATATATATATATATATATATATATATTTCCACATTTTTAATTTCACTAAAAGTGTGGGGTGTTACATTCTCCCCTACTTAAAGGATTTCGTCCCCGAAATCTCTGAATTAAGAACAATGTATCCTACCATCCAATCGTCAATCTACTCATCCATCATTCACAAGCATTCATTGTCCTTAAAAGATTTCTAATGCTTTTCATGAACATATGCATAGTGTGTGTATATGTTCTTACTCAAATGCAAAATCAGGCGATCTACTGACTCAGTCGAGCTCCTTAATGCAATTCATGATAGTGCCATGCGTCCATTATGTATGCAAAAGAATCCTAATGGTACATATCATTTTTACATGCGTGCACAATCATTCATTCAAATGCAACATCCATATGATAACACATTCAATATACATCCATCAAATTAATTATGCACACTTATTCATATGCAGTATGAAAGTGATTGAGCTGATCTAGTGCCTAATATGTGTGTAAATGCATCCACGAGCAACGACTAGCATACACTTGCATCCACCAAACATAACATGTCTCAAACACATGTTTACAACCATAGGATTTTCCTACCTAAAGATCGAAGATGTAATCGAGAGGACATACTTAACGATAGAACAAGCATAAACAAAGCGGTAGAAAAATGAGAAGTTAGGAACAAACCCTCAAAAAGGAAAGGGTACACCGCATGCATTTTGTCTTCTGTCTCCCAAGTCGCGTCTCCTTGATCATCTACCCATTGGACTTTAACCAATTTGACCTCTTGGTTGCGTAACTTCTTGGCCTTTGATCCAAGGATGCATGTAGGAGCTCGTCTAATTGTGGCATCTCGCTCCCCTTCCACTTCTTTAAGCATGCTCGGCTCCATCACCTTTGCGGTATCATGTAAACGCTTCTTCAAGGATTGTCTTCCTCAAGCTCTCTTCTTATGAACCCTTCCTCAAGTAGCTCCCCTACTTGCTTACTGAGTTCCCTCCTCTCTCTCGGAGCCATGTGGCGCACTGGTAATGCAATTGGCTTTGCATTATCTACTAAGTATATACGGAGGTCAATCTCGCACTTCGAGGGTGAACCCCGAACCTCATCAAAGACGTCACCATACTCACGGACTACACAAACAAATTCCAAATCATCGATGGATGCGTCTAGAGATTCTAGGTAGCTAAGCATCCCCGGACCTCTAGGGTCACAAGAAATATCAAGGGTTCTTCCACAACGAGTCAACAATCTAACTACCCTTTTTACACAGTCTAGGATGGCACCATACCTGGCTAGCCAATCCATCCCTAGAAACAAGCCAAAGCCCATGAAACCAAGAACGTAGGCGTTGCATTCAAACCCAACGCCCGAGATAGACACTCTCAAAACCCAACAAACCATAGATAAATGAGCCGAACCACCCATTGGATTTGAGACTACAATGGATCCATAACTAAACTAGTATTTAGGTGCAGTGTTTCAACTAACGAAGCAGATATAAACAAATGCGAAGCGCAAGAGTCGAAAAGAGTCCTAGGAAAAATAAATCAAATCTTCAACCGAAACTTCCTATCTCTTTCTGATATACTGACCCCGAGAACACAACCTGCCCTCCAGAAGATCCTGCCCTCTTTCCTTGCCTTTGCCCTTGCCTTTTCCTCCTCGGGTAATCCTAAATCATACGTCCTGCCTCATCGCAATGGTAATAGCCAATTTCTAACGTCTTTCTTTAAGTGGCCAAGTATTCCACAATTCCCTTTTCTCTTGGCCCTCGTTATCCTTACCGCCTTTCTTTTGTTGTTTTTGTGGCTTCTTCGGATCCATTTTCGTATCCTGTGTCATGTCCATGTCTCCCCTACACATTCTCTATTCATGACCTCCCACCAAAATGAAGCTTCATCCTTCATTAAACAAGTAACTATTTGAACCTTCCTCCCATCGTCTATCTCAAAGATACCAACAAGTCCTCCACTTCGTTGAGCCAATTCTAGCTTCGACAAACGTCTCAGTCCTATTAAACGGTTTTCCGCCCATCGCACGAAAGTCCTTACATATCTTAGAAAAACATTTATACGTGGAGGAAGAGATTAAAAAGGGAAAGAGGAAGAGATTTGAAACAAAGAATCGAAAGAAGGATATATGGCTTTTGGGGATTATGTTTTTCCATAATTAACTTTTCTCTTAAAAAAATACTATCTCTAAAACATGTTTTTGAAAATAGTTCTTTATATAAATGCTTTTGAAAACTGTTTTCAATTTTTTTGTTCTATTCCGGTAACCTTCAGCTCTGGTGCCACGTCTAACACCCCACATCCGTTAATGTCACTCACAAAGGGAATGCATTAAGTTTCGTGGAGCATTATAAGTAAACATAACGGAATATTACAAGATAGAAAAAGTAGTACTTGAAAATTTTGTATTTTTATTATAGGGGAAACAGAAATAAGTTTGATTACATTTCCGAATACCAAAATCAAGTACATAATATCAGTCTTGTACAAAACCTTCAAAGTACATAATTTTAAAGCCATAATCCCCAATAGAAAAATGCCATACGCAGAATCAAAGCCAAGCGATACACCTTTCAACTTCAAGATGGAAGAAAGAGAGATATCTGAACTAAGCTTGAGTATTTCCTCCCTAAGAACCTCGGGCAGGGGAAACGGAAGAAAAGAGGCGAAACAAACTAGGTCATACATAAGTCAGATGAGTCCAGTGACTTTAACAATATAATCATTAAAGTAGCAGGATAAGAACATAAACTAGAAAGCAAGAAATGACTGTAGAATAAACAGGCATGACAAAGCAGACAAGATGAACAAGATATAACGTTGATCGAGCTTCAACCAATAAAGGATAATTACTACACTGCACCCATGCTAATTTCACTGCACCGTTTCTAGTTCCATATTGAAAGTTGATCCCCATCTTGTAATTGGTAGTCCTCAGGCGTAAATTCTAGTAAGAGGTATTCACCTCATACAATCCTTACTTGCCCGTACTAAATACTAGATGTCCCCACACTACCCCCTTATCGCTTAATCGATCGGCTCCTTAACTCGCATGTATTTATTACTTGTTCATTCGGCCCCGCTTGTTTACCTGTGTCATTCGGCCCCGCTTGTTTACTTGTGTCATTATTTAATTTTTCTCTTAAATATATCTATGTATATAATATATATACATATTTCCACATTTTTAATTTCATTAAAAATGCGGGGTGTTACAATTGGAGTGTTCGGAGATCAATTGAACAAGTTCGTGGATGATATTCTGATTTTCTCCCAGAATGAGGAAGAGCATAAAACACACTTGAGAGTTCTCGCGAAGCTTCAGCTTAGAGCTAATTTTTCAAAGTCACTTCTGGAAGAGTGAAGCGAGGTTCTTAGGCCATGTTGTTTCTAGAAATGGAATAGTGGTTGACTCGCTAAAGTGAAAGCAATCCAGGATAGGGACAGACCTAATAATGCGACGAATGTTCAAAGTTTCCTTGGGTTGGCGGCATATTATCGCCATTTTATAAAGGATTTCTCCAAGATAGTTGTGCAATTAACAGGATTGACGAAGAAGAATCAGGTGTTGATATAGAATGCAAAGTGTGAGCAATCTTTCGGAATCATGAAAGAGCAACTGACGAGTGCTCTTGTTTAGATGATTCCAAGTGGAATGATGAAATGGTGGTATACACCGATGCATGTGGTACTGGACTTGGAGCAGTACTGATGCAGAAGGATAAGATTGTGGCCTACGCGAGTCGACAGCTAAAGCTACATGAAAGGAATTATCCGACTCATGATTTAGAGTTGGCAGCGATCCTTTTTGCTCTGAAGACATAGAGACATTACCTATCTGGAGTTCGATTCGAGTTGTTTACGGATCACAAGTCGTTAAAGTTTTTTTCCTCCCAAAAGGATTTGAATCTTCGATTGCAGCGATGGTTAGAGTTTTTGGCATTATATGATTTTGGTATAGCCTATACTCCTGGTAAAGGTAACGCAATGGCGAAAGCGTTGAGTCGAAGACACGCAAGTTTGGGAGCGATGTTTTCGGAATAGAAACACCTCGAGTACTTGGAAGGATTTGATTCCAGACCACGGTGTGAGTTGGAATCTGAAATGTTGGCAAGCTTATCGATAAGGCCTACTCTCATCGAAAGTATTGGTGAGATCCAAAAGCGAGATGCAAAGCTTGTCGAGTTTATCCAGAAGTTGGAACCAGAGGATAAAGAGTTCGAGGTTGATCGAGAATGTTGGCTTGGAAAGCAAGGACGACTGGTTGTTCCTGATATCGACGAATTGAGAGATGAGGTTATTATGGAATGTCATCACTTGAAGTTCATGATTCATCCCGGTGGTAATAAGATGTATCAGGACATGAATCGATATTACTACTGGAAGGAATAAAAAGGGATGTTGGAAAGTTCATTTTCAAGTGCATGAACTGTCAGTTGGTGAAAGCCGAACAGAAGAAGCCAAGTGGGTTGCTTCAGCCATTGGAAGTTCCGAAATGGAAGTTGGAGAAGATATCAATAAACTTTATCGATGGACTACCTAGAACCAAGGCAACAAATGAAGGAATTTGGGTAATCGTGGATCGCTTGACCAAAAGTGCATGGTTTATTCTTGTCAACTCGACAAGGACATCATCTAAGTTGGATGAGCTTTATATAAAATGGATAGTTCGATTCCGTGGTATCTCTGGAACAATATGAAGACCTAGAAGTCGAGACCGTAGTTTCGAAACCTTGTAAGTTTCTTTGCGTTATGGGGAATGATACGAAACAACTAAGGAGGAAGACGGTTAAGTTAGTCAAGGTGCAATGGAGTGAGGATGATGACAATTGTACGTGGGAGACAGAAGAGAGTATGAAGGCGACTCATCCAGTATTCTTTGTCGGTATGACCCATTAATGTCGTGTCACCTTACATCATTGTAACTTGTACTATCATTGCTAGAGTTCAGAGTGCTTGATTAAGGATATAGATGCATGGTTGATGGATGCTAGTTTGGATGGTAAATTGGTAGCACATGGATGATAGGCATGTAGAATTGTTTTTGTTGCTTGTGTTTGCTGGGATTTCAGGGGCGTAATTCCTAAAGGGGGGAGAATGTAACAACCCACATTTTACGTATCAGAGTATCATAAAATATTTTTATTTTATTCCCTGAGTGTTCGATCATTCTCATATTTTAATATGTTGGTTCTGGGAATGTGAGACATTGTGATGACTGCCCATAACCCCTGCACTATAAAAGGGGAATAATGCACTGAAATGTGCGCACAGCAGCTATGGACGATCATCAAAGTAAGTAAAAATCATCGGAGCCTACGTAAATCTAATAGTGCAAGGATATAATATAATAGAACATATACAACAGGTAATATTACTGAAGCATATTTGAGCAGAAATCTCAAATTTTCAAAACAATAAGAGAGTATATCCTTACACTAGGATTGCAACATATGTCTGCACAGATTTGGCTCACTACATCACTCAGAGTAGAATATCAAACAGCGGAAAACCCAAATACTATATAGTAAGAGAGATAATACGTTGGCCTCCTGCTCATCTCCGAACGGCTACATCTTCCTTACTAAGCTATCACCTGTCACCTACCACCTAGTCTGCCAACCCAAAATTTGATAAATAGCCCAAGGTAATAAGAGGGAAACATAAAACCTTGAGTCAGACAGTAGTCTTAGTGAGCGATAAAATAGCTAATAAACTTCGTCAATAGAGTATATGAGAAGAGGTAGAATAACAAACCAATCTACCAAACACCAGAGAAGAGCACAACTCCCATCTTCCCCCACATCGGATAGTGATAGCCTTTACAACAAACATTTTAACCATGCAACCAAGGTAATCCAAGCAACCATTCAATCATGGCAACCAGAAATAATCTATAATAACACTCACAACATCCATATTATATATCTCACATAAACCATCTTCATCGAATGCATCATCTCTCAATTACAATCCCCAAAGCCAAAACCAATATCAGACAGGCACCCAAGAAACATCTCCTCCGACATCGGACAATCTACGTGAGACGATACAAGCAAAACAAACAATTATACAAGACAGACTCTAGCTATCACCACCAATCCTACTTCGAAATCATCGTTAATCATATGATTAGCCATATCATATTATCGTCCGTCAAGGGCTAATGGTAACACCGGTTCTAGCAAAAACCCCATACGCCTTTCAATGATACATACCTAGGCCTTTCAATGATACCCGGGGTACTCGATCTACATCCATTTTTTAGGTGCTCTTATTATACCCCTGCTTTGAGCCCGCTAGAACCTACGACAACAATAATTCCTCGGCCTTCACATATTTAGTCAACTTCACTTGCGACTGTCCATAAGCTCAGAACAATTTAGAGCAATCATTACTTCACACGAGCTCAATACATCCTTGAGTCGTCCTTTCATATGAACTCAAAACATCCTTGAGTCATTCCCACATTCATTGCATACGACGTACAACGAACAAATCACATCACTTCGAACATCCTCATCCGGACTTTCGTCGAAGCCATCATCTCAGCACCCTTGAGCATTGCATGACAAATTAGCAATGTGTGACCAGAATCACTGTAGCAGTACATGCTCGACCCACAATCACTGCAGCATGTTCGACCCACAATCACTGTAGCAGGCACGTTCGACCCACGTCACTGTAGCACGTTCGACCCACATCACTGCAGCAGGAACGTTCGACCCACATCACTATAACAGGCACTTTCAACCCACATCACTGTAGCAGGCACGTTCGACCCACATCACTATAGCAGGCACGATCGACCTACATTATTGTAGCAGGCACGCTCGACCCACATCACTTTAGCAGGCACGTTCGACCCACATTACTATAGCAGGCACGTCCGACCCACATCGCTATAGCAAGCATGTTCGACCCATAATCACTGTAGCTCGCTCAACCCACATCAGTACAGCACGTTCGACCCATAATCACTGTAGCACATTCAACCCACATCACTGTAGCACGTTCGACCCACAATCATGGTAGCATTCATTTTCGACCCAAAACCTGCACATGCCCAATCCAAGCCCAATTTTGACCAAACTTCACCGATCGACGTCATCGACGAAACCAGCTCATCTGATTCATTCAATACAATCACAAGCACATTTTGAAATCAATAACAACATGAATATGACGATTATCACCAAATTATGAAAATTTCACCAAGATCATGATAAATGAACATATAACTAAATTATGGATCATACTTGCATATGCATATGGAATGACATAGAAATTACCGGTTTAAACTTGCTAAATTAGATCGTAGGGTGATTCATATGAAAAAGCACTTATCATGGTGTAGATCTATGATAAAACACTTGAATTTGATGAAAAATATGATCAAACATTCATGTACTTCATTGAATCTATATGAGATATGCAAATCACTCACTAACTCTCCAAAACAAGCAAAAATCAATGAATTAAGATTTTGGACAGCAACTAATTTGATTCAAACTCCTTGATCTAACGAGCTCCCCTTTGCAATGGTGTAGATCTAGCCTCAAATGGTGTAGATCTTCAATTTCCTAAGATTAGATCTCGATTTTAATGGTGGAAAGGTGTTAGAGTAAGGAGGAACACAAGGCCACCAAATGAGAATAGAGAAAGTAAACTATTCTCCGTACCTCTCACCCCTATTTATAGCTTTCCACCAACCCACTAATGGGCCTGTCCAAATCAGTCCATTAAGGCTTTAAAACCTGAACAACCAACTGTTAAACCTTAACACAACGATTCCTCCAAACCGCTGAGTCAAATCTTTAATGTAACCACTCTACAGATAGGAAATTAGCATCTTCTTTCGAATGGCACATGTCTTATCACCTGATTTGATCCAAGTCAAAAGTTATTCCCTATACAGGACTGATAGGGGCAAAATGGTCACGAACAAAATTGGTAAAAATTATTGACATGTCTCACATCCCCATAAGCAACATATTGAAATATGAGAATGATCCAACCCTCAGGGAATAAAATAAAAATATTTTATGATCTTTCAGTATGTAAAAATGTGGGCTGTTACATTCTCCCTTCCTTAATAATTTCACCCCTGAAATTCTAAGAAAACACAAGCAACCATAACAATTCTGCATACCTATCATCCACGAAGAGTCAATTCTATCATCCAAACTTGCAACCATTAAGTCATGCATCCATAACCTTATCCTACCAGGTGGAATTTTATCAACAATAACAATTAGAAAAATAATAACGAGTAACAATAATAACAATAAGTAACAATGATGTGATAGTGGCACGATATCGATGGTTATACGGACAAAGAGTTATAGATGGATCGTCTCCATACACTCTTTCGTCACCCATGTACAATCATCATCCTCCTCACTCCATTGTACCTTGACTAACTTAACCGTATTCCTCCTAAGCTGTTTCATGTCGTTTGCTATAACACGAAGTAGCTTATGAGGTCTCGTAACTGCAGCCTCAACTTCCAAGTTTCCGTACTGCTTAGGAGGCACTACCACATCCTGATCATGCGCGTATTTTCGTAAAAACAATTCACGAAAAGCGTTATGCACACGTGACATCTTCTCGACTAGCTCTAATCTATATATGAGCTTTCCAATTCTCTCGACTATCGGAAACGGTCCAACGAACCTAGGAGCTAACTTTCCTTTATTTCCGAACCTAACCACATGCTGTAATGGAGAGATCTTCATGAAAACCATACTACCAACGTTGAATTCCAAATCCTTTCGATGCTTATCAGCATAATTCTTCTGACGATCTTGTGCCGTCTTCATTTGTTGCCAAACGATCTCGATACAATCTGATGTCTCTCTTTTCATCTCTGGCCCAAGTATCAACTTATCTCCAGTTTTTAACCAACACGCTAGAGAATTACATGGTCTACCATAAAACGCCTCATATGGTGCCATCCCAATGCTTCTTGTAGACTCTTCCAAAATCAACTCGTGAATAATGGATCTTGATCATTCACTATGCTCTTCGAGGAACCATGGAATCGAACAATCCATAATGTTTAGCCAACTCTGATGTTGTCCTAGCCGATCTGACAGGAATGAACCTTGCAGATTTGGTCAAGCAATGCACGATAACCCAAATCCCTTCATTTCCTCCCTTTGTCTTAGGTAATCCATCGATAAAGTCCATTGATATGTGTTCCCACTTCCACGTTGGAACTTCCAAAGGCTGAAGCAAATCAGTCGGCTTCTTCTGTTCAACTTTCACAAAATGACAGTTCATACAGTTGGAAATGAACTTTCCACCTGCTTCATCCCCTCTTGGTAGTAACTCGCTTCATGTCCTGATACATCTTATTTCCACCGGGATGAATCGTCAACTTTGAGTGATGATATTCCCTCAGAACCTCATCCTTCAATCCTGTTGATATCAGGAACAACAAGTCGCCCTGGTTTCGAGGACAACCTTCTCGGTCGACTTCGAACTCTTTATCTTCTAGTTCCAATTTCTGGATAATCTTGACAAGCTTCGCATCTCGCTTTTGGTTTTGCCAATCCTTTTGATGAGAGTAGGTCTTATCGATAAGCTTGGCAATATTTCAGGTTTCTATCTCACATCGTGGCCTGAAATCAAACCTTGCCAAATACTCGAGGCTCTTCAATTCTGAAAACATCGCTCCTAAACTTGCGTTTCTTCGACTTGGCGCATATGCCACTAGATTACCTTTGCTAGGAGTATAGGCGATACCAAAATCAGACGATGCTAGAAACTCTAGCCACCTTTGCTGCCAAAGATTCAAATCCTTTTGGGAAAAAAGATACTTCAACGACTTGTGATCCATGAACAACGCGAATCGAACCCCCAGCAGGTAATGTCTTTACATCTTCAGAGCAACACAATCGCCACCAACCATAAATCATGAGTTGGATAATTCCTCTCATTTGGCTTTAACTGTCAACTCACATAGGCCACAACCTTATCCTTTATAACTCTCAATTAGTGAAATCCCGTTGCCAAATCCATTTTAGAAAACACTTTGGCATCATAAGGCTTGATCAAACAAGCCCTTGATCCTCGATAACGGATACTTATTCTTCTTGGTCATCTTGTTCAACTTATGGTAGTCCTCACAAAATCTCTGTAAGCCACCAGCCTTGGTTACAAACACAACTGGTGTACCCCATTCGGAAACACTCATTCGAATGGGTCCTTTCCGAAAAAGTTACAAACTTGCACCTCTAACTCTCGTTGTTCCTTAGGCTCCATCCACCGAAGAGGCACAATGATAGGTCTAGCACCCTCAACCAAATCGACTCTAAATTCAATCTCATGATGTGGTGACAACTCTTTGACTTCGTAAAAGACATCTTCAAACTCATTTGCGATTAGCTTGGATGACAAGCCTTTTTATGGAATTCCAAGCGAATATGACAACTCATAATGACACCATCTTCAGGTTTACCCAAATTAACACCTTTTGCCTTTCCACATTTCTGACTCTTACCTCTAGCTTTTCGCAATTCACACTTACCGCATACCTCTTGAGAAAATCCATACCTGAAAAAATTCAACCCCAGCGAAATTTACAGCTAAGCAACCACTTATAAATGAGTATCCATGATCAACAATAATGGATCCACAAAGTATGCAATGAGAAGATGAACCCATACTAGATTAGCTACAACTAAAGGTCTATTACAACTTTAAGTTTCCAAACTTATTCGGCATACAATCTTATTATAGGTAAAAGGAATCAACACTCTAGTACCAAATAGAACTCAACAACTCCATTGGCGGAAAGAATATCCAAACTAACAATAGCTTCTTCTAATTCTCATTAGGAAGGCAATAGGGAATCGGAATAGCCTCCAGAACACATACTTTCCCTGGTTGCTTATCCTTTAGAAAATCACGGAAATTCTTCTTCTCATTCCGAGGCTTTTCACACTTGAAGCACTTTCTCTCAGCTCTGGGATACTCACAATCTTTGAAAAAATGGCCCTTCTGCCAGAAGTTAAAGCAAGTCACCTCTCCCTTCTGCTTCTTCTTCTTATTCAGCTTCTTTGTCGCACTTGGACTAGTGAAAATTTCTTCTTGAGGTTCTTGTCTGTTTCAACAGGCCTCATCGCAAGAAGCATTGATCTCATTTCCTTGCTCCTTGGCCCGACGTTGAAGTTTCTCTAAAGATATACCTCTTCTGAACTCATCTTCTTCATTTGTAGGAGAACATGTTCAGGAACATCATGCCTTATTGCCGCTTCTGGAAGGGGCATTCTAAGAAAGATAGTGGCCATCATGGACCCAAACATAATTAGACATTTTGGCGTAACAATGAAAGCTTCCAACTGGTTGCCATCGCTTGCCCTTCTAGTCGCAGGCCTGTCCTTAGTAGTGTTCCCTAAAGTTTGGCAGCTCATTCTAAATCTAAAAACTAGAATGACTAGTCCACAAATGAGATAACAATAGGAACAAAATCCGAACCCTATTATACGATACACTACTACATAGTATATGTCCAATTGAAGTATACAAATACATCTCTCTTATGTAATTACATCTTCGAACTTTTGCTAACTCGATAACCAGAGCTCCCATACTAAATGTGACGACCGCCCATAACCCCTGCACTATACAAGAGGAATAATGCGTTGAAGGTGTGCACAACAACTATGGACGATCATCAAAGTAAGTAAACATCATCGGAACCCATCGTAAATCTCACAACGCAAGGATAAAATATAATACAATATATACAACATGCAATATTAGTAAAGCATATTTGGGAAGAAATCTCAAATTTTCAAAACAGTAAGAAAGTATATCCTTACACCAAGATTGCACCGTATGCATGTACAAATTTGCCTCACTACATCCTCAGTGAAGAATATCAAATGGCGGAAAACCCAAATATTATATAGTAAGAGAGATAGTACGACAGCCTCCAGTTCGTCTCCGAACTGCTATGTCTAAGCTATCACCTGTCACCTGCCACCTAATATGACCACCCAAAATTGGATGAACAACCCAAGGTAATAAGAGGGAAATATAAAACCTTGAGTCAGACAACAATCTTAGTGAGCGATAAAATAGCTAACAAACTTCATCAATAGAGTATATGAGAATAGGTAGATTAACAAACCAATCTACCAAACACCAGAGAAGAACACAACTCCCATCTTCCCCCACATCGAACAGTGATCGCCTTTACAAAAACATTTTAACCATGTGACAAATGTAATCCAAGCAACCATTCAATCACGGCAACCAGAAGTAATCTATAATAACACTCATAACATCCAGATTATATATCTCACTTAAACCATCTTAATTGACTTCGACATCTCTAGAGTACAATCCCAAAAGGCCTAAACTAATATCAGACATGCACCAAAGAAACATCTCCACTGATGTCGGACAATCTACATGAGATGGTACAAGCAAACAAACAATCATACAAGACAGACTCTGGCTATCACCGCCAATCTTGCTTCGAAACCATCGTTAATCATATGATTGGCCTTTCAATGATACCCAGCGAACTCGACCTGAATCCGGTCTTTTAGGTGCCCTTATTATACCCCTACTTTGAGCCCGCTAGAACCTATGACGACGATAATTCCTTAGCCTTCACATATCTAGTCCTCTGCACTTGCGACTATCCATAAGCTCAGAACACTTTAGAGCAACCATTACTTCACACGAGCTCTATACATTCTTGAGTCGTCCTTTCATATGAACTCAATACATCCTTGTGTTATTCCCATATTCATTGCATACGAAGAACAACGAACAAATCACATCACTTCGAACATCCTCATCCGAACTCTCGTTGAAGCCATCATCTCAACATCCTTGTGCATTGCATGACCAGAATTGTAGCAATGCGTGAAAAGAATCACCGTAGCAGTACACGATCGACCCACAATCTTTGTAGTAGAGCATGCTTAACCCACAATCACTATAGCAGTACATGCTCGACCCACAATCACTGTAGCACGTTCGACCCACAATCACTGTAACAGGTACGTTCGACCCACAACACTGTAGCACGTTCGACCCATATCACTACAACATGCACATTCGACCCACATCACTGTAGCATGTTCGACCCACATCACTGCAGCTGGCATGTTCAACCCACATCACCGTAGCACGTTCGACCCACATCACTGCAGCAAGCAAGTTCGACCCACATCACCGTAGCATGTTCGACCACATCACTGTAGCGCGTTCGACCCACATCAGTGTAGCAGGCATGTTCGACCCACATCACTGTAGCAGGCACGTTCGACCCATATCACTGTAGCACGTTCGAACCACAATCACTGTTGACCGTTCAACCCACATCACTGTAGCATGTTCGACCCACAATCACTATAGCACATTCGACCCACATCACTGTAGCGCATTCGATCCACAATCACTATATCATTCACGTTCGACCCAAAACCTACACAAACCCAATCTAAGCCCAATTTCGATTAAAACTTCGCCAATCGACGTCATTGACGAAACCAGCTCATCTGATTCATTCAATACAACAATAAGCATGTTTTGAAATCAATAATAACATGAATATGACAATTATCACCAAATTATACAAATTTCACTGAAATCAGGATAAATGAGCATATGAACTAAATTATTTATCTAACTTGCATATGCATATGGAATGACATAGAAATTACTGGTTTAAACTTGCTAAATTAGATCATAGGGTGATTCATATGTAAAAGGGATTATCATGGTGTAGACATATGGTAAACACTTGAATTTGATGAAAAACATGATCAAACATTCATATATTCATTGAATCCATGTGAGAGATGCAAATCACTCACCAATTCTCCAAAACAAGCTAAAATAATTGAATTAAGATTCTGGACAGCAAGCAATTTGATTCAAACTCCTTGATCCGATGAGCTCTCCCTTGCAATGGTGTATATCCAGCCTCAAATGGTGTAGATCTTTAATTTCCTAAGCTCGGATCTCGATTTTAATGGTGGAAAGGTGCTAGAGGACGGAGGAACACAAGGCCACCAAATGAGAGAATGGTGAAAGTAAATTATTCTCCATATCTCTCACCCTATATTTATAGCTTTCCACTAGCCCACTAATGGGCCTCCCCAAGTCAGCCCATTAAGGCTTTAAAACCTGAATAGCCAACTATTAAACCTTAAAATAACGATTTCTCCCAAGTCACTGAGCAAAATCTTTAATGTAACCATTCTACAGAAAGATAATCATCGTTTCCTTTCCAATGACATAGGTATTATCACCTAATTCAACCCGAGTCAAAAGTTATGCCTTGTACATGACTAATAGGGGCAAAATGGTCACAAACAAAATTGGTAAAAATTATGGACATGTATCACATCCCCATAAGAAACTTATTGAAATACGAGAATGATCCAACCCTCAGGGAATAAAATAAAAATATTTTACGATCTTTCGATATATAAAAATGCAGGCTGTTACAGACATGTCCATATCTTTTTACCAATTTTATTTGTGACGATTTCCCCCTGTCAACCTTGTATAGGGCAAAACTTTTGACTAGGATCAAATCTGGTGCTGAGGTCGGTTTCATTGGAAAGGAAATGACGTTGTCAATTACATAGAGTGAACACATTAAAGATTTGGTTCAACGGTTTAGGAGGAATCACTGTTTTTATGTTTCACAATTCTGTTCAGGTTTTAGAGCCATTGATTGGATGATTTGAGGAGGCCCATTAGTGGCTGGTTGGAGGCTATAAATAAGGTTAGAGGCATGAACAGTACTTTACTTTCTTCATTCTCTCATTTGGTTGAGCTCATGATCCTCCTTGCTCAATAAAATACACCTTTCCACCATTAAAATTCTAGATCTATATAAGAGAATCGAATATCTCCATCATTTGAAACTAGATCTACGTCAAGTGAAGAGAAATCATATCAAATCAAGAGATTTAAAGCATATTCTTCGCTGTCCGGATTGAGAATCTAGCAATTTCAAGTTGATTCGAAGAATTGGTGAAGTATAAGTATCTTTTACACGGATTTAATCAAATATATAGGTTGTTTGATCCCAATTTCAACATTTTAAGTTGTTTTCACCTAGCTCTACATCATGATAAGTATATTTTCATTTGAACCCCCATTGGATCTAATCTACCAACTTAAAATCGATAATTCTTATGTTAATTCATATGTTTATGCAAGTTAGATCCATAGTTTTGTCTATTCATTCATTTATCATGATTTTTGTGAATTTTATATGATTATCGATGAATAATTGTCATTTTGATGTTTTTAATGATTTCATAAAGTGTTTATGTTGAACTGGATGATTTGGATTAATTGGTCGCATCGATGTTGTCGTTTGGTGATGATTTAGTCAAGATTGGAGCTATTTTTGGTTAGATTTGGAATTGAGTCATTTTTCTTAGGTCGGGTCGTTTTTTACATGTGTGACACCCCACATCCGTTAATGTCACTCACTAAGGGAATGCATTAACTTTCATGAAGCGTTATACGTAAATGAGAACATAATAGC
The DNA here is from genome assembly GCA_030737875.1 of Allium sativum. NCBI lineage: Eukaryota > Viridiplantae > Streptophyta > Magnoliopsida > Asparagales > Amaryllidaceae > Allium > Allium sativum. Next base: position 526,160,169 of record CM060922.1, on the reverse strand, counting down.
ATAAGATAGACAAGTAAAATAGCAGCGGAATTAAAAACTTTATTTAAATCATAACATCATGGTCCCAAATACTAAATTTACAACACAGGTTTGAAAAAAATAGTTACATGTTTAATAGTCTGTCTTGCCAAAAATATCAGAGTACAAAAAAACATAAATCATATTTCCCAAGCAAAGCCATACGAGAGTTGACAATGAGTCAAAGCTGTACATCGATATCCAAAGTCCAAGCTAAGCTGAAAAGAATCCAAATCAACTCTAAGCACTTCCACCCTGAGAACCTGGGGGGAGGGGGAACAAAAAAGAGAGAAGAGGAAACAAAAAGGGTCAGACATAAAGTCTAGCGAGTCCAGTTACTTTTAAATATAAATAGATAAAAGTGTCATGGCAAGTATATAAAAACTGGAAGAACAAGATAACAATAACAAGGACAAGTGTTAATTGAAGAAGATAAGATGAACATGATATATTGCGCTTCTTACATACATTTATCTGTACCGCATAGATACTAGTATATCAGAAATAGAATGATCCCTATCAATACCGTTCTATTTCATTTTCTTGTTCATTATGTCACTTGGGTTAATCGTACTCAAGACTTATATGTGCATCGTACCCATTTACTTTCCCATGGATTAACCTAATACAATATATGTAGCTATCTCTCAATATTGAGATACACCCCATGGTAACCTGCTCGCATGGTCTCCACCGTAATGCAACAGAAGTGAACGCAATCCCAAGTCCTATGTCAGAGTCTACATAACAATGTTACGTTCTGCATATATCTGTCATTACTATGCTACGTAAGCATACAGACTGCCAACATCGATCGAATCGGATTCCATAACGGAATAATGCCCTCTAGTCTACGATACAACACCTAGAGCAGATGTGCATGTATCTAGACTGTCCCACATATGTATTGTAATTGTAGCTCGATGCCTCAATCGCACGTCCTCTAATATGCACCGTGTTCCGTGGCAGAGCGTGACACGGAACTCGGTCGGGAGTTTTTCATATCTGTATAGGCCCGTCTTTAATGAACCTCTATATACATATATACCTAGGGTCTGTTTTCGTAGTGGCTATGGCCCCACTTCGGCCACTCCCTCAACTAGTAAAGACTACAGAGCTAAGCGACCGCCCCTAATAACAACCAATCTAAGCATCCATGTGGCATCTCCCCTCAATCCCGTACCTCTATAGTGAAAGGTGAAATGATATCTTGGGGTTAGTTCTAGTCTTTTCGCATCCTGTGGGCTGCCGATGACGAATATCCGATGGTCTACTATCCTTGTTGGTCGTCACCCTCTCTACCTCCTCGTGAGGCAACCGCCGAACTACCCTAGTGCCATCTCGTCATAGCATTCTGACTGCATAGCTACATCTGCAGTTAAGGCCCACCCATCTAGTTGTTATGCGTAGACCCAACCGTTGTGTGCACAGTCCAAAACTACACCACCATAGAGGACTACTAGGAGCACCTTCAATGTCTCAAGAAGCCATGTACTTCCCCTTCCAGTCCTTTGGATCCATCAAACCAATCAGATGAATGTGGGCTCCCCTCGAGTCTCATAACACCTCGATGATCTATCCCATTGGGTTATTCACCCTCAACCGTACGGAGTGATCTAAGCGCCTTACTTTAGCATGTTGTTAGACCCTATGTCTAAACATTATTTTATGCGCTTGTCTTACCTTACCAAGTTTCCACCTAACTTGGTTATTCCAATTCATATTGAATTCTTATTCAAATTACCAAGTTTCTCTTGCTTATTAATTTCAGTCAGACAGCTTAATTAATTTATGTTTAATAAGCTTACAACATGTTATTCTCTAGATTGTGGCCCACGGTCTGCAATACGTTATGATTTCCCAACCCATTAATTATAACATACGTTATGACTTCCTCTTGTCCCTAGGACAGGCCTAAGCATGTTGTTCACATCAGCGGGTTCCAGACTTCTAGATTACTTAATTTATAATTAATTACCTCTTATCTTATTACATAGGCTGTCTCATTTCCTTACAAGTTATGCTTACCCTAAACAGTGTCCTTTAATTACATAACTTTATTATTTCTACCAGTTATGTATACCACTAGGTGTCTTTAATTCCATAACCTTATCGGGTTAAGTTTATGGGCCTATATGCATATATTACCCATCCCCTCTAATTTACTTAACCCACGCACTACCCATCCAATTTTACTTAACCCTAACTGAAGTTCATACTCACACAACCCTTATTGATTAAATCAGTTTAAGTAGTCCAATTCATTACCATGTCCAATTATAGTTATAATAGGCTAGACCTCTCACATTAGGCCTACAACGTGTGGATGCTGGATATGCTGGTTGGGTCCGGGAAGTCTTATTCCATAGTTGGGCCTAAGCTCGTGTCTTAGCCCAATTCGTACTTACGTACTTAGACCTTCCACATTAGGTTCAACATTAATGGCTGCTGGATATGCCGGTCGGGTCCGGGCAGACTTCCGCCACTAATGCAACCTAACATCGTGTCATAAGTACGATTACAATTCCTAATTGTAATTACTATATTTTCCATTATTAATTAATTTACCAATTAATTAATCCTTTCCTTTTATAGGTGTCAATACCTATTTTACCCCAGTAATTTGAATCACACGTCCAAAAATGTTCATATTCAGATTATACCACTTTTATCCAAATCTACCTATGTCATTATAGGTGATTATTCTATGTTTCCCCATTTGGATTATGTCTAATACACTATTCAAATCATAGTCCTCTATGCCTCTTTTTAATTCACCTTTTTAATTATGCACCATATGTCCCTTATTATAAAATAAGGCATATATATATAATATATATATATATGTGTGTATGTGTGTGTGTGTGTGTATTTTGCACAAATCCCAAACCCACATATTTTCCAACGTTTGCCTAAAATTCATATTCACATAGGTGCTAATTTTTGTCTCAATTCAATAATTAGACATCTCCCATTTTATGCCCAATTCCATGTTTACATATATTCCAATGCGTGCCTAAATTCATAATATCCAATAAGACATATACCCAAACCAATATTCGTATATTTCCAAATTTATGCCCAAATTTAGATCCATATTTTCCAATACCAATTATGCATCAAATTATGTCTTTTCCCATTATTCCCAATTTCGCACGTTCACATTTTTCAGCGTTAGGCCTAAGCTCGTAGGTAGCCTAGCTATATAAAAATAAAAAGTAAAACAAGGAGAGAAGAGAATCAAACAGGCATAATAACGAATCAACAACATAACGGCAGAAATAGGCATAAACTGAATTGACATATTATGACAAGATTAGACTCGGAGATGATATAAACTTATAAGAACAGATCAATGGAATATGTCACAATATAACTGATTAGGCACCGATTCAAGATCCAATTATTATATACATATCAAGATCACTATTAGATATTTAGATCTAAAAGCAACATGAACTCACCGTGAATTTGCTGCAAAGAAAACGTTGAATAAGTTGTTGTAGGCATCGCTAAATTTGTTGTAGCAATCTTCAAATATGTATAATCCTCTTTGAATTGATTGTTTTTAGATCTGATCTTCTAATTGGAATACTCTTATTCTGATTTGTTTTGATGGAGAACAAAGGCTAGTTTAGATTAGAGCAACATGGAGGCGCCATGAATGAAAACACTGAGATTAGGATTAGGTTTAGGTGTTTATTTATAGGAGTATTAAGTGAATTTGGACCTTTAGATTTGATTAGGAACCACCCAAATCACTCAAATTGGAAAAACACATCATCTTAAAACTGCCCAGAATCAACCAGTTGACTGGCCAATTTCAACCAGTTGACTGTTTTCACTTTTATCTAAAAACGGACAACTTGTGATAAATAGGTGGTCGACTTGTACGATCGAATGGTGAAAAATGGGCAGTCGACTTATTTTACAACTTTAAACTTTAAATCTTCGGACCTTCATAACTTCTTCATACGATGTCCGTTTTACGCAAACTCGGACTCTATCTCAAGAAGAATTCCGAGGCAGACACAATGGCGTAACCCATTTTACTTAATTCTTCTTCTAAAAATTAAGTATTCTTTAATTTGTCATTTTAATATTTAAAATTATGGGGTGTTACATTCTCCCCTACTTAAAGGATTTCGTCCCCGAAATCTCTAAGTTAAGAAGAACGTATATCCTAACATCCAACAATCATACATCCATCTAGCAATCACAGGCATCCATTGTCCTTAAGGAATTTCTAATGCTTTTATGAACATACGCAATAGTGCGTGTGTATGTCCGTAAACTAATGTGAAAGATCAGGCGGTCTACTGATTTAGTTGACCTCCTTAATGCAATGTATGTTTGTGCCATGCAACCAAGATGTATGCAAATCACCCTAGCATAAAATGCAAGTTCTATATGGGTGCACAACCATCCGTCCAAATGCAACATCAATGCAATGACAATCCATAAGAATTTAAAATGTACACACATCAATATGCAACATGTAAGCGATTGAGTCGACCTAGTGCCTATTGTGTGTGTATAGGCATCCACGAACAATCACTAGCAACCACTTTTCCACTAAACATACCATGTCTCAAACACATGTTTGCATTCCTTAGTTTTCTACCTAGAGACTCGATCGATAGGAGATATTCAAAGGATAGATGCAACTATTAATTCAAAGCTTGGAAAAAGAAGTTAAGAACATATTCTCGAAAAGCAAAGGATATGAAGCGCGAATCTTTTCTTCAGCCTCCCAAGTAGCATTCTCGCGGCCCTTTCCCTATAGCATTCTTACTAGCTTCACTTCTTTGTTGCACAATTTCTTAACCTCCAATCTAAGTACGCAATTTGGAACTCGTCCAATCGTTGCTTCCTTCTCTACTTTCACTTCCTCTCGCAAGTTTGGCTCCACTGCCTTGAACTATATACCTTTTATCGCCACTTGAATGAATAATAATCTATCAAACCACTTCTCAAGTAGCTTCCCTACTTGCTTATCAAGTTCCTTCTTTTCTTTCACATGTCGCAAATCATCGATAGACATATCAAGTGGTTCTAGGAGAATAAGCATGACAGACCCTTTTGGGGTCATAAGAAATCTCGAGAGTGTTTCTATGGCAAGTAAGAAGTCTAACGACTCTCCTCTCTCAATCTAGAATGGCTCCATATATGGTTAAACCATCCATCTTAGAATCAAACCGTATCTTATGAAATCAAGAACATATGCGTCACAATCAAACTCGACGCCTAACACAGAGATTCTAAAACCCCGACAAATCATCGATAAACGAGCCGTACCTCAAATGGGGTTTGAGGCAATAACGGGATATAAAACCATACTAGTATCTAGGTGTAGAGACTCAACTCAACTAAAGGATCAGATATGAAAGAATACGAAGCGCCAGAAAAAGAATCCTAACAGGATGATCAGAAATAGAAATCAATCCTTCGACGGAAACTTTCCTACCCCTATCCTGTCCACCAGCTATGAGAACATTAGCTTGCCTCCTAGAAATTCATGCCCTCTGGCCTTGTCCTTGTCTCTTTGGGCACTCCTAAATAAGGTGTCTCGCTTTACCAAAGTGGTAACAAACGTCTTACCTCTTTCTGCAATCCTTTTTCAGATGACCCACCATTCCGAAGTTATGGTATTTCCTCCTTTCTTCTTTTATCTATATTCCCTTCTTAAGCCACCATTTTCTTTCATCTTTGGGCTGTGTTCCTTAGCCCCAATTCCCTTATTCTCCTTTTCACCATCCTTGTGCAACATGCTAACAAGTCTCTTGAAAGCTTCCTCCATCGCATGGAAATCCTTATAAGGTTCGAAAGAAAATAAGACGTGCTGCTAAAGATGGAGGTTGGACACTTCTTTGCCCTTCGACATGTACCATAGTTTTAACATGCCTACAGAACCATGATGAGATGGGGTTACCCTTTCGGAAAGAAACGGTTCCCCAAACAAAAGGAAAAGGAATCAAGCGGAGAATCGAGAAGATATTCATGGCTTTGGGATATAAGCTCTTCAAAAACAGACCTTTTATTTTAAAATACTTTGTTTTTTAGACCTTTTTGAAAATCATTTTCAAAATACTTTATTCGATCTTATAACCATATGCCCTGATACCAAATGTGACATCCCACGTCCGTTAATGTCACTCACTAAGGGAATGCATTACCTTTCATGAAGCGTTATAGGTAAATAAGAACATAATAGCACAAGACAGACATGTAAAATAGTAGCGGAATTAAAATTTTTATTAAAATCATAACGTCATGGTCACAAATACTGAATTTACAGCATAGGTTTGAAATAACCAGTTACATGTTTAATAATCTGTCTTGCCAAAAATATTGGAGCACAAAAAACATAAACCATATTTCCCAAGCAAAGCCGTACGAGGGTTGACAATGAGTCAAAGATGTACATCAATATCCAAAGTCCAAGCTAAGCTGAAAAGAATCCAAATCCAATCTAAGCACTTCCACCCTGAGAACCTGGGGGTGGGGGGAAACGGAAGAGAGAGAAGTGGAAACAAAAAGGGCCAGACATAAAGTCTTGCGAGTCCAGTTACTTTTAAATATAAATAGATAAAAGTGTCATGGCAGGTATATAAAAACTGAAAGAACAAGATAACAATAACAATAACAAGGACAAGTGTGAACTGAACAAGATATGATGAACAAGATATATTGCGCTTCTTATATACATTTCTCTGTGCCACACAGATACTAGTATATCAGAAATGGAATGATCCCTATCATACCGTTCGATTACATTTTCTTGTTTATTAGGTCACTTGGGTTAATCGAACCCAAGACTTATATGCGCGTTGTACCCATTTACTTTCCCATGGATTCACCAATACAGTATATGTAGCTATCTCTCAATATTGAGATACACCCCATGGTAACCCACTTGCACGGTCTCCACCGTAATTTACCAGAAGTGAACGCAGTCCCTCTCCCTATGTCAGAGTCTAAATAACAATGTTACTTCTGCATATATCTGTCATTACTATGCTATGTAAGCATATAGACTGCCACCATCGATCGAATTAGATTCCATATCGAAATAATGCCCTCTAGTTTATGATACATCACCCAGAGCAGATGTGCATGTATCTAGATTGTCCCACGTATGTATTGTGATTGTAGCTTGATGCCTCAATTGCACGTCCTCTAATGTGCACCGAGTTCTGTGGCAGGGCGTGACATGGAACCCGACTGGGAGCTTTTCCACATCTGTATAAGCCCGTCTTTAATGAATCTCTATATAAAAATATACATAGGGTCTGTTTTCGTGGTGGCTATGGCCCTACCTCGGCCCCTCCCTCAACTTGTAAAGACTATAGAGCTAAGAGACCACCCCTAATAACAACCAATCTAAGCATCCATGTGGCGTCTCCCCTCAACCCCGTACCTCGATTGTGAAAGGTGAAATGATATCTTAGGGTTAGCTCTAGTCTTTTCGCATCCCGCTAGCTGCCGATGATGGATATCCGGTGGTCCACTATCCTTCTTGGTCGTGACCCTCTCTACCTCCTTGTGAGGCAACCGCCGAACTACTCTAGTGCCATCTCATCACAGCATTCTGACTGCATAGCTACATCTGTAGTAAAGGCCCAACCACCTAGTAGTTACGCGCAGACCTAACCTTTGTGAGCACAGTCTGAAATTACACCACTACAGAGGACTACTAGGAGCACCTTCAACGTATCGGGAAGCCGCGTACTTCCCCTTCCAGTCCTTTGGAGCCCTCAAATCAATCAGATGAATGTGCGCTCCCCTCGTGTCTTATAACACCTCGATGATCTACCCCATTGGGTTATTCACCCTCAACCGTGCAGACTGATCTAAGCGCCTAACTTTAGCATGTTGTTAGACCCTCTGTCTCAACATTCTTTTATGCACTTGTCTCACCTTACCAGGTTTCCAACTAACTTGGTTATTCCAATTCATGTGGAATTCTTATTCAAATTACCAAATTTCTTTTGCTTATTAATTTCAGTCATACAACTTAATTCATTTAAGTTTATTAATAAGCTTACAACATGTTATTCTCTAGATTATGGCCCACGGTCTGTAATCCACACTATATTTTATATTCTTGCTTGGTTACATCATTACCATAATATGTATTTACTTAATGTGTAATTAAGTACGTCTCATTTTACATGTTTCCTTTTTAACATGTCAGTAAATATTAGTTATCTTATATGTTTTCCTCATTCTTTCTCATTTAATCATAATTCCATTTTTCATTTTTAATACAACTTATCATTGTTTACTTGTTAACTTAGTTCTATTAACTAAGGCCCATTAACAAGTTTCCTAACCCATTAATTATAATATACGTTATGATTTCCTCTTGTCCCTAGGACAAGCCTAAGCTTGTTTTTCACATCAGCGGGTTCCAGACTTCTAGATTACTTAATTTATATTTAAGTACCTCTTATCTTATTACATAGGTTGTCTCATTTCCTTACAAGTTACGCTTACCCTAAGCGGTGTCCTTTAATTACATAACTTTATTGTTTCTACCGGTTATGTATACCACTAGGTGTCTTTAATTACATAATAACCTTATCAGGTTAAGTTTATGGGCCTATATGCATATATTACCCATCCCCTCTAATTTGCTTAACCCACCCACTACCCATCCAATTTTACTTAACCCTAACTTAAGTTCATACTCACACAACCCTTATGGATTAAATCAGGTAAAGTAGTCCAATTCGTTACCATGTCCAATTATTGTCATAATAGGCTAGACCTCTCACATTAGGCCTACAACGTGTGGATGCTGGATATGCCGGTCGGGTCCGGGAAGTCTTATTCCATAGTTGGTCCTAACCTCGTGTCTTATCTTGATCGTACTTATGTACTTAGACCTCCCGCATTAGGTTCAACATTAGTGGCTGTTGGATATGCCGGTCGGGTCCGAGCAGACTTCCGCCACTAATGCAACCTAACCTCATGTCATAAGTACGATTACAATTCCTAATTGTAATTATTAGATTTTCCATTATTAATTAATTTACCAATTATTTAATCCTTTCCTTTTATAGGCGTCAATACCTATTTTACCCCAGTAATCTGAATCACACGTCCAAAAGTGTTCATTTTCAAATTATACCATTTTTATCCAAATCTACCGATGTCATTATAGGTCATTATTCTATGTTTCCCCATTCGGATTATGTCTAATACACCTTTCAAATCATAGTCCTATATGCCTCTTTTTAATTCACCTTTTTAATTATGCATCATATGTCCCTTATTATAAATTAAGGCATATATATATATATATATGTATAAATATATATATATATATATATATTGCACAAATCCAAAACCCACATATTTTCCAACTTATGCCTAAGATTCGTATTCACATAGGTGCTAATTTATGTCTCAATTCAATAATTAGACATGTCCCATTTTATACCCAATTCCATATTTACATATATTCCAACGCGTGCCTAAATTCATAATATCCAATAAGACATATACCTAAACCCATATTCGTATATTTTCAAATTTATGCCCAAATTTAGATCCATATTTTCCAATACCAATTATGCCCCAAATTATGTCTTTTCCCATTATTCCCAATTTCGCGCGTTCGCATTTTTTAGCATTAGGCCTAAGCTCGAAGGCAGCCTGGCTACATAAAAATAAAAAGGAAAAGAAGGAGAGAAGAGAATCAGAACAGGCATAACAAAGAATCAGAAACATAACGATAGAAATAGGCATAAACTGAATTGACGTATTATGGCAAGATTACTTGGAGATGATATAAACTTATAAGAACAGATCAATGGAATATGTCATAATATAACTGAGTAGGCACCGATTCTAGATCCAATTATTATATACATATCAAGATCACTATTAGATATTTAGATCTAAAAGCAACATAAACTCACAGTGAATTTGGTGCGAAGAACACATTGAATAAGTTGTTTTAGGCATCGCTAAATTTATTGTAGCAATCTTCAAATATGAATAATCCTCTTTGAATTGATTGTTTTTAGATCTGATCTTCTAATTGGAATACTCCTATTCTGATTTGTTTTGGTGTAGATGAAAGGTAGTTTAGATTAGAGCAGCATGGAGGTGCCATGGATGAAAACAATGAGATTAGGGTTAGGTTTAGGTGTTTATTTATAGGAGTATTAGGTGAATTAAGACCTTTAGATTTGATTAGGAACCATCCAAACCACTCAAATTAGAAAATCGTGTCATCAGAAAACTGCCCAGAATCAACCAGTCGACTAGCCAATTTCAACCAGTTGACACTTTTCACTTCTGTCTAAAAATGTTCGATTGGTGATAAATGGGCGATCGACTTGTACCAGTCGAATGGTGAAAAATGGGCGATCGACTTGTTTTACATCTTTAAACTTTAAATCTTCCGAGCTTTATAATTTCTTCATACAATGTCCGCTTTACGCAAACTCGGACTCTGTCTCAAGCAGAATTCCGAGATAAACGCAATGGCATAACCTGTTTCACTTAATTCTTCTTCAAAAAATTAAGTATTCTTTAATTTGTCATTTTGATATTTAAAATTACAGGGTGTTACAACATAGGTCGTAGATGATGTTGCAGGCTTCAGGTCATTGGGGCGTTGGGTCATGGTTTGTTACTCCAGAAATGAAGTCAGGTCATCCGAATTTTGGTCGGGTCGTTCGTGACCTAAGGATTTAGGTCGTTAGTGATCCATAAAGTTGGATCGTTGGTGATTCAGGGAGTTGGGTCGTTGGTGATCCATTATGTCGGGTTGTTGGTGATCCAGAGAGTTGGGTCTTTGGTGGTCCATAGTGTAGGATCGTTGGTGATCCAAAGAGTTGGGTCGTTGTTGATCCATATAGCCGGGTTGTTGGTGATCCAAAGTGTTGGTTCGTTGGTGATCCATAGAGTCAGATCGTTGGGGATCCAAGGAGTTGGGTCGTTGGTGTTCCATAGAGTCGGGCCATTGGTGATCCAGGGAATTAGCTCGTAGGTGATCCATAGAGTTCGGTCATTAGAGATTGAGGGAGTCGGGTCGTTGGTGATCCATCAAGTCAAGTCGTTGGTGATTCAGAGAGTTGGGTTACTGTTGATCCATAGAGTCAGGTCGTTAGTTATCTAGGGAGTTAGGTCATTGGTGATCCATAGAGTCGGGTCGTTTATGACCTGACGAGTTGGGCTAACACAATATGAATCTAATATTGACCAAATGACATATGTTTTCGGCTCAATGTTAGTTGTGGCTTTGAAGTGTATCAAGGAGGAATGTCAAAGTGCTGTGATGTGTTCGTTGATCATCGTAATACAACAAATGTGAAGACAACTCAAGGTGGTGAGTTCGTGGATAATGGTTGCTCGAGAAGGGGCTTGAGCTTATGAACAGTCATTGAGTTGGATGGCTAGAGATATCAATGGCTGAGGGATTATCGTTGTCAATGGCTCTAGCGGACTCAAAGCAGGGGTATAATAGGGATGCCTAAAAGACTAGAAGTGGCTGTTTGAGTACCCTGCGCAGCTCGACATGCCTAGATATGTTTCGTCGTATGGCATATGGGGTTTTGCTAGAACTGGGGTTTACCATCATCCCTTGATGGTCGATGGCAAGGTGTTTAGTCGATCATACGATTAACAATGGTTTCGAAGGAGGATTGGCAGTTATAGCCAGAGTCATGGATGGACGATTGTTTGCTTGTATCGTCTTGTGTATATTATTTTACATCGAAGGAGATATCTCTTGCGTGCTTGTCTGATGTTGGTTTAAGCCTTTGGGGCTGGTGTTTGGGAGATATCAATATCAATTAGGATGGTCTACACTTGATAAATGATTGCCATGAATGTACTGTGGTTTCAAATTGTTTGTTGTAAAGGCTATCACTGTCGGAAGTGGGGAAGATGAGTTTGGTTCTTCTTTGGTGAGCTGGTAGATTGGTTGATTAATCTACCTATTCTCATATACTTTATTAATGATGTTAGATAGTTGTTTTATCACTCACTAAGACTATTTTCTGACTCAATGTTTTATGTTTCTTTCTTATTACCTTGGGTTGTTCATCCATTGTGTAGATGCACAGACTAAATAACAGGTAACAGGTAGTAGATCTTAGTGGATGATGCTGCAAATCGATGACGAGCTGGAGGCTTGCGTACCAGTTTTCTACTATACGTATTATGATGTTTTCCGTTGTTTGATGTATTCTCTGGGTGTTGTAGTCTCTTTTGTAAAGAGTTTGATGATGTTATCCAATGATGTTACGGATATTCCTTAATGATATGGAAGTTTAAAATTCTATGCAATCATCTTTACTATTATTGCCAGTTGTATATGTTCTTTCATAATTTATCCTCGCACTATGAGTAATACACATGTTCCGCTTATGTTATCTTACCTTTATGGTCGTCCATGACTTCTTAGCACACCTTTTAGCGCATTATTTCCCTTGTTAAGTGCAGGAGTTATGGGCGATCATCACAGCGATGATCACAAGTCCTCGAGACAGTAACCATTGTCGTCATTGACCAATATTTCCAGGTCCACGTCAAGTTGCGACTACATCGTGATTTAAATTGGAAAACACACGTTTAAAGTTTGTAGTTCAGTAAAGTGCACATATTCCAAATCTATGCCCTAATTCTATATGCAAGGCTAAAATTGTCAACTTAATCATGTTCAGCGTAAGACTCGATTCAATCATATAATGCCGCGAAAATGCTGCGAATCCAGAGATGGGTTTTCGGGAGTTCAAGTCTTGAATGAGAAACACAAGATGTAATGAGGGCGGGACTAGAAATAATTAAATCAATATAGAGTTTCATATCCTTTCAAGGATGCGAAATTTCACATCCCTTCAAGGATATAGAATTTTGTATCCCCCCGGGGGATACAAATTTTGAAAGACAACGATAGATTTTGACTGCCACTCAGAGATCTCGTATTCTCCATCCTCTATGAAAACTCGACTGCCATCCCTAATATACTTTTTGTATCCCTCAGGTGCAGAAAATTAACATCTCTCGGATGTGAAATTTAGCATCCCTACGAGGGATGCCTTTTCTTCCCACAACTCCTTCGCCTTCCTACATTCTCCCCTCATCTGTCCTTCATCCTCACATCCCTCTGCGAAATCAAGCTAAACCCATGAACACCAATTGTGCACCAACCCTTTCGAGCTGGATCTGTAGCACGAATCAACTCCAATCCTCATCTCTCGAGTTTTGGCATCGAGTTCGAGGCTGTGAGCGATCTCGAGTTGGATCTGAACTTCATCGTTGAGCTTGGTTCGAAAATTGGGTTCAAGTTTGATTTGGCAAAGGGCATTACAAATCGGTGGGCATGTTCAAATTCTATTCGCACCCGGTGTTGTTTTTCGAGTTCAATGTGTTCTTAGGATGTGATAGGATATGATACGAAAAGAGGGAGAAGGGAGGCTTCAACTCAATATATAGGGGGGGGGGACAAATGGGCTTAACCCATTAACCGCTTCGTATCCCTTCGAGGATGCGAAGTTCCGCATCCCTTCATGGATGCAAAATTTCATATCCCTCATGTGGGATGCGAGATTTCATAAAAAATGTATATATATATATATATATCATACACATGTATATATATTATGTATTTCATGATTTGTATGACAATATATGTAAATCTACATATATATACATGCACGTTCATAAAAATAATAGATGAGCGAGAACGAAATTTCCGGACTTTGAGAAATTTGTAACACATGATTCTGATTACTACTAAGTACACGTGTTTTCAATGTTACGACAATCAACGTTTATTTGATTTGCTAACTAATAATGCGCTCGTAAGTTTAAACGACTCGAGAACGTACGAGAAGCGATAAAATCCACTATTCGATGTTGCTTTTTGAAATCCAACTCGCGTAATCGTAAACCAACAATATACTCACAACTCGTACTTCATTTTTAAACTCTGATCGCACCACGTAAGGCCACGTGAAAACGTGCGAGCGTACACGTGACACTATGTCGACAACGACTAGTTTACGTTACGATGTGAACAAGAATCGACGACTAACATTTAATTTCATAAGTAAACAGAAATTGACATTGAACAAAGCTATCGATGGATAGACATTCTCGACACGCTCAACAGGATGGTCACGATCGAGCATTCGATAGCTTGGAGATCTTCCCGTCTACAAAAAGTTGTTTTCAACTCAAAGCACATCATGTTGAGACAAGACGTACTTTGGGGCGGGAGGGCAGGTGTTAACCGACTTTTTGGTCCGCTTCGTAAAAGCACACCAGGCCCGCTCGAATCAATGCATCGCGTGGCACCAAAGTCCAAAGTGTCGCCAAATCACTAAGAATTCAAGCCCGAGAGAAGTTGTGCAAGTGCAGGCATCACAACACCTCAAAAAGGTACGTTTTGAATCCCTCATACCATACATTTCAACTTCCTCGCCTCACATCAAACGTTTCAAATCCCTCTAGCTCTTCGCATTTCAAATCCCTCGTCTCGCGTTAGGGATTTCAAATCCCACTGGCTCCACACCGCCCATTTCGAATCCCTCCAACCTCATTCTCTATTCCGCATCCCCCTTCCACTCGAAAATCTCCCCGGCGTGTCCTTCGGGATACGATTTTGTACCCCTTAAGGGATACGAAATCTCGTATCCCCAAGGGATATGAGATGTTGCATCCCCTGGGATACGAAAAATTGTATCCTTAAGGGGATACGAGAATTCGTATCCTCATGGGGATACGAAACGGCCGTATCACAAGGGATACGAAATTCGTATCCCTCGGGGGGGATACAAATCTTTATGTGCATTAATAGGGGGATACGAAATTCTAAAGGATGCTCTCCAGAGGTAAGGAATTCTGTTGTTTGGTCCCCAAATCTCACATACTCTCACCTAGCCCACTACCTATAAATACCACCTTACTCATTCTTCAGAAGGATTGGATTTTGGTTGAGTTAACATCTCTACAAGCTCCTAGAACTCCACTAATGGCAGCATAACTCTTGAGGAAGAAGAAGATTACATACTTTTTTCCAAGACTTGGCATATGACAACTATGACTCCAAAACACGTGAAAAGACTTATAAACGAATGTCAAGATGACGTTCAATGCTTATAACTCACTTTTGTGAATAAAAGATCAACGAACTCCTTCAAAATGGACGTAGGCCCCTCACGGACCGTGACACCCCATGTCCGTCAATGTCACTCACTAAGGGAATGCATTAAGTTTCGTGGATCATTGTAGGTAAACAGACACAGAATAATTACAAGATAGTTATAAATAAGATAGCAGCGGAAATTTCAAATTTTTTATTTCGGACATAAATCATAATCTCATTGTTTACAATACCATAAGTCATAAAACCATTACAATAAAATACTTCTGTCTTGCATAATCAGAATACATAGGAATTAAAAGAAAACATTATTCCCCAATAAAAAGAGTAAGCCATAGTAGAGACAAGAACTTGAGCCATACTTCAGCAATAGCTCCTACCAAAAGATATCTCAATCCTGACTAAGCCTAGGTGTTTCCTCCCTGTGAACCAGGGGGAGGGTGGGGGGAACGGAAGAAAGAAGGCGGAAATGACTAGGTTAGATATAAAGTCTGGTGAGTCTAGTTACTTTTGTCCTGTAAATAAATAAAGGTAATCATGAAAGACATAAAGTGGATAAGAGAGATTACTATACAAACGGCAGGTGTGACAAGGCAGATAAGGCAAGGTATATACATGCTTCACTAATGACTACTCTGCACTATCACTAGTATAATTTAAAATGAGATGATCGCTTCCACTATAAGTTGGTAGACTTAGGGCATACGTCCGAGTATACACTAACCACTACCCTAATCGATTGGCTTCCTACTCTGTAGATATCCTGTGCTGGCCCTACAGTAGGGGGTATCACTTACCTAAGGTGGCAACCTATAATGTGCACAACCATATCTACTGGTGTCACGGTCGTCTTAGCCTCTTCTGCCCGACCCATGCACGCACATGTCCCCGGTCGGTTTGCGCCGCCTACACCACCCGTCTCGTTTGGATCTCTTACAATCAATTAGTAAGTGTGCCCTTTCTCCGCCTAGTACGGAGTTCCTTACTTGATACCAACTCCGGGTTACTGATTGAAATGGGTCCCACATAATATGATACAAGTTCTCCCCTTTGTCTTGTATCCCCACTAGGTTTTCCACTGACTATGTATACCCTTGGGTGTCTTTAATTACATAGCCCTATGTAAGTTATGCTTACCTATAGGTGCCTTTAATACATAACCCTCAATCTTTCTACCGGTTATGCTTACCTATAGGTGTCTTTAATACATGACCCTACCATTTCTATTAGTTATGCTTACCCTATAAGGTGTCTTTAATTACATAACTTTATTATTTCCCTCGGTTATGTATACCATTAGGTGTTTTTAATTACATAACCTTATCAGGTTAAGTTTGTGGGCCTATATATACTAATATTACCCACCTACCCAAGATTTACTTAACCCTCCCACTAATTTAAGCATGTTTATTTAACGGTTAGGTTTGTAGACCTATATATACTAATATTACCCATCTACACATGATTTACTTAACCCTAACTTAAGTCCATATTCATATTAGATTAAGTAGTCCATTTCTTTACCATGTCTAATTATGGTTATAATGAGCTAGACCTCCAACATTAGGCCTACAATGTGTGGATGATGGATATGCTGGTCAGGTCCAGGTAGTCTTATTCCACAGTTGTGCCTAACCTTGTGTCTTATCCCGATTCATATTTGCATACTTAGACCTAACACATTAGGTTCAACATTAGTGGCTGCTGGATATGCCGGTCGGGTCCGGGCAGACTTCCGCCACTAATGTAACCTAACCTCGTGTCATATGTACAATTAAAATTACTAATTTTAATTACTAAACATTCTATCTTTATCCAAATTTACCTATGTCATTATAGGTAATTAATTCATCTTTACCCAAATTTACCTATGTCATTATAGGTAATTAATTATATGTTTCCCCATTTGAATTATATGCTCATTTCATATAAATATTATATAAACTATGCCAATTACATATTCCCTTTATCCCCGTTCCTAAATAATGTATTCATATGTATTTTTGGCGGCATCGAGGCTATAAAGTAGCCTCGTCATAACAGTAAAAAGGGAACATGATAAGGGTGACAGTTCAACATGTTTTGGCATAAATATTAACATAACTAGCATAGTAACTAAGTGAATGGACATGTGGTAATTATCATAATAAAGTGGACATCAAATTTATAACTTGTGTTTAGGCAAACATAATGAGATCTAGATTCAATATAAGGTGCCCAATTACCTAAATCTAGCATAGACAGGGTGGCATAATAACAAGTTTAGATTCACATGTCAAGTTTACCGCATATACCAAGGTATCATAATATAGCAAGTGAAAGGTGATTAACACCAAAATCTAGATCCAAGTAATGTCAAATTAATGGATGTACTATCATCCAAACATGGTTACAAATCAATGTTCATATAAACGTCATATTGAATCACCAAAATCAGATATAGAAAGTTAGATCTGTATTAACAATTTCACATGTACGACAATATAATTATAATTCAAGATTCACATAGGAAACATAGTATAATGTCCATATATTAGATCAAGGGAAAATGTAATGACCCGGGTTTTTGACGACTTTGGTTATCGCGATAAACTCAATGATGACTAACCAAACGTCGAAAAATACCGGTCATTAGTGAAAAAATTTAAACGGTGAGGAAAGATAAGATAGAAACTTAGAATAGAAGAAGAAGAAGAACACAACATCAGAGTAACACGAACCTCACAGCAGAACGAATAACATATAAAATATATAACATAACTTGAAATATACATCTGTACTTGAATATACACATCATTATCAAAGTACAGCACTTACAACACAACGGAATAATAATAGCTATATAATTCTGAAGCCTCCTGCTCCAGCTCTTCAATGTATCTGTAAAACCTGACTACTTGACTGCCCGTACAAAATTAGGCACCCAAGAGTTTAGGGAAAAAACAAAATAAACTTCGAGTCAGTCATGGGACTGGTATGAGTAAAACAGTTTTAAAACAGTTCGAACAATTAAACGATATCTCATAAGACCACGTCGTATAACGGAACGGATTTTTCCATTATGAGAATCCAAATTTATCTTTATATCAAAAACCTTTTGATATTATAATAATGTCTATCAACCACAGTATATATATAATCATCTAGCAGAAACGTTTTCATCTCACGTTCTACATATATAATATATAATCAAAACCGCTAGCATGTATTGGGTAATGGATTTCCGACTATGACAAGGTATGGAACTACCTTTCGCTAGTGCACCTCTAGAAAGGAATACACTGGGTTCAACAAGAACATCTTGCAACCCGGACACACATGACCGACTACTCATTTCGCTTGAGTGTATCGAATGTATATCACCATCGGTTGGGATCAGCAACCGTTCCCGAATGGGATAGCATCAACAATAGATTTTTAGAAGTAAATGAAACTCTAGATCAGGTGATTATACACCCTACTTCGGTGGGACCGACTTAGCCATGCTGCCTGCCCGATTTCTGTCATTTATCGGTTGATGAGGCTTGAGGTTACACTTCATCATCACACCAGATTCACTTTGAATGCCACATCGTCAAATCCATCAAATCACTAATTGACGTCTACAACAGTACATTACGTGTTAGCTAAAGAAGTTTCCTTCTCCTCTTCCACTCTTGGTACGGTTGAAGAAATCAATGTACGTGACCTTTTTGGAAATACTCTGTCAGACATTCATCCATACAAGTCATCTAGGAATAGGATGAACCAAAGGCACTATTCAGTGCATCCATCTTAGGCACTGTTATCTAAGACTTATACAATAGCCCTTGCACTTTACTCCGTCTTCAATTATCTTTGGCATATATGATTCGCAATGCTTATGCCAATACAGAGTGGTTCTTTGGATAATAATCCAACCGGTCTCTCCATATTAACAACGTTAAAATGGTAAAAACTTCGATAGTCTGTGATTTAACCATCAAAGAAAAACAGGTGTGCAAACAACAACATTATTTCCAGGAGGAAATTATATCGATCAATCATCATTCAACATTTATCTCTTTAGTTCATTTATCATCTCCTGTTTCCCTATATTCAACATTTCTTATTTCCTAAATTTAGAAAATATATGTTATTACCATTGGAAAACATTTCCATTTCTTGTTTTCTATATCAGAAAACATTTCTGGTTCTTATTTGGAAAACATTTCCAAAACTCCTTCATTGGACTTAGACAGATATTTAACAAACCATTGTAATGCCAACTCAAACCATTACGCTTATTAACTAAATTCTTTTAACCCACCTTCACTATCGAACCTTAACCATTCCTTAGTTAAAATGAAGTCAATCAAGTTGGGGTAATACTACCTCTCAGACCTTAACTGAACAACATTTCTAACTTTGAAATAGACAAAGTTCACCCCTTTAATTCTTTAACAACTTCCTTACGTAACTCTCTTTCGAATCATCTCTATTCGATGATTCTTTCCTTCGATAAGGTATATTCGATAACTCTATTCAATTTACTCTATTCGATTAACCCTTATCAATTAACTCTATTGGACTAACGCTATTGGATTAACTCTATTTGACTAACGCTATTGGATTAACTCTATCGGACTAACGCTATTGATTTACTCGTTTCACTTAACTCCTTTTGAATAAACTATATACGATAACTCCTTTTACTCTATTCGAATCACTAATATTCGATTAACTCAATTGATTCTATTCGAATAAACTATATTCGATTAACTCTATTTACTTTATATTCGAATAAACTATATTCGATTAACTCATTTTCTTTAACTCTAATCGATTAACTCCATCGAATAACTAAATTCGATAACTCCTTTGAATAACCAAATTCAATAATTCCTTTCGAATAAACTATATTCGATTACTCACTTTGATTAAACTAATCGATAACTCTTTTCGATTAAACTATAATCGATAACTCCTTTCCTTTAACTCTATTCGAATAAACTAATATTCGATAACTCTATTTGAATAACTCTAGTTCGATTTACTCTAACTGATTTTCTCTAACTGGTTTAACTCTAACTGGTTAACTCTAATTGATTAACTCTAACTGGTTAACTCTTATTCGAATCACTAATATTCGATTAACTCTATTCAACTAACTCGACTCGACTAACCCCTTTCGAATAACTAATTCGGTTAACTACTTTCGAATACCATATTCGATTTAACTCCTTTCGAATAACTAATTCGATTTAACTCCTTTTGAATACCATATTCGATTTAACTCCTTTATTCGCTTTATAAAGATTTCCCTTTTAACAACATTTATTCATTTTTAAAGACTTACTTTTAGTAATGGTTCTCCACTTTAAAATGATTTCCTTCTTATAACAGTTTCCTTTTTATAACGTTTTCCCTTTTTCTAAATATCTCCTATTTATAAATATTCCAATTTATAAATATTCCAATTTATAAATATTTCTTATTTTTTATAAATATTTTATTTTCAAATATCACTTTGACAAATTCCCCTTTATCAACATTTCGGTATGTTATGGTATTCAACATATCAAATCACGATGATCAATATCGTCCAAACAAACATAATCGACAACAGATTATAAATCACATCATATATCACAATATATAAAAAAATAAAATAACTGTTGAGGAATCCAGTCGGATTCCTCCAACCTGTTTCCCTGCATCCACAGATGTTACACAATAAAATCAACATCACTTTCAGTTCCATATGATATATTCTGTTAAACAGAATCAATATAGAAATTCAACTAACTGACCAGTAGTTAAATCAAACAGTCAACACACAGTCAATCAACCAATATTTAACAGTTCTACAAATACAACATGAAAATATAAACTGTTCAGAGTTAGTGAGAGTTACTCACTTTGGCAGTTCATTGTTAAAGAACGGTAAATTGTTGTTTGATTTGAATCAAACAGTTTATTTCGCCTTAAATTCATACGAGCTCCAATCCACTCCCAGTCAGTTCCATTGTGTTGCTACCGTCTATATTATCCCAACGGATCCAACCGTTCGAAATTCTGATTTCGTATGGAGCAGATATTTAATTTACAAGTTTTAATACTAAAGTTTAAATAAAAACTTGAAGTAATTTCTAATTGGGCTCACCATTTCCCATAAGGCCCAAACCCAAAGGTTCAATGTCCCACCCGTATAAACAGTGATCCCTTTCTCCCCCAATTTAATTACTAAATCTCGCTCCTCCCTGTTTACCTCGTTGACCTCACATTGACCGCCGCTTGTCACCTCCATGGCCACCTATCACCGCCGCTACCACCACCACAGTACTCAACACCTTCCCCTCTACCAATTCGCCACCCAAAAGCCCAACTCGACCCCAACCGTCAAACCCGAACTGGCGCCTCGAACAGTGGCAACCACTGTCGCATTTCACCAGAGATTTCCGGAGTCCACCTCTTTGTCGTCGAGCTGACCCTGGTGCATCCACGAGTTCATTGGCGAACTCAGTTCTCACTCCGGATTCACGAATTGAAACCCGAACCTAGTGCTCGCTGTGTAAAATGGAGTAGCCCTCATTTTCATCGCACAAAATACTGTGCTTATAGGCGTGAAGCACTTGAGTTCGTGAGTGCAAAGGAACTGAAATGATCGAATTTCATTTAGTATCTTGTTTGGAAAAATTGATTAGATGATTTGTGGAAGTGGCGGCTTGCATTTTAAGTTACAAAAGAAGGAGTTGCTTCGAAGGGAAGGGGTTATTTATAGGGACTAGAAAAAATTGGATTTGTGAGGCAATCCTTTCTCCATGATTTTGCTTTGAGGCCACAAGGATTTTCGCGGCAGGAAATGATGAGGACGCGGTTTCTTTTTTGATCACATAAAGTTAGATATTTTATTTTACATGTATTCAATGTTTTGAGCATCGTCCCTTTTGAAATCTTCTACTTGGTACAGTATAAATATATCTATGAACGAGCGTTGCGGACTGAGATAAATACACGTTGAGATGAACTCGGTGTCACGATTCCAAAAATATAATAATACCGGTAGGTGGACTCATATTTTGAAGCTTCGAAATGTTGATTTCAGGGTGCGAAATACTCCAAATAAAAAGTTGCTTATTAAAGTAATTAAAAATTACAATAAAATTCTAAAAATTAAATTATTACTACGTCTCAAAAGAATCTTGTCTAAATTCAAACCCGATCTCTAGTTATATCCGATAAACCAATACGGTCGATAAACGATTCTATAGCGACTATTTTATAATTTTAATTTGGACATATCTCAAAATATACACGACGAAATCCTGATTTTTCTCTTCCACTAGAAAGATATACTCCACCAGCTCCACATGTTTCTTGTTTCACATAAATCCGATTTAAAACGAATCCTGTACATTCAGTTGAAGTTCAAATTGCCAGATTACGAACTACAGCGCCATTTCAAGCTCGATTTTAATTATAATATAATTATACATTCAAACTATCGTTCAAATAATATATTCGTTATTCTAATTCAATTCTAAACTGAATTAAATATCACAGATGATCCAGTTTACACCATATCGCCATTTCAGCCAATTCTGATTATTTCAGAATTAATATATTATTTAATTATTATTTTAGTTAAATATTCACTATTATTAAATTCCACAACCATTTAAATTCACTATATCATTATTTATATAACTAAATAAATTAATTATAATACCTCTGCCAATGCGGGTCATTACAGAAAATGACATAGGATGCTTGTATAAGTTCATGATTTACAACATATGTCCAATTCATAGTCTACCACAATTCACATTTATCTGGTTAAACTTAAAAGTGACTAGCACTCACAGAAAAAGAACGGATCTTGAATTTATGCATAATCCACTTGACAAGCACTGGAATGTTGTGAAGAGGATTCTCAAATATTTAAATGGCATAATTAATTATGGCTTAACTCTAAAAGCTAGCCATCAACTCAACATTACAATATATATTGATTCTTATTAGGCATTAGATACATATGACAGGAGGCCTACAAAAGGATATTGCATCTATATTGGCAATAATTTAATATCTTGGTGTTTAAAGAAACAACCTATCATTTCAAGGTCAAGTGCAAAAGTTGAATATAGAAGCTTAGCTAGTGCTACTTCATAAATACTTTGGCTGCA
This sequence comes from Allium sativum, assembly GCA_030737875.1. NCBI lineage: Eukaryota > Viridiplantae > Streptophyta > Magnoliopsida > Asparagales > Amaryllidaceae > Allium > Allium sativum. The sequence continues at coordinate 526,136,874 of CM060922.1, read as the reverse complement.
CTCTATAATTAAGGAACTCAAAATATGTTCAGAAAGAAAATTTATCATATGGTGTGACAACTAGAGCACTATTTACATGTCTGCTAATCTCATCCAGCATGCCAGAACGAAGCTTATAGACATTGACATATACTTCATTCGTGAGTAAGTTTAAAAATAAAATCTGTTTGTTAACTATATTCCATCATTCACCAGGATGATTCAAGAATTTCCTTAGCTAAAGCTCTCATCTTTGTTTTCGAGATCTATGTTTCAGAAGTCTCATCAAATTGCTGGTCAAATTAGAGTTCGTGGAAGAAACCCTAACCCTAATTTTAAAGGGGAAATAAAAAATAAGAATTGTCGGTTGTTAGATGAGTGGAGGGGTTACCTGTTTTTTATTCTTTATACTTGTAATGGGCTGGGTACTTAAGGCCCATTAGTAAATAAACTCTGCATATAGCACTGTATCTAGTCTGTAGTCTGTACAATCATTTTCATTCAATGCTATTACATTCTCTCTTTCGTTCTACATCAACAAACAAGAATTTTATCGATTCAAATTCACTTTTCTAACTGATCTATCTTGTATGGATAGGTGCTAAATGATTAGAATTTTCCTAACTTTTATTAAGAGATATTAAGTTTCTCTTGTACTTTTCTTGCATCATTAGGACATGGTATTTGGAGATGTTTGTTCGAAGCAATCGTTCTCCATAATTTCATTGCACCTGCGTTATAGTTAAGAAGTTAAACTGTAAATGTCCATTACCCTACAGTTAGATATGAGTTATGAATCCAAACTGGAAGAGCTTTTGGCTTATTGTGGGAGATATATTATGTAAGACATAGTATAGAATGCATAAGACACAATACCCATTTAAATGATACTACCCAAATGTTAAGTACAATAAGACTTGAGACTGTTATTCACCAGGCATTTGTTGATCTAACTTCCTCCTTAGTACAAACGCATGTTTGGGGGAATGATGTTTCGAGAAGACTACGAGGTTGGCTGGAAATAAACTTAGTGGCAGTTACTTATGTGTGTGTGCGCGCTTTGTGTTTGTTTTTTATTTATTCTGATGTACCTAAGCATTTAAACATAATGGTTTTATGTTCTTAGGATGTAATAGGGTATGATACAAAAAAAGGGAGATGTTATGTAACGACGATCGGAACAAAACCCCCTTTTCTTGCACGCATATGAGCTGGCACACAACTCGCATATAACAAATGGAATCCCTTATGTTACGTGCTGGCACACAACTCTCATATAACAAAAGGAATTCCCTGATGTTACGTGCCTACTAGTTCATATTTGTACCCAACTCCTTCAATTTATTCCATGATGTGAGACTATTAATTTAAATCTGTCATTCCTCCTTAACATCATCCGAGGCAATCCTAACAGGAGAAGGGAGGCTTCAACTCAATTTATAGGGGAGGAACAAATGGGCTTAACCCATTAATCGCTTCGTATCTCTTTGAGAATGCGAAGTTCCGCATCCCTTCATGGATGCGAAATTTCATATCCCCCCGTGGGATGCGAGATTTCATAAAAAATGTGTATATATAACGTACACATGTATGTATATATATATATATATATATATTATGTATTCCCACGATTTGTATGACTATATATGTAAATCTACATATACATACACGCGCGTTCGTAAAAACAATAGATGAGCGAGAACGAAATTTGCGGACTTCGAGAAATTTGTAACACGTGATTCTGATTGCGACTAAGTACACGTGTTTTCAACGTTACGACAATCGACATTTATTTGATTTGCTAATTAATAATGCGCTCGTAAGTTTAAACGACTCGAGAATGTACGAGAAGCGATCAAATCCAATATTCGATGTCGCTTTTTGAAATCCAACTCGCGTAATCGTAAACCAACAATATACTCACAACTCGTACTTCATTTTTAAACTCTGATCGCACCGCGCAAGGCTACGTGAAAACTTGTGAGCGTACACGTGACAATATGTCGACAACGACTAGTTTACATTATGATGTGAACAAAAATCGACGACTAACATTTAATTTCATAAGTAAACAGGAATTGGACATTCAAAGAAGCTATCGATGGATCGACATTCTCGACATGCTCAACAGGATGGTCACGATCGAGCATTCGATAGCTTGGAGATCTTCCCGTTTACAGAAACGTTGTTTTCAACTCAAAGCACATCATGTTGAGACAAGATGTACTTTGGGGCGGGAGGGCAAGTGTTAACCAACTTTTTGGTCCGCTTCCTAAAAGCACACCAGGCCCGCTCGAATCAATGCATCGCGTGGCACCAAAGTCCAAAGTGTCGCCAAAGCACTAAGAATTCAAGCCCGAGAGAAGTTGTGCGAGTGTAAGCCTCACAACACCTCAAAAAGGTACATTTCGAATCCCTCATACCATACATTTCAACTCCCTCGCCTCACGTCAAACGTTTCAAATCCCTCTAGCTCTTCGCATTTCAAATCCCTCGTCTCGCGTTAGGGATTTCGAATCCCACTGGCTCTATACTGCCCATTTCGAATCCCTCTAACCTCATTCTCTATTCCGCATCCCCCTTCCACTCGAAAATCTCCCCGGCGTGTCCTTCGGGATACGATTTCGTACCCCTTAAAGGATACGAAATCTCGTATCCCCAAGGGATATGAGATGTTGTATCCCCTGGGATACAATAATTTGTATCCTTAAGGTGATACGAGAATTCGTATCTCCATGGGGATACAAAACGGCCGTATCACAAGGGATACGAAATTCGTATCCCTCGGGAGGGGTACAAATCTTTATGTGCGTTAATAGGAGAATACGAAATTCTAAAGGATGCTCTCCAGGGGTAAGGAATTCTGTTGTATGGTCCCCAAATCTCACATACTCTCACCTAGCCCACTACCTATAAATACTACTTTACTCATTCTTCAAAAGGATTGGATTTTGGTTGAGTTAACATCTCTACAAGCTCCTAGAACTCCAATAATGGCAACATAACTCTTGAGGAAGAAGAAGATTATATACTTTTTGTGCATATAGCACTGTATCTAGTCTGTAGTCTGTACAATCATTTTCATTCAATGCTATTACATTCTCTCTTTCGTTCTACATCAATACACAAGAATTTTATCGATTCAAACTCACTTTTCTAACTGATCTATCTTGTATGTATAGGTGCTAAATGATTAGAATTTTCCTAACTTTTATTAAGAGATATTAAGTTGCTCTTGTACTTTTCTTGCATCATTAGGACATTGTATTTGGAGATGCTTGTTCGAAGCAATCATATTCCATAATTTCGCTGCACCTGCGTTATAGTTAAGAAGTTAAACTGTAAATGTCCATTACCCTACAGTTACCCTACAGTTAGATACTAGTTATGAATCCAAACTGGAAGAGCTTTTGGCTTATTGTGGGAGATATATTATGTAAGACATAGTATAGAATGCATAAGACACAATACGCATTTAAATGATACTGCCCAAATGTTAAGTACAATAAGACTTGAGATTGTTATTCACCAGGCATTTGTTGATCTAACTTCCTCCTTAGTACAAACGCATGTTTGGGGGAATGATGTTTCGAGAAGACTACGAGGTTGGCTGGAAATAAACTTAGTGGCAATTACTTATGTGTGTGTGCGCGCTTTGTGTGTGTTTTTTATTTATTCTGATGTACCTAAGCTTTTAAACATAATGGTTTTCTGTTTTGAGGCATTGTGTCATGAATGTTTGGAATATCAGATATGTGAAATGGTAGTCATTCTGTTATTATACTTCATAGCTTCCAATATGAGATTTTGAAAACATAGCTAAATTACTTAGTATATTGTTGTTTATCTGATCACATTTACCAACTAATAACCAGCTTTATTATTGAGTGATGCAATATATATATAGATACCTTACCTATAATTTTAGTTCTGTAATATTGACTGATGCACGATATTTGTATCAAAGAACATAATATTAAACCAGGAAAAATCTACATATCGGATACTAACAACTGCACCCTTTATGTCAGAACTGTACGGAGAAAATAAAGGAAAAGGGAAGGACGAAATTATTGCTACTCATAATTTTTCCTTGTTTCTGTTTGAGTGAAAGAAAATGAATGATCGCCATGACCGCGAACTGCATTCAGAGAAAAGACAAATATAACATGCATAACTGCTGCTGTAGACAAGAAAAACATCAGCATCACTTTTGATATATCAATAAATGAACAATGTAATCGAAAACTATATTGCTTGATAATAAGGAAATAAGAAAGGCAACTTTTAAAAGTTTGTCTCTACTGTTTTTTGAATAAGCTAAAAGCATGGCATTTTAAGAGAAAATTCCATCATGAAATGTGCCCCAAACATAATGGTCAGACCTATTCTGCTTACCCCATCGACTATAGTATAAATGTATCAGTCCGTGAATATGGAAAATACTGGAGTATGACAGTACAGAGGTACGAAAATTAAATATATAAACTGAGAGCGACTATGCAACTAAAAAAATTGTAGATTCCATTTAATTTTACATTTTTATTTTTGGATTTTCCTCCAAATGAAGCAATGTATCAGTCATATATACTTTTCTCAGAATCAAACAATCTGACAACCTATCTAAAAGAAATTTATTTGGTTTTCTATGTTTTGGAAGAAAACAAGAGTTTGGGAAAAGTTTCACCAGTTCATCTCCTCTGTCATTCTACCATCATATCATTTTTATTTTTATTTTATTTTTGAATTTCTTCAAAAGAAAAACAGATCGGAGTCGTAAAACCCTATTGGTGTACTTAGTCCGGTCCGCGTGCGCCACACAAGTTGTTGATCTTAGTATATGCACATGGTAAGCTCTTAGCATGTCATTTCGGGTTTCAAAAGCACACCACTGTTACCACGGTGTAAAGTCCTTAACTGCTAATTAAGCTACTGCTGCCATCAGATCATAACAAATCAAAGTTTTAAATTTTCTTTCTCACACCTTGGTCTATATTCAGTACTTAATTTTAAAAACACAAAACATAAAACAGAAGCTAAGATGACATCAAACATTTGTGTAATTTTTTTGTTGACTGGTCAGTTAACATATAAGCTGAGCTACTACGAAAATCTTAAATTTGTTTGGCATTGCCTAATCAATTAAGGTTTATTAATAAAGAGCTTGAGTCATGTTTGATTTCGTTTTATGTTTTTTGTTTTTTACGAGCGATACAAGAAACTAATATGTAAAAGAAGAAAATTTATTACTTTTAGTCGTTCTGACAGTTATACGTGGCTTTCGTTGGAATCTCTACATAATTAGATGACAGAAGAGAGAAAAAAAAAACAAATGGATTCCTTCCAACAAAAACTTTATTAATCCACCAACTGGTTACAAAAGAAAATTAAAAAAAATGAGAAGATATCTCAATCCAAAAAAAAGGGAATAAATTTAATTTCCAACTAGTATAAATAGTCCAAACCTAAAAGCTAGTTATATAGGCAAATAGAGAAGCTAATCATAATAGGGCCAAAAAATCTAAAAAAACGTATCTTTAAATTCTTTCCATTATAAAAGCAATCAACTAAAAATGAATATCTTTCATCTTTTATACCATATTGATTGATCGATTGACAAAGCATCCTTCCACCCATACAAATCAAATTAATTGACTACTTTCCTCTTCAAAAATATTTGAATCAACAAATTCAACACTCCACCTTAATTCAAATATCACATATGTCCAATAGTCATCAATCTCAACACAAAACCATATTACAAACCCAGCCACCACCTGCAAATGATGCGTCTCACTGATAAGATGTACCACCAAAAAAATGTTTGTAATACCACAATGACCTACATGTAGGCTTTGTGACTTTACGTTGTCGGCTCCACCTTAATTCAGACAAATTTCTCTCTTTATCAACAAAATGAGAACTTCCTGCATTCTCCATAGCCTTTCTGTTGATATCAAATTCGGTATCAACACCCCAAAAATACAATCAACACTTTAAAGTATGAACAATTACAAGATCAAGATTGAAAAGACAGGGAAAAGTAAAGTGCACACAACTTTTAAAGAGGCTCAGCTCTAAAAGAAGCCTACGTCCACTATGAGGAAAGTTTCCATTATGATCATAGCAATTACAAAGTACATTGATTTCAAATTCATACACATCTTCTCTCTTTACAACAAATTCACTCAAATCATCTTTAGGAATAACTCGATCTCACTAAGTTCAAGGACAAAGGATGATTCTCTTCAATTATCGGACATATGAGTGATTCGAATGGATGCCATGAATGATTTAGTGTTAGATCTTTGATTAAATATGATTGGAGGTGTTTGAATTGCTTGGAATGGTCGAGAGAATGTTTGGACAGCACTCCAGGATCATAAAATTCGGTCTCCATTAAAGTGGAACTCATCCCCTATTTATAGGTGTGAGGAATGGTTGAAATATGGCCTTCAGGTTTTGGGTCGACCTATAAGGTATTTACGGAAATGCCATTGCCAGTTGTCTCCAGTTGTTGCCAGGTAACTGCCAGTTTTCAGGTCCCTGACCAACCCAAATGAGTTCAGACAGACCCAGACTAGTTCGATCGATCCAAACTCTGTGCGCCTTATTCTTCAATCTAGTCGACCCGCTGTTCTGAAGTCATGACCGATCCAATGCTCCCTGAAGCATAGCCGACCCGCTATCCTGAATTAAGGCCGCCCGATGCTCTGGAAATGGGACAGACCAACTGCTCTCGAAACCAGACCGACCCGCTGCATAACAAATAGGGCCGACCCGCTTCTTTGAAATCAGACCGACCCATTTTGTAACGATCCTAACCGACCCGTACTCTAGAAATGGGACCGACCCGTACTTGTTTTATCTACTAGATCCATCAGGGCGTGTATGACTTTTATGGATAACATTTTACCCCTCGGAGTTTATGATTTTTGTTTATAGAAAATTGTGGGCTTTGAAACACTTCAAATCCATTGTGTTCTGATGGACCATCCGTGTTACACTGTAGGTTTTGACTTTGGGTCGGCCGTAATATTTCTATGGACCGTGTCGGTTCACTGGCAATGATTCGGTTTGGCCCAATATACAACTACGATATAATTCTCTCTAGCCTGTTACTTTTCACTTTCATTTCTTCAATCCGAAAATCTTTTCAACCGCAGCCAGGGGTTCTCAAAGGAAATCCAATCCCAAAAATTCTTCAATTTCTTCTTTTAATCACACCCGCCCCTATATCAAAACCCACCACCTTCCATACTTGGTCGACACAACGTTGTTATAAGCCGATTTTCTATAAAAAGGGACTTTTCACCGTGGTTGATCTCGTCGCGGTCCTTGTTTCTTGAATCTAGCTTGCCGAAGCCACTGGTATCGTATCCTCCCAGGAGTTTGCATCGAACTTGGAAATTTCTGGTGCTAGGGTCTAAATTTGGTTCAGTTGGGGATTGAAATGTAAATTGGGGTTTCAGGCCGTGAATCTCTAATATTAAAATGGTTTAGGATGGAGTTAGATTTGATTGTAACAAGTTTGAGGATGTATATAGTGGATTTTAATTGTATAAAACTCGTAAAAGCTTTGATTTCGCAATAATACACATGACATATTCGGTGAAATGCTCGAACCATTGAAGTTTTGAGAATCTAGTTCCAACAGTTTGCAACTTGTAATTGGATTTTGAGAGATATAATTTGAATCACACTATATGGCATTGCGCCTCTACTGTAACACCCCGTATTTTATGTTGTCGTCATAGTAACGAATTAATTAATAATTAATTTCAAATGTGAGAATTAAGAGAAACGGGTTACGCCATTGTGTTTGTCTCGGAATTATGCTTGAGATAGTGTCCGAGTTTGCGTAAATTGGACTTCGTATGAAGAAGTTATGGCCTCCAGAAGTTTCAGAAATTCAAATAAATCCAAACAGCTCGAGCCAGATTTCAAAAGTCAAACAGAAGTCAGAAGCAGGCTGGGCGGGAAAATTCCCGCCCAGGCAGGTCGACCAGGGGGTCGACCCTAGTGTCGACCTCCCCCCTAGAGGTCGACCTGGGGGACGACCTGGCCCCCAGCCATATCTGAATTTTGAAAGACTGATGACATGCTGCCGAGTCACTAGGGTTTCTGGATGGTCCTGATCTGGTCTGAGTGGCTGTGATTAACCCTTGGTTCATCTGACGGCTATAATTAAACTGAAATTCTATATAAACAACACAATGCTCAACCTAAAAACACAAAGGAAAATAGTCCTAGAACTGAAATGCCGTCAGTAGAGAACTTGGAGTAGCCGTTACTGTTTTCAATTCAAAGACGAGTTAAAAGCTTACATCAAAATCAAATTAAAACTAGTCTAATTCAACGATCTTCATCAAAGGCGCGCATCTCCAATTTCAGAATACAAATTTCATAACGCAAGAATTGCTTTTAGTTTGTAAGTTGGTTATTACGCAGATTTAAATGTTCTTTTTTTTAATGAAATCATGGCATGTTGTAACTCAAATATGGAATGATGCTTATATATGAGATAATGAAGTTTGATTCTAATGTATCTTAAATTACTGTTGCGATTGATTATGCCTATATGTTTGTGGCGATAAGCATACCATATTGTATGTTATTGGAATCTATTACGATTGGGTAAAGAACTTATTATGCCAACAAAATGGTGAATTATGGCATGTTGTAATTTGGTGGTTATTTGCAAGTTTATGATCTAAATCACATGCTTACATGTTAGATCAACATTCATGAAAATTTAGAACTACGTCAAGTTGAATCCGTTTAAGTTTCAAGATTTGATTTGTAATCCTCTTATGTTTTAACATAAATTATCATGCTAAGTGTGATTTAAATATGTTGGTAGTAGTTCTCTTATGTAGTAACACACATAAGTAATCATGCCAAGTTGTGATTTAAATATGTTCATAGTGGCTTTCTTACGTTTTGACATACATAAGTTAGTATGCTAAATTGTGGTTTATATGTTAAACCTCCATGTTAGACCCATATCTAGTTTACATGAACATTTGATCCAACTTAGTCACAAAGTCCACCCTTACATGTTTACTTAAGATAATGATACATCTGTGCCAAGTTACATGTGATAAGTTAAATGTATGCTATTTTATGTTTATTTCATGTTCCTTGTTTATTACCCATTTTTGTTATAGGGTTGGTCTAATTTGCTAGCCCAACATTTTATGTAATTCATACGTACGTTCTACGGGGATAACGATGGGAAAACATGAAAATTCACGGCATAGATTTGTTCATTAAATGGTATATTTGATATACCATTTATGGTGAGCAAAATCAAAGGATAATTATGGCATGATTAAATCAAATTTAATCTACATAAAGAAATTAGACATATATATATATATAAATGTGAATTTAGAAAAGATGATTAAGCTAACCCGAGGTTATACTGAGTTGTGGTGTAAACCTGCCCGGAACCGACCGGCATATCCAGTGACCACAACAAGACCTGTCTAATGTGGGTGATTAGTGCATCAAGCCCAAAAAGGACCTGAGGTTAGACTGAGTTGTGGTGTAAAACTGCCCGGAACCGACTGGCAAATCCAGTGACCACAACAAGACCTGTCTAATGTTAGTGGTCGGTGCTTTAATGAATAAATTAAAGCTAAGTCAGGATTGGTAGGGTTAAGTCAATTAGGGAAACACTTAACCGATTCAACATGTTAACTAAACGAATGGGCGGGGTTAGGTAAACTTGGACACTTAACCAAATAAATATGTTGATTAGAAAACCCTAGTAACGGAGACCCATTTCAGCAGTAACCCACATAGATGTATCATGGTACCCTGAAACTAGGCAGGATGGGGCACGATTACTGGGCTAAATTATAAGCGGTCAAAACGTCGGCGGTTGGTGGGCCAGTGTAGGTTCCGATGGAGTATGGGCGTGCACGTACTCCGAAGTGGAAAAAGCAGGCACTGGGCATCAGTAGTATACACTGTGCATCTTGAATCATGTCGGGTTGCCACCAGAGGGACTGATACACCCCATGCTGGGACCAGCACAGGCAGCTACAGTCAAGCATGGCTGAATGACACAGGACATGAATGCATGCGAGTAGGAGCCGATCATTAAGGGGATCGTTCGGTATAAACACGTGGGGCTGGTTGAACCAATGGTTAGTAGGTGCAGAGACTTTAGTAATGGGTGTGATCACATATTCAACTTATCTTATATTAGGGTATTGTCCTATATTCCATTATTATTGTCATTTTCCCTTTCCTTGTTTAAATACTAGTAATCACTGAACTTACCAGACTTATTGTCTGACCCATTTTCTTTCGTTCCCCCTCCCCCCAGGTCCACAGGGAGGGAATACTCCGGCTTAATCAGACTCTTTGCAAGCTTCAAGAAAGTAGATGTACGATTGGGACTCTCTTTCATTGGCTATGGCTTTTGGATACGACACTCGGGTATTTATACAGTTTTATCTATATTTTATGCTTCTTTATCTAATAATCAAGACAGAAATTATGGTGTAATGTTTTGGAAGTTATTTTGAGATAATTTGATGTAATTCTTTTGTATTGAACCACATATTCAATAAATGATTTGAATTCCGCTGCTTATACTTATCTGTCTTATAAAATTTTCTGTGTCTTGTACCTATAACCCTCCACCAAACTTAAGGCATTCCCTTTGTGAGTGACCTTAACAGAGGTGGGGTGTTTCACTTGGTATCAGAGCAAAAGGTTTACCAAATCAGATAAGAATTTTTGAAAAACTATTTTCAAAAGAAATATAAAGAAGCATTTTACAAGAAAAAGTGTGTTGTTTTAAATTTAAAAAGGCATAGTCTCCAAAGCCATATGCACTATCTTTCTATCCTTCGTTTTGAATCTTTTCTTTTTCGTTTCAGCATGTCTGGGAATCTTAACCTTCCAGAGGGTGTACCAAAACCTGGCTGGTTCAGGAGGTACTTAAAGGCTAGGGCCAACGACGTAGGCCCAGCAGATATTCCTCCTCCTCCTCCAGCTGCAGCAGCTCCTTCTCCTCCAGCTGCAGTAGCTCCTCCTCCTCGTGCAAATGCTTTCTCAAAGATTTGTAGGGAGTTTAGGGCCATGGGTGGAAAGGATTTCAAAGGAACTGAATCATTCGTAGAAGCTAGGAACTGGCTCAAAGAAACTGAGGATTTGTTCGTTATCTTCGAGGTGGACGATAGGAAGAAGATACAGCTGGCTGTATGGTTGCTCAAAGACGAAGCTTCCTATTGGTGGGAAGTCACTAACATTGAAAGACCAGTTGACACATGATGGATTTCAGAATAAGGTTTGAGATGAAATTCCTCTCACAAGCTGACCGAAGTCTACAGTTGGAAAAGTTCATATCTCTTAAGCAAGGAATTATGACGGTCAAGGAGTACATCAATCAGTTCAATCAGCTGGCTCGATTCGGATTGGACTTAGTGAATACTCCTCATAAGAAGGCTCTTCATTTTGTCAAAGGATTGAATGAGCCTCTTCACAGCTTGGCTATGACCCATATACCTATGGGGGCTACTTACGAGAGGTTAGTGGACATGGCACTCTTACATGAGGAAGATAAGGGCAAGAAAGAGGAAAAAGCAGAAGTGCCTCAAGAAAAGAAAGGGGAAGGGTCGCAGAACAAGAAGGCTGATTCAAAGAAAGGCGGGAAGAACAACAAACCCCGTGAAATGAGAAAGTGTAATTTCTGTGGCATTCCTGGACATCTGGTCAAAGACTGTAGGAAGAAGAAAAGGAAGATGGGTGGTTGTTTCCACTGTGGTGAGACGGGACACATGGCTAAGGATTGCCCAAGAAAACAAGGGCAGAGAGCTGGACCTTCATCTGGAGGACAAGTTCACGCCCTCACAGCACCTCCGCAAGAACGAGGTAGAAATATTTCTGTCGAAAGTTTAGTCTATCTTTTTGATCATCTTGTTCGTACACTATTTGATTCTGGCGCATCGCACTCTTTTATATCTACTGCTTTAGTGGAATCTCTGCACCTAGACACCAGTATAGTAGAGGATCCCTTGGTTGTTTCAAATCCAATTGGGGGCTCAACTTATTTGTCAATGGTTTGTTTGGATTTGAAATTATCTATACTAAGCGTTGGGTTTAAATGTAATGCCTTTGTTTGGGCTTCACGGGCTATGGGTTGATTCTAGTCATGGACTGGCTATCCAGTAATGGTGTCATCCTCGATTGTGAAAAGAGAGTGGTTAGACTCATGACTCGCCTCGGTAACACTCTCGAAATTTCTTGTAATCCCATGAACTCCGTTATGCTTAGTTATCTAGAATCTCTTGATGCGTCCATTGAGACTTGCAGTCTGTAAGTGTAGTCCGTGAATACGCGCATGTGTTTGAAGAGGTAAAGGGCTTACCTCCGAAGCGGGAGATAGACTTCCGCATATACCTCGTGGACAACGCAAAACCCGTTGCTTTACCCGTTAAACACATGGCTCTGAGGGAGAGGAAAGAACTCAGCAAGCAATTTAAAGAATTGCTTGAGAAGGGGTTTATAAGGCAGAGTATTTTCGAATGGCGTGCTCCAGTAGTGTTTGCCACTAAAGCAGACTGTTCGCTTCGGCTGTGCGTTGATTATAGGGAGCTAAACAAGCTGACCAAAAGGAATAGGCACCCACTCCCGAGAATAGATGATTTGTTCGATCAGCTTGTAAGTGCATCGGTTTTCTCCCAATTAGATTTGGCGACCGGGTTTCATCAGCCAAGGGTGGTAGAGGACAGCATTGATAAGACAGCGTTCAGAACTCCGAATGGTTTCTTCGAGTGGCTTGTCATGCCCTTCGGCTTGACAAATGCACCCGCTTACTTCGTTGATTTAATGAGCAGAGTGTTCCAAGAACTCTTCAATAAGTTTGTGGTGGTCTTCGTAAATGATATCTTGATTTTCTCAAAGAATGAGGAACAGCATGCTCAACATCTAAAAGAAGTCATGGATACTCTCCGTGCACATCAGTTGAAGGAGAAATTCTCCAAATGCCATTTCTGGAGAAGAAGTTAGGTTCTTTGGACATGTGGTGTCAAAAGAAAGTATAGCTGTAGATCCCGCAAAAGTGGTTGCTGTGCAAGATTGGAAGGTTCCTCGAAACGCAACTGAAGTCCGAAGCTTTCTCGGGCTAGCAGGCTTTTATCGAAAGTTCATTAAAGATTTTGCAAAAATCTCAGTTCCACTCACAAGGTTGACAAAGAAGAACCTAGCTTTCAATTGGGACTTGGATTGCAACATTGCTTTCCAACGTTTAAAAAGGGCTCCAAAAACAACCCCAGTTCTGACATTGCCTGATAGAAGCAAGATGTTTGCAGTATACACAGATGCATGCGGAACGGGACTAGGCGTTGCTCTGATGCAAGAAGGGAAGGTAGTGGCTTATGGTGGAAGGCAGTTGAAAGTACATGAGAAAAACTACCCAACCCACGACCTAGAGTTGGTAGCCATCGTTTTTGCGCTTAAGTCTTGGCGCCATTATCTTCTAGGTGAGAAATTTGAACTGTATACTGACCATAAATCGTCGAAATACCTTTTCTCGTAGAAAGATCTCAATTTGAGACAGCAAAGATGGATGGAGTTTCTTGCCTCATATGATTTTGAGATTTCCTACACTCTTGGCAAGGGCAATGCAGTAGCAGATGCCTTAAGTAGAAAGAAACAGGCCTTAAGCCCTCTCTTTGTGGAAAGGCAAAGCTTGGAGTTCATAGCAAGCTTTAATTTCCGACCCTCCTCTGACTTTGTGCTTGGCTTGCTAGCAACGCTAGAAGTGCGGCCAACTCTATTAGACTCAATCAGAGCCGCGTAAAGAGAAGACCCTCAGCTAGCCGATGTGTTGGACAAATTAATTAGGGGTGAGACTTCCAGTCACCTCAATAAATACTCCATTGATGCCAAGGGCTAGTTGAGACGAGATGGAAGACTATGTGTCCCACAAGTAAGGGATCTGGTAAAGGCGGTTCTAGAAGAGGCACACCATTCCAAACTGACCATACACCCAGGCAAAGACAAAATGTATAAAGACATCAAAAGAGTTTTCTTTTGCAATGGCATGAAGCAAGACATAGCTGAATTTGTTTCTAAGTGTTTAATATGCCAACAAGTCAAGGCAGAGCAGAAGAAGCCTGGTGGTTTGATCCATCCTTTAGAAGTCCCACAGTTGAAATGGGATAGTATCTCGATGGACTTTATAGATGGGTTGCCTAGGTCAAGAAGGGGCAATACCAGCATTTGGGTAAAAGTGGACAGGCTCACAAAAAGTGCCCACTTTATACCCGTCAAGAGTAGAAGGACTGCCTCATCTCTAGCATCCATATACCTTAAAGAGATAGTTCGACTCCATGGGATACCCTCCAGCATAGTGAGTGATCGAGACCCTATCTTCACGAGCGAGTTTTGGAAGAGTTTACAAGAGGCTGTAGGCACACAGTTATGCTTAAGCACGGCCTATCACCCTCAAGTCGATGGCCAGACGGAAAGGGTCAACAGAGTATTAGAAGACCTCTTGAGACTATGCATTCTTGACTTCGGAGGTACATGGGAGGATCACTTACCTTTGGTAGAATTCGCTTGCAACAATAGCTACCAAGCTACCATTGGCATGGCGCCTTTCGAAGCTTTATATGGAAGACCGTGCAGGTTACCAACTTGCTGGTGGGAGTCCACAGACAAGCTCATACTTGGGCCAGACATGATTAGGGAAACTTCAAAGAAAGTAGACTTGATACGAAGAAGAATGAAGACTGCCCAAGATAGACAGAAGTCATACGCAGACAGAAGAAGAATTGACCTTGAGTTCAAAGTTGGAGACAAGGTGTTCCTTAAAGTATCTCCTTTGAGGAACGTCGTTTGTTTTGGATCCGCAGGAAAGTTAGCACCAAGATTTGTAGTGTCGTTCCCTATCATCGAGAAGATTGGGAAGATGGCTTAAAGGGTACAGCTGCCCGAAAGATTGGCCGGGGTTCATAATGTCTTTCATGTCTCTCACCTGCGGAAGTGCTTACATGAATCTGCGGAAGTGGTAGAACCAAGTATGCTAGATGAAGTTGAAGTTGAATGAGAAGCAACTGTGAGGAGAGTTCCAACCCGTATCTTGGGAACAGAAGTTAAAAAGCTACGCAACCGAGAAGTTAAGCTGGTCAAAGTTCAATGGAGCGACGCCGAGGAAGACACGACTTAGGAAACTTAGGACAAAATACGTGCAACCTACCCTTTTCTTTTTGAAGGTACGTCTTTGATTTCTCTTTCCTTAAGTTTGTGCTCGTATCTATCATTTTAGGTGTATCTCCTATCCTTTATCCTTAGGTAGAAACCTTTTTGGATGTAAACATGTAATTGAAACATGTTATGGTTAATGGTTACAAGTGATTGCAAGTGGTTGCTAGTGGTTGCTCATGGATGCATATACACACACATTAGGTATTAGATCGGCTCAGTCACTTTCATATTGCATATGCATATATGTATTTGTATATGAATTGAATTTTGATGAGTTAGCATATGAACGTTGCATTTGTATGAATGATTGTGCACTCATGTAGGAAATTTTGAGTAGAAAAAATTGCATACATAATGGACTCATGGCACTGACATAATTTGCATTGAGGAGGTCAACTGAATCAGTGGACCGCCTGATTTTGCATTAGATAAGGACATGTACACACACTATGCATATGATCATGAAGCATTAAAAACCTTTTAAGGACAATGGACGCCTGTGTTTGATGGTTGAGTATATGGGTGATTGGATGGTAGGATATAAGTCCTTCCCGACTTGAAGATTTCGGGGACGAAATCCTAAAAGGAGGGGAGAATGTAACACCCCGTATTTTCTGTTGACGTCATAGTAACGAATTAATTAATACTTAATTTAAAATGTGAGAATTAAGGGAAGAGGGTTACGCCATTGCGTTTGTCTCGGAATTCTACTTGAGATAGAGTCCGAGTTTGCGTAAATTGGACTTTGTATGAAGAAGTTACGGCCTCCAGAAGTTTCAGAAATTCCAACAAATTCAAACAGCTTGAGCTAGATTTCAAAATTCAAACAGAAGTCAGAAGCGGGCTGTGCGGGAAAATTCCCGCCCAGGAAGGTCGACCCTAGTGTCGACATCCCCTCTAGAGGTCGACCTGGGGGTCGACCTGGCCCCCGGCCAGATCTGAATTTTGACCGACTGATGACTTGCTGCTGAGTCACGAGGGTTTCTGGATGGTCCTGATCTGGTCTGAGTGGCTGTGATTACCCCTAGGTTCATCTGACGGCTATAATTAAACTGAAATTCTATATAAACAACTCAATGCTCAACCTAAAAACACACAGAAAAATAATCCTAGAACTGAAATGACGTCAGTAGAGAACTTGGAGTAGCCGTCACTGTTTTCAATTCAAAGACGAATTAAAAGCTTACATTAAAATCAAATTAAAACTAGTCTAATTCAATGATCTTCATCAAAGGTGTGCATCTCCAATTTCAGAATTCAGATTTCAGAACGCAAGAATTCCTTTTAGTTTGTAAGTTGGTTATTACGCAGATTTAAACATTCTTTTTTTTTAATGAAATCATGGCATGTTGTAACACGAATATGGAATGATGCTTATGTATGAGATAATAAAGTTTGATTCTAATGTATCTTAAATTACTGTTGCGATTGATTATGCCTATATGTTTGTGGTGATAAACATACCATATTGTATGTTATTGGAATCTATTATGATTGGGTGAAGAACTTATTATGCCAACAAAATGGTGAATTATGTCATGTTGTAATTTGGTGGTTATTTGCAAGTTTATGATCTAAATCACATGCTTACATGTTATATCAACATTCATGAAAATTTAGAACTATGTCAAGTTGAATCCATTTATGTTGCAAGATTTGATTTGTAATCCTCTTATGTTTTAACATAAGTTATCATGCTAAGTGTGATTTAAATATGTTGGTAGTAGTTCTCTTATGTAGTAACACACATAAGTTATCATGCCAAGTTGTGATTTAAATATGTTCATAGTAGCTTTCTTACGTTTTGACATACATAAGTTAGTATGCTAAATTGTGGTTTATATGTTAAACCTCCATGTTAGACCCATATCAAGTTTACATGAAAATTTGATTCAACTTAGTCACAAAGTTCACCCTTACCTGTTTAGTTAAGATAATGATACATCTGTGACAAGTTACATATGATAAGTTAAATGTATGCTATTTTATGTTTATTTCATGTTCCTTGTTTATTACCCCTTTTTGTTATAGGGTTGGGCTAATTTGCTAGCCCAACATTTTATGTAATTCATACGTACGTTCTATGGGGATAACGATGGGAAAACATGAAAATTCATGGCATAGATTTGTTCATTAAATGGTATATTTGATATACCATTTATGGTGAGCAAAATCAAAGGATAATTATGGCATGATTAAATCAAATTTAATCTACATAAAGAAATTAGACATATATATACAAAAATGTGAATTTAGAAAAGACGATTATACCTAACCCGAGGTTAGACTGAGTTGTGGTGCAAACCTGCCCAGAACCGACCGGCATATCCAGTAACCACAACAAGACCTGTCTAATGTTGGTGGTTAGTGCATCAAGCCCAAAAAGGACCTGAGGTTAGACTGAGTGGTGGTGTAAAACTGCGCGGAACTGACCGGCAAATCCAGTGACCACAACAAGACCTGTCTAATGTGGGTGGTCGGTGCTTTAATGAATAAATTAAAGCTAAGTTAGGATTGGTAGGGTTAAGTCAATTAGGGAAACATTTAACCGATTCAACATGTTAACTAAACGAATGGGTGGGGTTAGGTAAACTTGGACACTTAACCAAATAAACATGTTGATTAGAAAACTCTAGTAACGGGGACCCATTTCAGCAGTAACCCACATAGATGTATCATGGTACCCTGAAACTAGGCAGGGTGGGGCACGTTTACTGGGCTGAATTATAAGTGGTCAAAACATCCGCGGTTGGTGGGCCAGTGTAGGTTCCGACGGAGTATGGGCGTGCACGTACTACGGAGTGGAAAAAGAAGGCACTGGGCATCAGTAGTATACACTGTGCATCTTGAATTGTGTCGGGTTGCCACCAGAGGGACTGATACACCCCATGGTGGGACCAGCACAGGTAGCTACAGTCAAGAGGGGCCGAATGACATAGGACATGAATGCATGCGAGTAGGAGCCGATCATTAAGGGGATCATTCGGTATAAACACGTGGGGCTGGTTGAACCAATGGTTATTAGGTGCAGAGACTTTAGTAATGGGTGCGATCATATGTTCAACTTATCTTATATTAAGGTATTGTCCTATATTCCGTTATTACTGTCATGATCCCTTTCCTTGTTTAAATACTAGTAATCACTGAACTTACCAGACTTATTGTCTGACCTGTTTTCTTTCGTCTTCTCTTCTTCCATCCCCCCGTCCCCCCCAGGTCCACAGGGAGGGAATACTCCAGCTTAATCAAACTCTTTGCAAGCTTCAAGAAAGTAGATGTACGATTGGGACTCTCTTTCAGTGGTTATGGCTTTTGGATACGACACTTAGGGATTTATGCAGTTTTATCTTTGTTTTATGCTTCTTTATTTAATAATCAAGACTGAAATTATGGTGTAATGTTTTGGAAGTTATTTTGAGACAATTTGATGTAATACTTTTGTATTGAACCACGTATTCAATAAATGATTTGAATTCCGCTGCTAATACTTATCTGTCTTGTAAAATTTTCTTTGTCTTGTACCTATAACCCTCCACCAGACATAAGGCATTCCCTTTGTGAGTGACCTTAACGGAGGTGGGGTGTTTCATTTATGGATTGGAGTTTTAGTTCCACGTCGATGTAGTGTTCGTATAAATGCACGGGGTTTGAGTTTGCATGATGAGTTCATGTTTTTATGCTTGCACTCATTTGTTAATGATCAACCTTGTATTCGATGTTATTGTTATGCTACGAGAACTTGTTTTTGTTGGACACTAATCACATTTGCCAAGATTCATGTCATAAAACACAGGATTCCAGTTACTGCCGACTCAATTTAGGTCAGTTGAAGTTGACCCAGTTTGGTGAGCTGAGGCCGACCCAACTTGGGTCAGTTGTGACCGACCCTGTTTGGGTCCGTCATGGCCGACCCAGTTTGGGTCAATCATGGCCGACCCAGTTTGGGTCAGTCATGGCCGACCCACCCATGGCCGACCCAATTTTAGTTAGTTGTGACTGACCCGATTTGGGTCAGTCATGGCCCACCCTGCTTGGTCAGTTAAAACCGGTCCTTTTGTGCTTGGTTTTTTTTTTGAATCATTTCTCCGTATTATTTCCTATCCTGTAATTCAAACACTTGTTTCGAGCTAATATACTCTATCACTGATTGCCCATATCAATAACAAGTTAGATAGTGGTTTAGAAAGCTTGCATGCAACCTTTTACACTGACATATTCGTGCCAGAGTGCCCTATTAACTATTTTTAATTCAATCATACTTAGGCATTCAAATATAAGCTCGTAGTAAAGCCTGGAATTGAGCAATCATTCCACGATGAATTATAAATCCAAACTTTACCTTTATTTAGTTACACACAACATTTTCTACTTATAGGAAACATGTACCTGTAATTTGTTTTCCAACACAATTATTTGTGTAGAAATGGAAACTAGGGGGAAATCACGTCAACATTCTGAGGAAGCATCCGGATTTATCCAAGCTTTGACCTCTGCTAAGGTAATAGATGTGGCTGCAAGTAATGCTACTGTACCAGACATTAATCCAGAATACCCATAGCCTAGGCCCCTTACCGAAGTACTTAGTGATAGAAAACCAACCAGACTAGGTGATCGTGCATACAAAAGCTTATGCGCTTAATTTAGGATATTAGAAACTGATGCCAAACTCCCGGAGAAGAATGAATTTGCGAACTCTCCACCTCTTGGATATGTTGTTGTTAATCGATATATGTTAATGATGGGAGTCGTCCATTTCTAGAAATGGTCCTGAAGCGCTTAGCTATTGCCCCTATGCAATTACACCCTAACGGCTATGTTGTTTTAACTGGCCTTTACATACTTTTCATGAGGATTAAGCAGCGTGCTCTGACCTTTCAAGAGACCTTCTCATTATACACTTTCAAAAAAAGCCAAAATAAGCCATCAGTTATTTTCGTCGAAGGGAAGTATCCTAATATTATAACTGATCGGTTGGAAAGCGCTAAGGGATTTATAGATAATTATTGCTTCATACGATGTCCTGATAGGTTTTACGGATGGTGGATGGAAGAAAGATCTCATATTCCTTTGCTTGTTCCTGTACTTAGTTTCCAAGTATTAAATCCTTTCTTTATTTTGCAGAACTCGCTTCCTCTGGCCAAGATGATGCTGCTGGTCAAGAGTTGTTTGATGCTTTGGAAACCTTCAATAAGAAGAAGAGAAGTAAGAGATTCTTGATCACATAAGAGTCTCTCTTCCAATATCATTGGCTTGACCCTTCTCGCAATCTTAAATTAGACTTGATGTTTAAGTAAGAGATTGTCAGTAAATCTCCCACCTAGAAAGCTTCCTTAAAGAAATGCTCAGATATTGCGGGCAGTAGCAAAACGCCTCCCAAATCTTAATTGACTTCCATTGGAGAAGGAGAGTCCGAACACCACAAGGATGAGAGAGGAACCGAGCGGGTTAAGAAGGATAAAGATACTTCAGAAACCATTTCAGATCCTGTTAAGTGGGTCAAACAATCTGGAGATATTGAAACAACTTCTAATGGTAATGCAGATAAGGTTGCTAAGAACCCTGTTACAAAAGTTACCCAAGGTGAGAGTTCTATGGAGACTCTTAAGAGCTTAAGTGATCTTGGTTCAGCCAGGGATATTATTCAAGATGATATCGTCATTCAACCAATTAAACCCTAGGCCAAAAATATAGGGATTAGTACACTTGGAGCTCCCGTCTCTAAACCAGGAAAATTGCTTGCAAATCTAGGAATTGCTTTAGATCCGACTATGAAAACTGGTTCGTTACCGGATATATATTTATAAACATTTACTTACGTCACGAATTTACAATTCTTTATATTAGCTTTTAGACTTGCCCCGGCATTTGTTGATGAGAGCACTAAACTTCTACTCTGTCTCTTTTTTTCTAGGTACATAAACGATGTTGAAGCCTTCATTTATGAAAGATTTTAATGGAAAACCAAGCCAGCAAAATCTTAAACATTTAAAAAAAAAAATTCCCTTTGCGATATTCTCAACAGTCGGACCATCCACAACATACACAACCTCCCCACCAATCTCGGCCAATTCCAGAACTTCCAGAAACCAACAGTCAAAGACATTGGAGGGAGGAGCATTTAGAAATGTTGGCAGCGAAGGAGAAGAAGGCAGAGGAAAGTCGAAAAAGGAAGAAACACAAATATTTCCAGGGCAAGGGTGATTCTTGTAAGCGTTCTAGGTTGGATAAGTCTCTAATAGCCGACGTTCAAACTACTCGTGAAGAAGTGTCCTTGGCTTCTCCATCCATCACCCCAACTCCTACTGACCTTCAGATGATTATTAACAGACCTTATTATATTCCTGGACCAACCAACTTTGGCCTTGCTGACCGATTCCCGGGCTGGAATCTAAGAAGGACGTGTCTCAATCTGAACATACATCCTTCAGATAGGCGAGACGTTCTTGAAGAGTTCGATACTGTGAAGGGTTGTATGCTTACACAATTTGATATGGCCAATAGTTAGCTCGAAGTTAGACTAGATAAGGTTAAGGGCCATGCTGAGAAGTAGTTGGGCGGATGGTACGCTTTTGCAAATGAACTCCAGAGAGTTAATGGGATTACCCTACACCGCTTTGCTACGCTAGAAAATGATAAAGCGGATTTGATCAAAATTCTTAAGTCCCAGGAGAGAACCATTGCATCTTACACTCAAAGGGATGCAGAACTATTGAGCTTAGAGTCTGAGAACAAGAAACTAAAAAGGAGCTTGTTGCTGCAAAAGTGGAAGCACAAGTGGCTCAGACTTCCCAAGAATCTGCTGAATATCTGTTGATTATTGAAAGGAATGCTTTTGCTGCCCATCGGCAAGAGAACACTATTCTTCAGGACAAGATTTCTTCTTAGAGTACAACTCTTTCCGAAATGCAGAAAACTCTCGAAGAAGAAAGAATTAGGGCTGCAGCTGATCTTGAAAGACTAAATTGGATGCCAACACTTCCTTGTTCAATTTCTATGTCTACAATGTCATGAGTCGAGGAAGTCTATACTATCTACAAGATAAGTTTGAAATCACTCTGGCTAAGGTTTGGGAATGAATACATGAAATTAATGAAGGTGAACGCAGCGAAGACGATCTTATTGAAGACCTCTTAGACGAGGAATCCCGCACGGCCTTAATCGTGGGGAAAGCTCAATTGACGAAAGCACAAAATATTCTAAGTGACAGGGTCGGATCTTCAGGAGAACAATCCCCGGATGCAATAAATGTCGATGCCCCTACACTTCCTACCAATATTGAAGCTTCTGGCTTGCTAACTCCAATTAACCCTCCCTTTGTTCTCAAAGGAAAAAACGTAATTGCCGAGGAGCATAGCGTCAAGGATGATGAGGACAACGATGACAATGATGCAGATGGGTTTGAGTTTGATGAGCATAGGTATATCCAAGCGAATCTTGAAGTCACAGGTAAAATTGAATTTTTCCAAGCTATGTTATACTTAGAATGCCTGTGCCCTTCACCTGAGATAACCGCATTTCATACTCAATGTTCATCTATCTTTGGTCTGATCTCACCGAATCCTCCTTCTGGTGGTTTTACTGCTATGATGACTAAGGCTATGGTCACTCACTCGACCTTGGTGTCAATTCCTTTTGCCCCAGTAACTACTCCCCCTCCAGGTGATGCATCTCTTCTTGATGCTAAGACTCCAGGGTCATAGGATACTAAGACTGATGCAATTGCCGACTTGGACGATGGCAATGATTACATTACAAGTGAGGAAGATTCTGATTACACTGGTGAAACCCCAGGAAAGAATGCTGAGGATCCTAAAAAGCAGAAGATGAAGCCTGCATCGTCCTCGAAGCATAGAAGAGGAAAGCGAGTTGTCAGAAAGCAAGGAATCATCACTTTATCTTCCCAAGAGAGCCCCAGCGGCCCGCTGACCAAAGATGGAAGCCGACCAGCTACTACCCCTCCTTTCTCCACAAAGCCAGTTCTGAGGTCAGGCGACCCCAAAAGCGAGAAGAAGAAGGATTTATAAGTAGCTTGCTTTACTTGCCATTTAGACCGATTGTATATGCGGGTGCCAACCCTCACTTATGACTCTATGTTACTCGGTGTTTGAAACTTGTGTACTTAACTTATTGACTTGTGTTGAAACTCATGTGTGAAACTTGTGATTCTGGGATTTGACTCTGTGTTGTTGCAATGAAACTGCTTCCTGTGTTCTGCTTGTTGTACTTAAACTTTTTGTTCAGCTTCGTCGTACTATTTGTTTTGCACATCACACACATCACATTTGCATCTTAAACATTTTGTCGATTATGAGGTTGTGATGAACTTATGGTATGTAGAGTTGGCATTGTTAGTTTTCTATAATGATGTGGTTTTGCTTCTATACCGAAGTTCGTCGCAATCTCATTAGGTTGGAAATGATCAACTTTTCTGAATTCTCCTGGTTATAGCTAGAATATCGGAAGCTTTTGTTCCATTAATTAAGGCTTTTGACTTTGTTATTGGATTTTGAGCTTCCTAGCTTGCCTAGAGATGGAATTTTGTTTAGTTGGTCGATTCATGCCATTTTCCCTATGCCCCTGCTTGAGAGGTCTTATATTTATAATGTATTCAATCTTATTTCTCGCTAACATGGCAGTCTAGGTCTTTCGAAGATTTGATTTGAATACATGCCCCCAGGGAGGCCTTGGTTTTTATGCCTCCAAAGAGGTTTTTTTTACACAATATCTTTCACATCTGGGATGACTAGATGTTACGCAGATAATTGAATGATTTTTGGTCTTTTACTCAATATCGTTCACATTCGGATGACCGGATGCCACGCAGATAATTGAATTTGGAAGACCTGGTTAGGGTCGGGTACCCCCGAAGAGGTCTTGGGCTTGAGTTTTAATCCAATTTTCGTCTTGTCCATTCCGATTAACTCAGAATCAGAAAGATTATATTGGATACCCCCTTACGGCTGGGATTTCAGTTAATATTTGTCCTTCTAGCTTGTTGCTGGTCCTTCCGACCTAGGACTAATACTTCCAGCCTAGGTTGGTCAGTACTTCCGACATGGTGCTGGTCCTTCGAGCTTAGGTTGTCGATCCTTACGGTCTAGGACAGGTACTTCCAACCTAGGTTTGTCGGTCCTTCTGACATGGTGTTGGTCCTTCCAGCTTGGGTTGGATCGTCCCACGAGGCAGGCGTCAGTCCTTTTATCGAGGATTATCACGATTTATAGGACTGAGATCCTGAACCTTGCATCTAAGAAGGTGCCTCTACGGTATCTTTTGTTTGTTGACCTGGTTGGAATGCTTCCACCTTTGCATTATTTTTCGAGTTTGATGCCAACCCTTTTGCTGGACGTTTATTTTGATAGGCGACCATAGCCAGGGTTTTGGCATCTTAAACCTCCTTCTTTAAGAAGTGTTTTTTGCGATGAAAGGTGCAACTTTCCAACTTGGTGCCTATTTACTGCGCTTTTCCCCCTTTGACTCTGGATAGTTTGTTCCTTTTTAGATTTGCAAGGCGGTGCATTTCATCATTTTGTTTAGTTTGCATGATGCTTTCGGCACTCAACGCTTGAGCTATCCTGACCGGGATATGCTTAGGAAGCTTCTAGGTCTGGTTGTATTGTGAATGAGTTGTTGTTCTTATATTGCCTACTTTAAAAAAAATCAGTTTTAGCAAGAGTTTGAAAATATATGATTCGTGCAAGCAAACAGACTTTCTCATTCATGACTTTTCATATGTACATTGCTCGAATGTAATGCTTGCAAATAGTTACAACTTTTACAACAGATTTGAACAATGTATTATATAAAGTAATTGCGAAGACGCTCGCTATTCCAAGCCCTAAAAATCTAGATTCCATCTGCGGTGGACAACTTGAAGGTGCCATCTCAGAGTTTCTAGCTTATAACATAAGGTCCTTGCTAATTTGTCCCGAAAACACCGGTTTCAATCCTTACTTTTTTTAGCACATGGTCTCCGATCTCGAAAGTCCTGTGTCTGACTTTTGAATTGAAATATCTGGCCACCCTTTCTTTGATGTGCAACAACCCTGAATTTTGTTTATTCCTCTTTTCTTCAAGCTTACCAAAGGCTTCAAGCTATAACTTCCTGTTTTCTTCCTGGTTGAAATGAATCCTTCTATGAGTGGGAACCTCCAACTCTATGGGAATCATAGCTTTATAACCAAAAGCCAAGGAAAAGGGAGTATGACCAATTGTAGTTTTATGAGTTGTGTGGTACGCCCATAGTGCAAGCAGAAGCTCATCTACCCAACCACCTTTGGATTTCTCTAATCGCTTCTTTGTAGTTGACTTTATGATTTTGTTAACTGCTTTTACTTGCCCATTTGCCTGTGGGTAGGCAATTTCTGCGAAGCTTTTGTGGATTTTATATTTGGCACAGAAGCATTGGAACACTTCGCTCTCAAATTGGGTTCCGTTGTCTGTGATTATCTTATGCGGCACACCAAACCTGCAAATGAGGTTTTTTAGGGCAAAGCTAATAACTTTCTTTGAGGTTATAGTTGCCAATAGTTCTTCCATACCCCATTTAGTGAAGTAATCAACGGTGACAACGACATATTTGAGTCCAGACTTTGCCGTGGGAAGTGCTCCTATAAGATCAATGCCCCAGATGGCAAATGGCCATGGGCCGACCATTTGAGTTATCACTGTGGAGGGTGCTCTTGGAATCTTTGCAAACCTTTGACATCTGTCGCATTTTCTGGTGTATGCTGCGGAATCTCAATTTACATCTAGCTATAAATAACCATATCGAATAATTTTCTTGGCCAAAGTATGACCGCCAGTGTGGCCTCTGCATTTGCCTTCATGCAATTCCATCATGATTGCTTTTGATTCCTCCTTTATGACACATCGAAGCAGAGGCATAGAGAATCCTCGCTTGTAGAGCCGTCCATCCTGAATGAGGTACATGGGAGCCTTCCGTAGGATTTTTCTTTGCCTCTTGGCTTTTGTCGGGAGTGCTCCGGTTAAGAGATATTCTTCTATTGGTGTCATCCATGAATCTGGCTCATCGTTGCCTCCATGACCCAATCCATATCAATTTGCTCCATGCTGGGACAGGAAAGGACTTCCATTGTAACTAATCCCATAAGTTGTGCATCTCCTATGCTTGCGTACTTTGGTAGTGAATCTGCCTTGGTGTTTTCTTCTCTAGGGATATGAGATATGGTGTAATATTCAAAGCTTTCCAACTGTTCCCAACCCTTGGATGAATGTGTTGGCAAGTTGCCTGCTTTGGCCTGGAACTCTTTTGGACTTGACACATCATTAGCTGTGAATCACTGAAAATTTGCAAAATCTTTAGCTGTATCTCCCTTGCCAGCCTTATTCCTACAATAAGGGCTTCATATTCGACTTCATTATTTATCGACGGAAACCCTAGTCTTAGCACATAGAAATAGATCTTCCTTCAGGAGTTTCTAGGATTACTCCTGCCCCTAAAAAATAGTCGTTTGATGCTCTAACGACAAATAGTTTCCATTGAATGTCGGCCTCGATAACAGGTTCCTCTTTCTCCTCTCCTCCATCAGTGAACTCTACGATAAAATCCGCAAGTGTCTGACCATTAATTGCTCTTCGGGAATGGTATGTAACAGCATACTGACTGAGATCGATGTTCCATTTTAGCAACCTTTTGAAAGTTTCTGGGCGGAACAAGATTTGCTTCAGAGACTGATCAGTGAGGATCTTAATAGGATGAGCCTAAAAGTAAGGCTGAAGTTTCTTCGAAGCAATAAGCAAGCAATAGGCTAGCTTTTCTAGCTTTGGGTAATTCAACTCTGCCCCACTTAACCTTTTACTAATGTATTAAACGGGCCTCTAAACTTTCGGATCCTCTTTCATCAAAGCCGCACTCAGAGCATGAGAGGACACTGCCAAGTATAAAAACAAGTCTTCTTCGTCATTGGGATTGGAAAGCATCAGAGATATCGCCATGTGCTGGATTAATTCCTCAAAAGCTTTCTAGCATTCTGGAGTCCATTGAATATCTTTCTTTCCTTTCCTTAGGGCATCGAAGAAAGGAAGGCACCGGTCCGTTGCCCTTGATATGAAGCGATCCAAAGCAGCAATTTCCCCATTTAAGCATTGGAGTTCCCTCTTGGTCCTTGGATTGCGCATTTCCCTCAAGGTTGATATCTGAGCTGGGTTGGCCTCTATTCTCCGGGCATTGACCATAAATCCTAGGAATATGCCTGAAGCGACTCCGAATGAGCACTTTAGAGGGTTCAACTTCATACCATACCGGTGTAGAATATCAAGCGTCTGGGCTAAATTTTCCAAATGATCAGCAGCCTTTTTCGATTTTACCAGCATATCATCGACATAGATCTCCATTGTTCTGCCGATTTGCGCTTTAAACATGGCGTTCACAAGCCACCGGTAAGTTAGCCCCGTATTTTTTAAGCCAAATGGCATCACTTTGTAGCCGTATAGGCCGAGATTGGCTTGTGTCTTCTTGATCTGGTCCAAACATCATGATCTGATTGTATCCTGAATACGCATCCATAAAAGACAGCAACTCATGCCCAGCTGTAGAATCCACCAACTGATCTATCCTTGGGAGAGGGAAACTATCCCTTAGATAGGCTTTACTAAGATCTGAGAAGTCTATGAAAACTTTCCATTTGCCATTCGCTTT
Source organism: Allium sativum (assembly GCA_030737875.1). Taxonomy (NCBI): domain Eukaryota; kingdom Viridiplantae; phylum Streptophyta; class Magnoliopsida; order Asparagales; family Amaryllidaceae; genus Allium; species Allium sativum. The sequence continues at coordinate 526,109,003 of CM060922.1, read as the reverse complement.
CTTCACAAGCACGGGGTTGGAGACACAGTTTGGATAGGTAGACTCCCTAATGAAGTTGTTTTCCATTAATCTATCGACTTCCTCCTTTAGAGCTCTTGACCTTTCTGGCCCTTGGGTTCTCCTTTTTTGCTTGACATATGGAACACGTGGATCGATATTGATCTTATGAACAATAACATCCGGAGATATGCCATACATGTCAGAATGGCTCTACGCAAACACATCTAAGTTAGCTTTAAAAAAGACAATCAACCGACTCTTAAATTTTGGGCTCAACTAAGATCCTATATTCAGCACAGAGTTTGGATCTTTCGGACTAATAGCAATAGGAATCGTGATCTCAGCTGGAGCCGCTCTTCCGTCACTTGCACTGGCTTTTCTAGGGTCCATTTCTTTCCATGCTCCGCTATGCTCATCAGTGCTGGGATATCACTTTTATTGCTACAAAGGGAAATTGTGAATGCAGAGAGGAGCCTCCGCACTCTTTCCCGTCTCCTTCTTACTAGCCTAACGCAACTCTGTCTTGTAGGAATCCCTTGCAGTATCCTGATCTCCTTTAATTACACCAACTCCATTTTCGGTTAGAAACTTCATGGTTAAGTACCGTGGAGCTAGTGCAATTTTAAAGCCTATTAGAGTTGGCCTCCCCAGGAATGCATTGTAAGCAGAAAGTTCGTCCACCAGGACGAAAGTCTGCATCATAGATACTTTATGGTTTCCATCTACCAATTTTACGAGTGAATCAATTACACCGATGGGCTATGTAGGCTGTCTGGTGAATCCATGAATCTTATTTGGACATGCCCGCACATCCGCCATGGATAACTTCATTTTTTGGAAGGCATTTATGAAAAGCACATTAACGGAGGCCTCCGTATCAACCAGAACTCTTCTCACAGTCGCGGGACCAAGGCCGACTATGATCACCATGGGATATATAGTTGGCTTAAGTAGTCCATAAAAATCTCTATCTTTGAACACCGTGCCTTCTGCGGAAGTTTTAGGCAACTTCATTGGAAGCGTATTGCTCAAGATCAAGCACATATCTTCTTCTGAAGCGTCCTTTAGCTCATTAGCATTTTTCTCCATATCCCCCCAACTTCTTCCGGCTGGGTGAGGACCTCTAGAAATTGTATTGATTATTGGTCTCGAGTCAGCATAAGCCTGAGCCTTCCCTCCAGGTCTTGGTTGATCGGTAGCATTACTCTGCCCCTGGGCCGCTTGAGCACCTTAGGGATTTCTTATACATTGCTGAAGCTTGTTCTTTCTAATGAGCTCCTCAATGAAACTCTATAAGTGCCTGCATTCGTTGGTACTGTTCCCTAGCTGATTGTGAAAGCGACAGAATTTTCCAGAATGATCCTATTGCTCTATAACTTTTTGTGCCATTAATTCAAGAAAGATGCCCGAATCCTTCTTAGCAAAATAAATTTTCTCTGGGGTTTCATTCAGGGGAGTCAACTCTAAATTCTTGAAGAACCGCATCTTCTTACAGGATTTGTTATCCTTCCCCCTTTTCTGCCTATAGTTGTTTTTTGGATCAGCTCACTACCCTTCCTTTCACCGGTAGCACTACTTTTTGCAACATTTCGAACAATGGGAGGATCATCCTCCACACTCATGTATTCTTCAGATTTTTTATATAACTTTTTCACCACCACCCAAACTCTTCTTATCAATAGCACCCTTCAGCGCCGCCAATACGTACCAAGGTTATAGGTTTTTGACTTCGACTGCCGTAGTGTGGAACCATGTAAGAAAAGCCTTGACCATTTCACCAGGCATCTGCTCCATTTTGCTAAGCGACATCACATCCCTTACTTTGGTAGTTTGTAGTCGAAACTGGTCTTGGAACCTTCTTGCCAAATCAGCAAATTGATCCACACATTTAGGCTATAGTCTAGTGAACCATAGTGAAGCTACCCCTTTTAGGCACACAGGGAAATATAATCACTTTATTTCATCAATGGCACTAGCTCCGTTCATGTGTTGATCATACTTGAACAAGAAGATGTTTGGATCTCCGGTCCCACTATAGGGTGCTATTGTCGGGATGTGAATTTCTTAGGGAACTTCGCTTGATGAATTCTTTCTGTGAATGGATTCTTGCTAGGTGAAAACTCCCATTCCCTCTCATCATCTTGACGGGCCCTGTTCTCTTTCATTATTCGTTGGATCATGTCTGAGATGTACTCCTCCTCACCAGTTCTTTCCACGGAGAAGGCATTAGTCCTTTTACCGGAATGATCGCGGTTCAAGTTCTGATGCGTTGGACCTCCCTTGGGAGGTGCCCCTTTGGCAAAACTAGTGGCGCTTCGGGTTGTACATTTCTCGACATATTGTCGTGGTTTGACTTTAGAGTCCTCAACACCGGTCTCCCCCTTGCCTTCCACTTCAAAGTGGGAATGGCTAAGGTCCGAGGCAGAAGAGTCCTCTTTTTCGTCAACATTAATCACGACCTTCAGAAGCAGGGGATTGGCTTGAGCATTAAGCAAAGCATCAAGCTTCTCCATCATCATCTGGGTCGTAGCATCTATTTTTTCATTCAAGCAAGTTACCACCACGTTCAATTCCTCTCGAGTTATAGTCTGTGGTGTTGAGAATGTTTGGACAACCCTTCGGGATCATAAAATTTGGTCCCCATTAAAGTGGAAATTATCCCCTATTTATAGGTGTGAGAAATGGTTGAAATATGACCTTTAGGTTTTGGGTTAGCCTATAAGGTATTTACGAAAATGCCATTGCCAGTTGTCACCAGCTGTTGCCAGCCAATTCCCAGTTTTCAGGTCCCTGACTAACCCAGATCAGTTTAGACCGACCCAAATGAGTTCCGACGGACCTAGATCAGTCTAGACCGACCCAAATGAGTTCCAATCGACCCAGACTAGTTCGGCCGATCCAAACTTTGTGCACCTTGTTCTTCAATCTTGCCGACCCGCTGTTCTAAAGTCATGACCGACCCAATGCTCCCCGAAGCATGACCGACCCGCTGTCCTGAGTTGAGGCCGACTCAATGCTCTAGAAATGGGACTGACTAATTGCTCTTGAAACCACCCCAGCCTGCTGCATAACAAATAGGGCCAACCCGCCTCTTTGAAATCAGACCGACCCATTTTGTGATGAACCTGACCGATCCGTCTCTAGAAATGGGACTGACCTGTACTTGTTTTATCTACTTGATCCATCAGGGTGTGTACGACTTTTATGGATAACACTTTCCAACTATTTTTTGAATATTGTTGCTATCTCTTTTAGCGTGCAACATCTCCTTGTTATCTTTCCAAAATCTTGTGACCCCTCCTCGAGTTGAAAATTTGTTGCTTTTTTGCTTTCAATTGTCCTGTAGAAACCAGATTCTTTGTAGTTTCTAGAATATACCTAACTTCCATGAGTTTCATCACGTTTCCACCATGTATCTTCAATCTAATAGAACCTATCCTTTTAGCATATAATTTTTCACCACTAGCAGATTACACATTGGCATCTTGCTCTTTATAATTAATGAATGCATTCTTTTGATTGCATATGTGGAAGCATGCAACAAAATAAAAGTCCCAACTTTTTCTTTCGCCTTTATTAACACATAAAACATTGCCTTCAAGTTCCTCACTAAAATTCACCTCATCGTCGTTATTTTTTCATCCATCTCTTCTTCAAATGTCTTCACCTTCTCCTTATCCCTTCAAGTTTATGACAAAATCTCAACAGATGACCAGGTTTATCTTAGTAAAAGAAAAAATATTCTTTTTCATATCTAGTCTATTTGATTGTCTTTTCATATTTTGATGGTTGACAATCCTTGCAATATAAGCCTTTTCAATTGGAGTTCCAATTTTCGTTGCCTCCTTATCTTATCCTTCCATAAGGTTCATCTTTCGCATCTCCTCATTAATTAAGTTGTTAACCACTGAACCAATTGAAATGACTCCATTCAAATTTGAGGTTTTCATGCAATAAGCATTTCCCAACTCTCTAGTGATGAACTCATAAGCATTAAAGCTTGTATTTCATCATCCACCTAGAAATTCATGGTAGTCAATTAATTTACAATTTCCTGAAAATCATTAAGATGCTATCAAATTGATCCACCTTTCTTAAGATTCAGATTCATTAAACTTCTTATAAGAAGTGCCTTGTTTGTTGCAGAGTTCTTTGAATAAACTCCTTACAATTTCTTCCATATTGCATAAGCAGATGTTTCACTAGCAATAATAGGAAACACCGAATAGATGCAGCAGCCTTCTTACCTAAAGTCACTCATTTCGCTTAAGATAAGTTGCTAAGTTTCTCCTTATTATTCTCTAATGGTTGGTGAAGATCATTAAGGTAAAGAAAATCTTCAATCTTTGTCTTCCATAATCCACAATTTCTCCCATTAAACTTTTGAACGATAATTATCTCCATATTCAAATCCTTTCAAAAAAATATTATGTAGGAGGCTCTGATACCAATTGTTAGGGTTTCCTTAGGATCTCTACACAATTAGATTTTAGAAGAGAAGAAAAATAACAAATAGATTACTTCCAATAAAACCTTTATAATCCACCAATTGATTACAATAAAAACCTAAAAAATTAAGAAGATATCTTAATTCCAAACAAAAGGAATAACTTTTTCCTTCTTACATTATAAATAATCCAAGCCTAAAGAAATGTTTATATAGGAACATAGAGGACCTAATCAAATATCCTAATTGGGCCTAAAAAATCTCCGAAATATATCTTTTATTTCTTTCTATTATAAAATCAATTAGTTAAAAATGGATATCCATCATCTTTTAAACCGCACTGATTAATTGATTGATTGATAATATAATTAGCATCCTTCCTCCCATGCAAATCAAGTTAATTGATTGATCAAATCAATTAATTGATTAGTTTCTTCTTCAAAAATATTTGAATTAAAAAATTCAACAAAACAGACAATGTAGTAGTTCGATTGTTCTTCGTACTTATGTTATTTTCCAAAATAAAAAAAATTAATTTTGTTTCCCGTTTTATATATTAATTTAATTTTCAAAATTATTTATTTTTCAACTTGCTAAAATATGCATTTTTTAGACGAAAACAATAAATGTAAACCAAATGGGACCTTACGTTTAATGGATGTTATAGTGGTGCATTCTATTTAAGTGATCAAGTGGTATAGCTACGTCAGTTGTGTTATGATCATATTTAGATTCCAAATAAATTTATGTATTATGTTCTAACCTTTTAATACAAAAGAAAATAGTCAAATATAGAAAATGGATTCAACATATCAAAAAGTTAACATCATTTCTTTTTTCCATCATTTCCATGTGTTTACAACAAAAATGATCTAAACACCCAAGGTACTAAACTGTACTTCACCAATTTGGTAATAAATAAATGGAACCGTGTTTAATCAGTAATAAAAAGTGAAAAACGGAAGGAAAGTAAAGTAGAGACGAGATTTAGAGTGGTTCAGCCGTTAATGAGGCCTACGTTCACTATGAAGGTGATTACCTGCCTTTTAATGAGAATTACAAAGTACATCCACTCTCTCTTTTCATACATTTCTATATCCACTCAATATACCCTCATTTATTCATTTCAATCTAAGGAATTATACAAGAGAGTAGTAGAATTGAGGAGAAGAAGGATGGATGAATAGTTAAGAAGAAGGATGTCTTCGTTTTCCTTCATCGTAAGATTGTCCGTGACGCAATGGATGAATCTGTGGTTGAGCATGAAATTCAGCAGCACCTCGTAGTTTTTTTTCCAAGCCCCCCTCCCATATGAGCCATGGTCTATTTATAGGTGAACTTCCCTTAGTAAATGATCTGGAATCTGTTTATCCGGGCTGTGGATTGTTCATTCTATTAATTACGACTATGCCACCGGCTAGCTATAGCCAGTTGTCCGTAGCTGTATCCAGTTATCATGTGCGGACGACTCGTTGGAACGAGTATCTTGAATAGCTGAGCGGGTAAGATGTAAGAGAGCATCCTGTGAGCGCTTTGGGAGATCTTGTGAGAGCGGAATGCGGGTTTGGAGTTGATTCTCCTTTTCTCCTTGCGCGACCGTCCTTCTTGGTCCAGGGGCGCTCGTCTTCTTGTTGCCTTTGTATGGCGCTGTTAGGATTTATGGCTATGTTATGAGGTTGCTCCCGCTTATGTTGAATGGGTGACTTTCTTTACTTCGGTGTTTGAGCGGTTATCAGGATCTACGACCTTTATCTTTATCGGGTCGCACTTCTCATAATATGTTATGTCGTTGTCTTCGGTCACACTAGTTGACTTGACCTGCCTTGGGTTCGGTATGTGTGGTTGCATCGTGCACGACCGACCCTGTTGATATCCGCCTTGTATCCTTTACCCAATAGGCTTATGGATTTTTAGGGATTAACACTTGCCCCTCGAAGTCCATGATTTCTTTTTGTATGGAATCACAGGCTTCGACATATTTGGTCGCACATTGGTTGGTGGGTTTGTCCTAACTTGCAGAGAGCCCGGTTGTGCCCAAGATTAAGATTACTTCATTGTTATTGATTGGTATTGTCTCTCCCTGTAGCGAGTGGCCCAATGTATCTTTTTGATTATTGTGCGAATAGCTGAATTTCGAGATGCCAGCTGGGACTTGACGAGACACTTTTGTGTAGTCAGGCACTAAGCCGACGCTAGAATTCTCTGGATGAACACCTTTTAATCTTCCTCATTTACCTTTATCTGTTTTCTTTTGATTGGTTTTCCCACGCACGTCTATGCGCGCTTGTATTGGGTGGTTCCCTACTCGCTTGAATGTTGGGCTTATTGATTTGACTATTGGGTTGTTGAGCGACCGGATGAAAGTACTATTTTGGTTTGCCAGCCCTTTCATCTATCCTTTATATATATATTACTTCGATACATATGTACATATATATATATATGTTAAAAAAAGTAAGCTTTAATGGCGGCATCGTTTTAAGTGGTTTTCCTTACCACTGGGATCCCTTTTGCAATTCCTGAGTATCACAGTTCTTTTATTGTTCCAATTTGCATTCGTGTGTGGCACCGTCATCAAGGCTTCTTCAATCTTGAGATCGATTCGGCCGGGTTGTTTGACTAGGTTTGAAACTGTTCACTTGTCTATAAGCAAATTTCTCCCTTGATTTCATCTTAACCTACTTTTAGAGCATGACTTTGATCGTGCGATCTTGGGGTTTCTAAGTAGGGTTTTCCCTTTTCTAAAATTTCAGATCTTCAAGGAGTTATCCATGTCGGACTAGGTCAGAAGGTTGGATCAAGAAGAAAGTTATGACCAAGTTACGGCTACACCCCATGTTGTTTATTCGATGGGTGCTGCCCAGGAATTCCCACCACCTCGTGCGCTTTCTGAAGCGCCTAGTGAGAGGCACCCGATGGAGCTTGCACCGAGTTCGTTTCGTCAGCTGTGCAAACAAACTGGGATTTCAAAAAAGGAAGAGGACAAGCCGCCTATGGAAGGGGAGTTCGCTGATATCCCTCCTAAAGGATATGTTGCTGTTACCCGTGGCTTGTTGAAAAGCGGAGCGATTCCTCCCTTTAATCCTTATATAGAGATGATTCTCCGGAACTTGGCCATTGCCCCATATCAATTACATCCTAATGGTTACGCGATTTTGACAAGCCTTTATGTCCTTTTTATGAGGGAGAAACATCGGGCTCCTTCGTTTAGGGATATACACTCATTGTACTCTTTTAGGACAAGAGGCCAGCGTCCTCATTTGTCTTTGTGGAAAGCCGGGGTTCAAAAATAATCACTAGTTTAGAGGACAGTGTGCGAGGATTTCCTAATTAATACTTCTTTGTCCAATGTCCCAATAATTTCTGTTGCCTTTGGAAGGCAATCGGTAAGTATCTTTATTCCTTGAATTTCAACTCGCTCTTTCTTCCTTTTTTTGGTTTTCATAAAATCTTTTAGATATATTGCAGTGCTTCCCGATCAAAGCATACCGTTTGATCAAGATCTATGCAACTCGTTATTAGCCGTCAACGAGGGGCAGAGGAATAGGAAATTCTTGATGGATGCTCCCGACAAAAAGAAAGCTATCAGTAAATCCCGTGCCAAGAAATCTTTGGAAGAAGGATGTTCTAGCGTCATACGGAGTAGCGGGGCATCTTCTGGTAATAGAGCGATCCCCTCCAAAAAGGTAGTATCCAAGCATTCAAAGCGCAAAGGCTCTAAGACTTTAGTGGTTTTGCATGAAGAAGGTAGGTCTTTGCTAGAGGGAGCCGCCCAAGGAGATGTGAACATGATCCCTTCGAAGATTGCCCCGGAACAGGTTCGGGAAGCAGAGCGGCTTGATGAAATTGTAGAAACTTCTGCAGAAAACCCGGGAAGCGGAGGGAACTCTTCTAAAGAAGACAAAGATGAAGATGGTTCAGTGACTTTCAGAGGACTTGACCCTCCTGACTTGGCTGGAGAACTAGTTCAAGGTAAGATCGTTACTTTTTAACCGTGAGAACTTTACAGAGAAAACCCCTTGTTTTGGGTTAAGGCGATATCTCGCAAAGCTTTTAGGATTCTTTTCTCATCTTTCTACAACCGTGGTGCTTAGATTTTCTTTTCCTTCTTAGATCCAGGAATGGAGTCAGCTTTATCGAAAAATTTCTCTCAGCAATTTGCTCTCGTTGATCGACGGAATATCTTGCAATCTAGCCTTTTTCATTGTCTCAAGCGTTCCCGTCCATCTTCAGATCCTCTAACCCGAGATGCTCTTGAAGCACCACTGGCGAGTTTTCTAAAGAACAAGAAGCATGATCATTCTCGGGTATCTGGAGGAGAAAACCAGGATACCAAGAAGAGAGGAGGTAACAACGAACAGGCTGGGTTTGATGGGTCTTCTGAACCAGTTGAACTTCCATGCCGCAGTTCTTCGCTCCTTGTGAAGTCATTGATTAGATCCTCTATTTCTGATGCACCTGCTCTTTACCAGATTCAAGCGATTCTGGACAGACCTCCCTACAGAGTTTCCCCTGGTAATCCTAAGTTGATAGATAGGTTCAGAGACTAGGACTTGAGGAGAATGGACATCGACTTAGATTTATCTCCGTACGATGACCAGAGCGCCATTGGGGAGTTGAGTGCCATAAAAAACTATGTGACCTCCCAGCTTGCCACTATCGTTGGTCAGCTTGAAGTTCAGTTGGATGAAGCCAAAAGTGCTTCCAAAAAGCGATTTGAGTCTTGGGATAAGTTCTGCTTTGAATTTCAGAAGTTGATTACTCAGCATCTTGAATGTATTGAACTTCTGGAGAACGATAAGATTGAACTGAGCCGTGTGATGGAAGGTCAAGCGGGCGAAATTGCATTCCTTAAAGATGGGAACAACAAGATGAGCAGCTTAGAAGCCGACAACAGAAGGCTTCAGGAAGAGATTGAAGCCGCCAAGAAACAACTTGACGAGGCTCAAGCTGGCTGTGAGTTTGCTAAATCTCAATTAATTTCCGTACAACAGGCCATGGTCTCTTGTCGACGAGAGAAAGTAGTGCTCGAAGGTAAACTTGCTTTCCAGAGTAAGGATCCTGAAACTTTAGAAGGAGATAAAGCAAGGTTAGCCAACGATCTTGAACGAGCCCGAACAAGAACTGAAGAGACTCTTTTTCGATTTTGCACCCTCAGTGTTATGACCTGCGGAAGCTTGAGCTATTTGAACAAGGACTTTCCCCATACATTAGCCCTTGTCTGGGAGGAGGTGCTCAGTTACTCCAAATATAAGGAAGATAGTGTTCTGCAAGAAGCCCTTCTTGAGCCAAAAGATCGTGACGCTTTGGAAAAAGGGCAGGAGAATATTGGCTGGCGAATGAGCTCGATCCCTTGGAAAAGAAATCGAGAATGTTGTTCCTGTTCATGCCTCCAGTCGTGCAGGAGATGAAGTTTTGAGATCCCAAATTCCTCTGACGGGATCTTCTGTTGTTAATGAAGGTAATTCTGAGGTTCATGATGGCCATGATGTCCCCGGAAAAAGTGCCACATGATATGTTGTTGTTTCGCATTTTTCAGTTCCAACTTTACGACCATGTATCTTTATGATGAATTTGTATTTTGTTATCACACGTTTAACATTGATACACTATAACTTATCATAATTTTATTTGTTTGCATCGTATTACGCTTTTATGAGTCGCACAATGATTACGTTTTTACGCCATTCGTCGTTTAATATCTCTGGTTTGCTTAGAATTTGGGACATCGTATTTCCATTTTTGCCCCCTTCTTTGAGGGATTTAGCTCTTATTATGCATTCATTCGCGTTTTTATTTGGTCTGGTAATTCAAACCTTTTAAAGTTCATTTTTGGATAAGTACCCTTATTGGGCGCAGACATCTTGTTGTACATTTAATCTTGTTTCTCATTGATTTGGTGTCCCAAGTCCTTTGGAAACATTATTAAATGTATTCTGTATGTTCAGTTTGCGTGTTTTTTTATGTATCCAATCCCATATCTCACTAACTCAGTGACCTGAGCCCTTCGGAGACTTATTTTGGATACTTTTCCTCATGGGAGGACTTGGCTTACAATTTTCGACCCAATTTCGATCTTATTTGATCCGACTTATTATGATCAAATAGAGACCTAGATTGGATACCCCCAAATAGCTAGGATTTCTGATACCCCCTTTCGACTAGGATTTCTGATGTTGTAATCCATCCTTGGCTTTGTTTAACTTGGTTAACAACAAAGAACAAGAATGGCCACCTCTTTTCGGTAGGGTTTTTGTTTTGCGCTGGTCTTTCCAGCATGTTTACGGGACTTTCCGATCCTAGGACTGGTGTTATCCAGCCTAGGTTTTTGTTTTCTTTCAGAAAAGAAAGCAAAGAGTGCAGCCACCAGATTTTGGTGTGCTCTTCATGAATTGTTTTGGAATAGTCCTTTCCTTTTGAGTTCTGCAGGACGATGGGTTTGATTACTCTGCCTTTTTTGACCAATGCTCTTGATGCGCGATGCACATCTTGCCCATACATCAGAGACCAATTTTAGCATTAGTTTGTAAATAATTTTTTTCCTTTTATGAGATTGTAATCCGTGAGCAAATATCTTTCATCATGTAGAGTTTTAACTTAACATAATAAAAGGGGAATCACAGATCACCTCACGGAAATACAATTGAAAAAACAGACTACAGAAGTAGCAGAATAAACAGAATGGGGGTCACGCATATCCAGTTCTAGATATTGGATTGCACCCAGTGACCATTAGTCAATGATTGGTCGTAAGTCTTCAGGCGTTCGGATTATCTCGCGTGACCCGGCCTGATCGGCAATCTTACCTTGCCTCTAACTTTCTGATGTGTTTTGTGGATTCTTAACATATTGTTGCAATTGATTTTTTTGGATGAGCTCCTCAATCAAATTTCTCAATTGTCGACATTCATTTGTGTTGTGTCCTGGCTGATTGTGAAATCGGCAGAACTTTCCAGAGCTGCCTACTGTTCTGTGATTCTTTGCGGTTTTACCTGAGGAAATATGCCTGTGTCCTTAGTGGCGGAGTAGATTTTATCTGGGCTTTCATTAAGGGGGGAGTCAATTTTTATTGCTTAAAGAATTTTGTCTTCTTGTGTACTCCACTGTTCCTTCCATCAAACCCTCTTTTGTGCCCAGAATTATCCTTCTGAATTATCTGAGAAGATTCGTTGCCTCTCCCTTCCTTAGTAGTGATATTCGTTGCATCCTTCTGAGCATTCAGGGTGTCGGTTTCCACACTCATGTACTCCTCGGCTTTCTTGTAGAACTTCTTTAGAGTCTTTGGTTTCTTCATCTTGAGCCATTTTCCGAATTCTGACTTCTTATCGATAGCCCCTTTCAAGGCTACCAACAAGTACCAAGGCTCTAGTTCTATAACCTCCGCTGCTGCAGCGTGGAAGCGTGTAAGGAAAGCTCTGATGGTTTTTCCGGGCATCTATTGCATCTCACTGAGTGACATTACGTCCCTTGCCTTGGTGGTCTGCAATCGGAAATGATCCTGAAATCTCCTTGCCAGATCAACAAACTGGTCAATACACCTAGGTGGAAGTTTGGTGAACCATAGTGAGGCCACACCGTCCAGGCAAACGGGAAAGTATAAGCACTTGATTTCGTCAGTGGCCCTAGCTCCATTCATGTGCTGGTTGTATTTGAACAGAAAAATGGTTGGATCTCCAACTCCGCTATAAGGTGCTATTGTTGGTGGTATAAATTTCTTCGGGAATTTTGCTTGACGGATCTCCTCTGTGAATGGATTTTTGTTGCGGGAAACTCCCATTCTTTCTCTTTATCCTCTCGAGTCGCCTTCTCCTTCATTACTCGCTGGATTAAGTCTGTGATGCGCCTTTCATCGCCTGCCTATTCATCGAGGTCGATGCTGATGTTTTTATCAGCGCGACCATGGTTTAAGCTTCGGTGCCTTGCATCCTTCTTGAGGGAGGATCCCCAGCGCCGGCCTCTCCCCTGTCTCTCACTGGGTTATGAGGTCGTCTAGGGTCTGAGGCTGATGAGTCCTCTTTTTCATCAGCATTGGCCACAGTATTTGGTGGTAACAAATTGGCTTGACCATTGGTCAGAACATCAAACCTTTCCATTATCATCTTCGCTGTATTATCCATTTTCTCGTTCAAGCCGGTTACAACCACATTCAATTCATCTCGCGTTACAGATGGCCTAGGGGTTTTCCCAGCCCCTTGATTCAAGATTTGAGGTGTAGCTTCATTAGCATTATCATCCTCATTGATCGCAACAACTTTTAGTAGATTTGCCGCTTTTCTTCGATCCAACCATGATATCAAAGGAGAAAACAATTTTAGGATGTTTTTATTGCTGAACTACAAAAGGAATTTATGAACACGGCCCCACGGTGGGCGCCAAAATGTTTACACCAAAAATGGTCTAAACACCCAAGGTATTAAACTGTACTTCACTAATTTGGTAATAAATAAACGGAACCGTGTTTAATCAGCAATAAAAAGTGAAAAATGCGAGAAAAGTAAAGCAGAGACCAGATTTAGAGTGGTTCAGTCGTTAACGAGGCCTACATCCACTATGAAGGTAATTACTTGCCTTTTAATGAGAATTACAAAGTACATCCACTCTCTCTTTTCATACATTTCTATATCCACTCAATATACCCTCATTTATACATTTCAATTTAAGGAATTATACAAGAGAGTAGTAGAATTTGAGGAGAAGAAGGATGGATAAATAGTTGAGAAGAAGGATATCTTCGTTTTCCTTTACGGTAAGATTGTCCTTGACGCCATGGATGAATCTGTGGATGAGGATGAAATTCAGCAGCACCTCGTGGTTTTTTCCAAGCCCCCCTCTCCGTATGTTGGTAACCATGGTGTATTTATAGGTGAACTTCCCTGGGTAAATGATCTGGAATCTGTTTATCTGGGCTGTGGATCGTTCATTCTGTTAGTTACGACTATGCCACCAGCTAGCTGTAGCCAGCTGTCCGTAGCTGTATCCAGTTATGATGTGTGGATGGCTCGTTGGAACGAGTATCTTGAATAGCTGAGAAGGTAAGATGTAAACAAGCGTCCTGTGAGCGCTTTGGGAGATCTTGTGAGAGCGGAATGCGGGTCTGGAGTTGATTCTCCTTTGCTCCTTGCGTGATCGTCCTTCTTGGTCCAAGGGCGCTCGTCTTCTTGTTGCCTTTGTATGGCGCTGGTAGGCTTTATGGCTATGTTATGAGGTTGCTCCTGCTTATGTTGAATGGGCGACTTGCTTTACTTTGGTGTTTGAGCGGTTATCAGGATCTATGACCTTTATTAGGTCGCACTTCTCATAATATGTTATGCCGTTGTCTTCGGTCACACTAGTTGACTTGACCTCCCTTGGGTTCGATATGTGCGGTTACGTCGTGCACGATTGATCCTGGTGATATCCGCCTTGTATCCTTTACCCAATGTGCGTATGGACTTTTAGGGATTAACATCATGTTTAGTATTTTACATCTTCCTTTTCCTCTTCTCATTTGAAAAAAAATATTAATGCAAAAATACAAAAATAATATATGAGCTAAACATATCCTAAATATTTTCAATTTCTATAACATTTTTTAACTTCAAGATATTCTCTTTAATAATTCTAATACATTATTTCATTAATTTTTGGGGATACTTTATATACAAATATGTCATTAAACACTGAATTTGTCCAACACTAGTGTAGATTAACAAATATAAATGTCAATATCAAAAAAGTTTTATTTTATTTTTAATTTTTAGCCCAACTACGTCACTTTTGATAATTCATATTATATGGTGTTTGATAAACATTATTAGATCCCTCGAAGTCATTAACAACGTTTTTGTTACAATTGTGGCATCCGCAGTAGCGAAATTGGTGTATACGTTGTTTAATAATTGTTGTACAAAATGTTATATGTTTATTCCATATAACGCTAATCCATTATCTTTAATAATTGTTACACTCTTTTGATGTTAACATGAACCTTTTAAAATACTCTTTTCTGTTTGAATTAAATCTTTTAAAAACATAAACTAAACTTCCATTAATTGAATTAAAATATTTATTGTCGTAACAACCCGGAATTTGACATTAGTTAAATTAGTTATTTAGATAGATTCCAAAAATTAAATTTGAGCAAACGATTGAATCTCACCACGAGACCTGCTTCGTTGCATTCGTGACAGAATTCAGGTCAATTTTAATGCTTGGAACCTTACGAACGGAGTCCATACGTAAAAGACATGGACGAAAAACAAAAATGAACGGAAAATAAATATAAAACTAATATGAAATAACTCACCTTATCTTCCCCTCGACCCACCGTCACCAGGTAGATCAAGGTAGTCGACCGCTTAATCGACCTCCTAGACGATCTGAGAAGGTGGCGGTTAGGGTTTACAATTATATTGTTATATTAATGGATTGATTTTTATTGAAACAAATCTAACTGTGTATGATCATTTTAATGCCTATAAATAAAGGTCTAGACCTCCATTGTTTTGCTCGCATTTTCTGAAGGTAGTAGCGAATCTCTACCATTTCCATTTCCCCAATCTCTTCTAAAATTCTTATATATATATATATAGACACACACACACACACCCCTTCAGGTCAAATAAATAAGGATTGCCAATAATGAATTCTGATTTGTGAACAAGAACTGGTTCTGTGCGTAGCTAATTTATATTTTAAGTTTCTCGCTTTCCATTTCTTTTCTCAGATTCAAAAACTTTAATGTGTATAAATATCCTATTTTTATACATATTGTAGATTGGTGAGATTTGGAATTATAGGCCTAAAAGTTGTGTTCAGATTTTGATTTGGATTGGCTTTTAGGTGAGTGAGAAATATGTTTATTATTAAAAATATCAATTTTATTTCGTTTGCATTAAATATGAATTTGCATGCCTAAAATTACTAGATTTATTTTGTTTATGTCAAATCTAAATTTGTAAATCTGAAAATCTAATATGGATTTGTAGGCCTTCCAATTATAGTAATGTTGTCTTTTCTATAATTTCTTATATGTCTTGTGGTTATTGTGAACACTCTAAATCTGGAATCAGTCCCTAAATATTGTTAGATTTGTGAAATTGTTATTCAGATTTATAAAATTTGGCGTAACGTATATGATTTGTGTGGCTAACTACTTTAGAATTATAAACCTATTTGTGTTAGGTATTGTTTGTGGTTTTTACTTGATTGTTGTAAATAATCCCCTTTTGCATCTTTTAAATAAAAAGCATTATTTGAAAAGAAATATTAACAAATCATATAGGAAGAGATTTGCAAATCACGTACCTTGTACGTAGTTTACATCATATATTCCAATTAAAATATTACTTATTTCTTTTGATTTGAAATGTGTCAGTATTCCCTCTTTTAATTATTTGCCATAATTTACAAGAATTATAGTAAATAAACCATTTTAGGAAATTTTGAATCTCAACAAGACTAAACACAAAAGGATTGTTTTGATTGTAAACTTGGACCAGAATGTAAAATAATAATTATTAAAAATAATTAGTAACTAGGAACATTCGGCGCTAAAGATATAAAAAATACATTTATAATTATATTATAACTTTACCTATCCAAAAAATTTCGTAAACTATGCTATTACTATTACTTAAGTAATGCATGTTGAATTTGAACAATTTGCAATATGATGAGTATATAGCAATGTTTCCTAAAATAAACGGGAATAAATATTTGTAACGGTTATGCTTGTTAGAAATAAATGTGGGGTTACTTGCTAAATTAAAAGGATTACAAATAAATTTGGAAGGAAATTAATACTGTAACCATGAATAATGTGGGGGAAATGAATAAATGAATAAGTGTCTAATGGTTACAATTCAAAATGAATAGGAATAAACATTGTGACTCCAATTAGGGAAATTAATATTGTGACGACTGCCCCATACCTCCTTCGCCGAACAAAGGAAATTGTGCACTGTATGATGTGCCAGACCGATATGAGACGATCATCAAGGTATAATAACTTGAAGCAAACCTGTCGTATAATTCACAGCGCATGGATAACATATGATAGAAAATATACAATAGGATATAGTACTGAAGCACAACTTAATAGAAAACTCAAATCTCATAACATCTTAGAATCACCAACGCAAACTTCTTTGATCATAAGTAACTCGTACATCAAGGCTCACTACATATCTCTCAGAGTATAATGAAATCTCAAAAGACAGTGGAAATAACAAAACATCTATATTGTAGGTAATAGTAATACGCCACCCTCCTGCTCGTCACTACACAACATCATCGACTCCATAGCCTACTACGTGCTATCTCAGTCTTCTCATTAACACAATTAATGAACAACCCAACCCAATAAGAGAGAAACATAAAATCTTCAGTCGATAATAGTCTTAATGAGTGATAAAATAACTAACAATAGTTACATATGATAATATGAGTATAGAAATTTTAATCATCCGATCTGTCTAGCAACCATCGAGTTAACACATTAAAATCATCTATCACATGCCATTATTGAATAGAAAAGGACAACCCACAATCCTACTTCTCATCGACAACCTACGGTGATAGCCTACCTAAAGAAAACAGAGAAGAAAGAACGCAGTAAATCATAGCACTCATAACATCCAATTTTCTAGCTATCACCAGCTACAGCCATGAATGCATTAATTATCGAATTTGCTCTCAACGATCAAAAGGGCTAATGGAAGCACCGGTTCTAGCTAAACTGCCATACACCATTGTTACTATGTGTGACACACCACATCCCTTAATGTCACCCATATGAGGATGCATTAAGTTTTGTGAAGCGCAATAGGTATAAAGTACAAAAAAAAAAGATTAAAACACTACAAGAAATCCTGGCTTTAGTTACATTTATTGGCGGCGTTTATGCATTAGGGCAACTGTATATTGTAGGCTTCATGTTTTTTTTTGTTTAATTGGGTTGTCCTTTTGCTTACAGGCACTCACGTTTTTCATACCCGCCTCTTTCTATCCAGCATTTCATTTTTCCCTCCTTCCACCAAAATTTCCCTCCTCCCACCAAAATTTCCCTCTCTCCATCCTCCTTCCACCAAAATTTCACTGCTTCCACCAAAATTTCTTTCTCGGCAAATCACCACCCTCCTTCGACCAAAATTTCCCTCTCGCTAAATCAATTGTCCTACATCTTCCACTTCTGTCATCAAATTATTCGTAGAATCATCGCTCGTCATCATCAAATCATCGCCATCAGCTCACATCCACTTCGGTCTTGGAAACCGCTTCCGTTTGCTTTGTTTACACGGCCTGAATCTACAGATCGAGGTAATCGATGTAAAGATTATTGCTTTCGATATTTTCATTGTTAGTTGTTTATTTTACAATGCCCGAATCAATTTGCGAGAGTTAATAAACTTATTAAAATTAAACAAGGTGCCTGACCTTAAGATGATTAGTGGTTAAATGGCAAAAATTTTGTACTGTAAGTTCTTGTTTGAAATTTTCAATCACCAATCTATTGGCTTGTTTAGTACAAAATACAATGGATGTATTTTAGTTGAAAACTAGTTCAGTGGGTGTGTCAGCTTAAAAGGTAGCGAAAATTGGTATGATAAATCAAAGAAAAAGCAATGGATCTGTGAGCATGATATTGTTTAAGATGAAATATATTTCTGGTACAAATGTTATCCTGCTTTTGAATCAAGTTATGTTTGGATAATACAGAGCTATTAATATTTGGGAAATGGGTTAAGATTCCTAAATCTGATGATAACATGCATAATGTATAATATATTACTGCGATTCCTACATATATTACTGCTAGTTGTAATTATAACATGCATAATGTATAACAGATGATAATTAAGTGCACAAAAATGTAGACCCTCATCTGCTTTACCTACTAGGTTACTACAATTAAAACTGGTTTTAAATACAAAGGATGTCATGCAAGAAACATTCAAAATAACCAAAATAATGCTTCAGGGTAGCAAAGCAACAAACCCTTCAAATGCAGCTAAATTTCCATTCCCTCATCCCCTTCAGCATTATCTGAGACAAATTCTAGTACTGTGTTCCTTAAAGAATCAATGTATTCTTCCACCATATCTTTGTCATCTTTGACATAAGAAAACCATATATCTTGTGAGGTGACAGAGTTCCACTTTCCAATCTCTTGAAGAATAATACTGTCACCGTTGTTATAACAGCTTAGTTTCCAAAATATCTTCCCATTACCAGCCAATGCCAAGGTTTTAATCCTTGCAGCATCAGAATATCGATTCTTCTTACAAACGAGTGTAAGAGAAGTAATGACTTCAGCCTGCACTTTATCTGTCTTCCCTCAAAGTTTCAATAGAAGTTTATCAAACTTGGATAAAGAAAGAGGGGTCCCATTGCTTGCTGAAATCATAGCTTTAGTAATTTGATCTTTAACATCTTGTTGTAGTTGCTTCTCCTTTTTCTTTGCTTCAGCCAATTTCTCTTTGATTTCTCTTCTTTCCTCCCAAAGCTTTGTTTGTGCTTCTTCTATGAACTTTCACTACTCATCCGTGAGTAGAACCTCGTCGCAAAGAAATTCAATATAAATAATTTTCTAGATGGATCGAGACTATTAATTCCCCTTGCACCCATTTCGATTAAGTCCATATCCAGATCCTTCGTTCTGCACTCAGACTTTTCAATGCATGTTTTTAATAATTCAAGCCATGCATCCCCATCTATTTTCACATTCTCAAAGATCATAGAAAGCAAGTTTATAAGGAATTGACCAAATGCATAGTGTCCCTTGAGGCTCATGGAGAACTTGCTAGCAATATCTTGTAGTATAGAATCAGCTTGACCACTATTCATGTCGAATTTCTCAAAAGCATAATTGTAGAAATTGCAAGGCACCACCAACATCTTCAACTGGCAACACTGAAGGCTTGCCTGCCAGCAGAATTACATCTTTTTTCATTTCAGTCTGTGGTAATAAAACAATTTTCGACTTGAAAATACGTTTTGCCTTTGTAGTATTCTATTTGTCATCATTACCGCCATTGTATTTAACAGTATCAATTGTTGTCCTCAACTTTATTTCTTTATTTTGACTGATCATGATAACTTGATTTTCATGACTATCCGCAAACGTAACTCTTTTGATACGCTTTACATTTTCCTTCCTTTACCCTGCATCTGATGAATCACCGATTCTCAACGAGGGATTTTGGCTGACGAACTTCTGCTTCTAGCCATGGCGAAACCTACTAAGTGGGAAATTAGAAAAATGTTTTACCTTTTTACGAAAAGCTGATGAATTGTTAAAATATAGTACTAAAGAGAAAAACATATTCATGTAAGATTAGAAATTTCTTTGTCATATAGCAAAGTTAACATTTACCCACATTAACATTAATAAGAAATAATACGTGGCTCATTATATAGATAAAATTAAAATATAATGAAATAGGATGTAAAAGTAAGTGTGATCGGTTGATAATATGGCTACCTGTGGTAGAAACAAACCTTCATTAAATGAACATGTCTACAAGTGAGGCTGTCAAACAATATATTGTGTAACATTTTAAAGCCCTGTTTACTACAAACATTTTAAAGCCCTGTTACTACCAAGAACAAACCAAAATGCAGAGCTTTCTGTTCCTTCTGTGGCATGCTACAGTGTGACTTTGGGCTATCAAACTATACTTAAATATCAAAAATTTAAAGGAGAAATTAACTAATATTTTGGTTATTTCCTAACCATTCTACTTAAATTAAATCGATATCTATAAAACATAGTCTTCTTGATGCACGTAGCCTTATTTGCATGTTATTATGCCTTTTATGTGTGTGTAGGCATATTAAATCATATCACACAAATTTAAAAAAAAAAATTAGACTGTATATTCTAAGAATTCAGTGTATAAAAATGAGATTTGATCACTGGGATTAATTAGTTGTCAACATCAACTTTTAAAGTTTAACATTTTTAATGACTCATTGCTCTTCTCAAATATGTTTAAAGTCGCTCAGCAGCTACTCATTGCTATTTAGAGCAGCAAGTAGTTGCTTTTTTACAAGAGCAAGCTGCTGCTTCTTGCTGTTGTTAAGAGTAGCGACCAACTGCTCGCTCGTCGCTGTTCACAATATCTACAGGTTTGCTGTTTATGATAATTATAAACAACAGATTTGTAGCGATTGTGAATAACAGCCGACAACTGCTCATTATGCTGGAGTATGGTTGTAGTCTATAGGAAGTCTATAGAAAAGCGGTTTAT
The DNA here is from genome assembly GCA_030737875.1 of Allium sativum. Lineage (NCBI taxonomy): Eukaryota > Viridiplantae > Streptophyta > Magnoliopsida > Asparagales > Amaryllidaceae > Allium > Allium sativum. Next base: position 526,088,324 of record CM060922.1, on the reverse strand, counting down.
AGTGCAGTTACACTAGAAAGCTTCTTTGTGATTTCCAGTATGATTTCTAGTGCTTCTTTGTGACCTGGATCTAAAGAATCCGGTTTTTGAGTAGGTTTTGTGTCGATGTTACAAGTCTCTTTGTGAGTTGGATTGCTTTTGACGTAAGTTTAATTTACATCAATCTTCATTTTTGCAGTTAGTTTGGATAATAGAAATTCAAATTATGAAATATGTAATTTTTTTTTGATTAAAACAGAAAAACAAATTCTACATCAAAGCTTGAGAATTTTGATTGCCTATATCATCGATGGAAAAAGAATGGGTGTATTTACACGGGACAAGTAGTGGCTGAAGGAACTATCTTTTCTACTGATCCGACATCAATGGTTCACTCTGTTCCATTAGGAAAAGATGCGGTAACAGTTTGGGTGGACTTTGTGAGAGTTAATGACGCATTGTTATGGAGACCTACATCGGAGTGTACATATATGGAAGATGCTTTTGGAACTACCGTAGCTTGGCCGATGGCATATGTCATTGCAGAATAAAGTTCTAGTAAGTATTATTTTTTTAGTCTAACAATAATAGTATATGAACTCTATCTGTTAGACTGCACATAAACAACACTACTCCACCAATATGATAAGTGAATACTCCAATATTAAAATGACTGTTGTTGGCAGTGTTAAGATTTGGGTTGCTTATTGTGTTATTATTGTTGGGCTGAATAGAGCTTAACTTGAATTGTTGCTTTAGGACTAGAGCCGAACACATATTTTTTGTTTTACTTTTTAACATCCGGCCATCATATTTTCATCTTATATGGTAATAGAAACAGAGAAACATGGTTCCCTTTACAACACTTCGTTCCTTTTGTGTGTATAGTCGCAAAAGGAATCGTTGATTTAGGACTTGAATTGTTGCTTAGGACTTGAATGGTTGAAGTTCATAGAAGGTGATGCAGGTGGGTGCTGTCAGGTTGAAATGGAGTAGATGATGTTGATTTTTCCATATAATATTCATAGATTTCAACAAAAACTACATCGTCTTCTACTGCTTTAAATATGCTCACATCATTTGAGGTATTAGGTTTTGTGTTCAAATCTTAAACTCAGTAATCTTTTGGTTATTAGTCTCTATATTCATATCCTTTTTTTGTTCACTTAAACTCAGTCATCCTTTGACAGAACTATTAAAATAACCATCATAAAGCCATATGGATAAAGATAACCGCTAACATTGAAGTTTCCTCATCAAGCCAACTAAAACATATGTATTCAGACATCTGTAAAGAACATACTATGGATAATATACAAGCAAACGCAAGCTAGTTAACTAATCAACATTAACCAATTAATAATCATAAAAGTCATCCTATAGTTCATATTTTTATTCTCCCAGAAACATAAAAGCAAATTAATCAGTATATATTGATATATATAGTGGTGCTTATCGGGTAATCACATATCCCAATACTGAAATTACACACAGATATTTGTAGAATAATTAAGCACGCAACCAACAAATCATAGTACAAAATTAATCGGATAAATATTATATGGAAAAATTAACATCATCTACACAGAAAGTTGATGTGCATCAGAAAGTTTATGGCGTGGAGATGATTTTGACAGAGTGGGAGGGGTGCTTTGGTTCGCAGTGTGGTTGAACTCGGTGTAGGGTTGAGATGTTTGTGATTGAATTGATTATATGGTGAATAGTCTATATTGAAAAATGGAGCTACGTATTAATAAATAGAGTTTTGAAGGTAGAATAAGTTTCCTTTTTAAAAAACAAATTTAATTTTCTACACAAAACGTACCCAGAACTTTAATTTTAATATGAGCTAAAATATTTAATGCGTACTGAACTGAATGTGAATTTGCATCAATTTATTGCTGCAAAAGACATCTCAGATTCAACTGGGTAAGAAATGGATGGGTGGATGATGCTCTAACGGTCTTAATGCAGGGATGAACTGAACAGAAGAAAAGATAATTTTTAGCAACCGGGAAGTTTAATAAAGCAAGGGTTTCGATGACTCTTCCAATTTTATAATTTGAGCGCACAATGCATCATGCATGCACATACGCAGGAACCAAGAAATAGTGCACATTGGTAGGATTCTTCTGTTCTGTAAATTCAAATAACATATGCAAACAGTATCGGTTCAAATGCAACTGTACTTTGTTACTTCCAAATAAATCAAGATTAAAGTTTTTTTTACAGTCCAAAATGATGATATTCACCGTTGATTAAGAATTCATGTTAATCAACCAGTCTATTTAGTAAATAATGTAAGATTCCAATCAGAAGGGAATCTTGAATACTGCTGAGTATTAACCAATGAGTTAATAAGTATAAATTTATTCAGATTTGAACATAATTTAATGAAACTTTAAACTTTGATAGGAAATTTCGATAAGCCACCTCTTAATTTGAAATGGCGAAAACTGAAGCACAAAAAAGGGTACGTCGGAAGCGTAGAAAAATCTGTGTAGAGTACGTTTTGACTGAATTGATTGAAAAGGGTCTAGGTAGCAGTTTTGGAGCAGTAGGTGGGTATGTGTAGATGAGTGGGTATGTGTTTGTGGTTTGTGTCATGGCAGATTGTGCTGCGATGCTAGATGGTCACAGGGGGGATGTGGGACTGAGGCAGTGCGGTTGAAGGAACTACAGTTTGGTCGGTGGAGGAGCTGTATTTGACTTTTGCACACACCCAAGAAATTTCTAAATGAGTAGTTCCCAAGCTCATAGACTTTAGCACACACCCAATAAATTCAATTGTAAAGTTTACTCATTCCAGAATGCAAACATTAAAGATGCAAGTATATAATCAAATGGTTTCAAATAAAAATACAGAACAAATATAAAATCACACTATTTAAGATCATGATTTCCTGCTAAGACCGTGGAAAAATCTATGTTTCTTTCTACGTGTGTTTCCGAACAGCTCGGGACATGGTATACAGTATAAAATGAACCTGCAGAAGAACATATAGGTAAGCATATTTGCTTAACAAATATTAAATTTTATAACTTAAGATTAGTTGAATATAGATGAATTTATTCTCTATCATGGTCTGGTTGTACTGTAAAACATGCGGTATATAAAAGCAAGAGCTAATCTTATATGCATAATAAAATACAATTTATAGTCCACTAAGACAAAAGGGTTCGATCTTTAATCATTTATCTTATTACCATAACAATCACCAATTTAGGCTTTTATCTTATTACCATAACCATCACCAATTTAGGCTCTCTGAATTACGCATGAGCAATAAACAGTAAGAAAACACTTTCAATCTGAAACTTTGTTATGCCACTATTCCACGGTAAAATATTGAAAGAAAATTTAAACAGTAAATATTTGGGGAAAACCAACAATTACTTTGGCTACAATGATTTCAATTTAATTGTTCTGCACATTGATTATGACGTATCCTCCTACATACCAATTCGTTTGGCTACAATGATTTCAATTACGTGGTTAGCTTATGTGATTATTTTCAGGCAAATTTGTTGTTTTTTATTTGCACCAAGAACTGTAATTATCTGCGGAGAAAAGGGAAATTTCTACATACCAATTGTTTACACTGAAAAGTGTGAATATTTACAGCTTTTGATGAGCAAATATTTGTTGTTTTTATTGCAAATATTTGAAAAAGGGTCCATAAATATTTGCAACCACATTTGGACCTACTACTCACAATTTGATTCCACTTTCAATCCAATTGTATTTTATGACTTACAGTAAAATAACCTCTGATTTTGACTTGGCATCAACAGTTTAATTTGATACATTGTGAAGGGAACACATATAAGGCATTATATGTTGTCAAATTTTGTATGAGAAAACATGTTACTTTTTATGAACAAAACACGTATATATCAATTATTTCACGATTCAAACAAAACCAACAAGTTTAGGTATCAAATTTGCATATATTAATTATTTCCTTGATTTAACAGTGTAGGCTGAGTTTGTGTGAAATAAAAGGAGCGCAGAGTTAATATTGTTTATGTGCATATCTGAATTTTGCAATGGAATAGATTATTCATGGTCGAGTTCTATTAATATTGTTTATGTATTTGTTTTAATAATAACTAATTAATATTGTTTACAGGTACTTAGCTTTTTGAAGTGAAGACCAATGGGCAATGGACACGACTTTAATTTTTGTATGTATTATGGTATTTGTTAGTACTTATTATGTAAACTTGTTTTTGAATGCTTGTGGTATGTGAATTTGCTGATTTTGTCAAATAACTATTATCTAAATGGTTATGGAAAATACTTATGTGATAATATATTCTTAGTTATTTGAATATGATGGCTATATGATTGATTGATTGTTGTTTTAAATCAGAATTTTATACGATTGTTGATAATTTTAATATGACTATTATATAACTAGTTGCTGGAAATAATAAAAGCCAGCAACATATATAGTAGCATTTAGAATATGTTACGAAACAATCAATACCTTTTGGTAGCGTTTTAGAAACGTACTGAAAGAAATGTAACATACCATTTGAATTTTAGTGGCACAAAACGAACGCTACAGAAAAACAAAATATGACCCACATAGATCTTCAGTAGCGTTTGGAAAACGCAACTATACGAAGTATACGAATTTTTAGTGGCATAAAATAAATGTAACGAAAAAAAATTAGTTGCGAAAAATAAACGCTACAAAAAGCAAAAAAAGACCCACGTATAGATCTTTAGTAGCATTTAAAAAACACTTCCACGCTATTCAATTGGTAGCGTTCATGAAAACGCAACCAAAAAAATCAGACTTTTAGTTGCGGGACCTGTAGTAGCGTTTATTAAAACGCCACCAAAATGCTTTGGTAGCGTTTTTCAAATGCTACCAAAGATATTTTCTGGTGTAGTGAAATTTACAAGACAGAATATAAAATACAGCGGAAACTTTTAAAACATTTATTATTATTGAATCAGTCACATCCTTACAATTTGAAATACCATAAAACCATAATCATAAAGCGCCTGTGTCACAGAAAGTAAGACACCAAAGTACAAATAACAAACCATAAAAATCATATCCCTCATGTGTCATAACAATAGTCATAGAACATGTATCAAAGCAATACATTTAATAAGAAACGGTTCAACTCCAAGCTGAATCAAAAGATCATGGTCACTGCTGCGATCCACCACCTTGATAACCTGGAGGGAAAGGAAGAGAGAGAGAGAAAAAAAAACTAACTAGGACAGGCAATAAGTCCGGCGAGTTCCAGTTATTTTTAGCATAAGCATAAGATAAAGAAGTATTCAGACAAATGAATAGTATTGGAATGAAAATACAGTAAACAAGATAAAACGAAAACAAGATAAGATAAACTTCTCATTTATATCCCATAATTTATGCACCAACTATCATAACATAAATATTAGGTTTATCTAATTTCTACCAAGCGATCGGCTTCTTAAACAGGATGTGAATAATCTGTTCCAGCTATGACCTTTAGGGTTATCAGTCCCGAACCCATCAACTAAAAAAGATACAAATTTATTCACAGGCATTACAGCATCTTATCTTCCACATTCGGACTCATGCACGCACATGACTCCGCCGGGAGGCGCCTGTACCCACCTCTTGTTTGGACATCTTACTATCCAGTTCGGTATAAGTGTGCCTTGACCCTTACTAAGTGCAAGGCTGTGTTGATAACCAAGGAATATTAACTGATACATGTCCCACTCAAAATGCATATAACATAATTTGCTCCGAGATTTGGTCTCCAAGTTTACTAGGACTTCTACGAGCCCCTTATATCTCAAAGGAATGGACCCCTTCCCGCTTATTAATCATACCAATGTAACTTAACATGATTTAAGTTCACTAATAAGCCCTGTGACATAACCAATTACCCCCAAATTGTAATTAATGAAAGTAATCTACAACCCCTTTATATTTTGCCCATTAATCATACATGATTAAATTAACATGATTTAAGTTCATTAATAATCCGAGTGACATAACCTATTACCCCTGGATTGTAATTAACAAAAGTAATCTACAACCCCTTTTTATCCTGCTTATTAATCATATAAGTTTAACTTAACATGATTTAAGTTCATTAATAAGCCCAGTGACATAACATGTTATTTATCGTCCAATTACAAGTTATAACAACAAGTTTTACTTAATTTATAATTAAGTATATCCTACCCAAATCCATGTGTTTTCCAATGAAATGTCTATTAATATATAATTAAGTACAACCTATTCCGATCCACATGTCTGCATATTCTTCCTTTATATTTTACCCCAATTTACAGCCCATGATTAACAAATTCCAATATGCCCAATTCCCCTTTTTTAAATTATTATAGATTATTACAATTTTACACAACTCAAACGGTAAAGGCCTAGGCTCTCGTTGACCTAGGCCTGGCGCAAAAGAAAGGAAAAAGGAGAAATAGATCTACGCTTAGAAAAGAACAAAATCAATAAATATGCATAATAAGTCTGTAAATAAAACAATGACAGAAATAGGACGAGGTAATTGACAGTAATTAAAATGAAAAAGAACATGTAAAAATGTACTTATAAACACTATAACTTTTAGATCCATTATAATTTGCTATAAAAAATCCCTTTTTATTTAGATTGCTAATCTAAAAATAACATAGAACTCACAGAGATTTGTTATAGATCCAGAAAATGCCTTTGAAAAAAAAGTAGAAGCAGAATATCCTTTCAAATCCATATTTTGAAAACCCCAAACTTTTCCCTTAATTTTATTTCCAGAACATTATAGAGTGGAGGAAGTAGATGAAGAAATATTTGTGTAGGAAAAGAGTGAGGGTTGCTAGTTTAGTTATAGTTGTGATAAGATAGTCTAGGCCATATGATATAAGGTTTCAATCCAAGTATAGAAAACAAATCAGCTTGAGTCAGCAAAAAAATTATCTAAAAACAGGCTAGTTTGGCCAGGCACAGGTCGTGCTTGGTCCCGAAGTGGGTCGACCCACATCCTACGTGGGTCGACACATGTAACGACCTGAGTAAATTCGACGTCCAAATTTCAACAATAATACATAAATCTGTATCACTTGCACAAACCCAAGTATCGAAAACACCATATAGTTAATAGAAAGAAATTAGAGGGCGAGAAAAGAAAGAAATATTAGAATAGAAGAAAAGAAAGAAAGAAATATTAGAATAGAGGAAAAGAAGAAGAATAACATAACAGAATCGGAGTCTCACCTCGCAGCGGAATAAGATATAATATAGAAATAAATCTTTGTTGAGAATTTGAATTGTACTTACAATCATCAGAGTACAACTTACAATTGTTACATCTGGATAGTTATAACAATCTGTCCTCATATACAACACACATTAGAATACACACTAAATATATATCATACGTCTGAACTTGTTAATCAGCCTTTTGGTCTGGTTTCCAAAAGTACACAAAACATGCTCAACTCAACATACCCGTGATGTTATATCCCGAAGTGTCGCCAAAAAGCTAAGGAAATGAGCCAAGAAAAGGCCATGCGAGCAAGAGCCCCACAACTCCTCAAAACTATGCATTACTCATAATCTTAACCCCTATGTTTCGGGCCCCTCTAGCCTTGTATCCTCTAAATCTCGAACCTTGTGTTCCTTGAATTGATGTTCCCCATGGGGTACGAATTTTGTACCCCAACGAGGGGTACGAATTTCCTAGATAAAGGGGGCCCGAGTTTCCTAGAGACCAACACTCTAGGGTCTAAAATGTGTTGTTGTGGTCCCCTTCTCCAGCCTACTCGCACCTAACCACTCCAGTATAAATACCCCCAAGATCAGACTTAAAATGGGTTGGAAATTGGACAATTTGACATCTCTTGAGAGCTCTAAGTGACCTCTTTAATGACATCCATGCTTTGAGGAAGAAGGGCAAAAGCGACTTTTTTCCAATATTCATATATGACAACTATGACCTTAAAATACATAGAAATGTTTGTAAAAGGACATCATGAGATAGTCCTAAGCTTGTAACTCTTTATGGTCAATAAAATATCAGCGACTCTTCTAAAGTGGACGTAGGCCCCTCACGGGATCAAACCACTATAAATATTTTGTGTTGTTTACTGCTTTCTGCACTTATATTTCCACGCGAAACTATAATTCTTAAGTAATTAAGAATCTTGGGTGTTTACGACATATTTATCGTTAACATTCTGGTGCTTTCACTAAGTAAACTCAGATTCACATCTTTGTCGCACATCTCCATCTCGACTTAGACACGCTTTAGGTTCCATTCATAACCTGTCGTTGGGTCCGCTTATGTTTGTTAAGCGAACAAAAAATCAAATCATCGGCTCTTCTTCTACAGCTGAAGCTGGAACATCTCAACAACCTCAACCAGCGGATATCCCGGTCGAAACCGATACCCTTCCTCTTGTGGACCTGTAGCTCCCTAACCCAAGCGCAGATCCATGCGCTTAATAAGAGGTACGAAAGTACAACTCTTGAACTCAATCAGGTGTTGAAGAATAACATCGACCCTATGCTCTAACTCCAAGAAAGACAATGCACCGTCGTTCGACTTCAACTCGCTTAGAACAATGCCCGACCACAACATGCTATCTAGGAAACGCTTCTCCTTAATCAAGGGCCCCACATCAAAGAAGTAGGTTCAACCTAATCAACAACATTGTCGTCCACTCCAATGCTCATACCAATGGCAATGGTAATGGAAATGGGAATGGTGATCGAACTACCATCACTTACAGTGAGGGAAAATAGTACTGCGACCGCTCCCGGTTGATTATCAAGGACGAACCGGGTTCAAATAACCGACCTCCTCTTGAACAGAACCCAACTATCGCTTCTCATACCCAGGGGCCTACTCTTCTAGCAACCCAACAGGCCCGAGTATCTCCGAATCAGGATGCACACCAGCCCGCTCAACCTCGCCAGCCGTACCAAAACCAGACCATCGATGTCGATGATATGGAATAGAACGAGCCGGATGTGCATCACAGAAGGCGTCCGCGAAACAAAACTCCCGAAGTTCGTCAAAACCAATGGATTCCACCGGAAGATCCACATCCAACATATCTCCATGACATGGTCCGAAGAATCATGAGAGATATGCGAGGGAATGCCAATGACTCACAGGAGGCCCACTTGAGGTGTAATCCCTTCATTAGGATCGTACACGAAGCCGAGTGGCCCCGATGCATCAACATGCCATAGATGGCCTTCTATGACGGCACAACTGATCCTTGTGCCTTTATAAACCGCTATGATTGGCAGATGGACACCACTTGGCCACCGACGCAGTCAAGTGCAAATGCTTCCCCGTCTTCTTACTAGGAACGACCTTTCTTTGGTTCTCTCGCCTTTCGCTTCACCCTATTAATAACTTCGGCCAACTGCACATCAAACTGGTGAAGGAATTCGGGATGCACGTTCCGACTCTGAAGAACTCCCTTACCCTATCCAATCTTTACCAAGGGCCTGCGAATTCTCTCAAAAGCTATCTTGTTCGATCCAACACTACACTTGCCGAGGTCGATAACACAGAGCCTCGTATCATATTTTCCAGCTTCCAAAGGGTGTCCTTCCTACTTTCGAATTTGGGGCCTGGATCGATAGAAAATAGCCTAAGAGTCTCGACGATTTTTATGAAAAGGCCGGACAATTCCTGTGCTAAGAAGAAGCGAGACGTAATCGGGCTTCTCGCAACAACCACTCCAACAATCCACAACCGACCCCATCGACGACAACATCAAAGGGAAACAAGTTGGAGAATCCTTCGACAAGGGTAAAGGAGCAGTCTCTTACATACCAAAGTCGAATAGCGGTTGGCAATGCAGTCGTAATAACAACCAAATTCCAGTAGATCCCAAGACACACGGTCGCTACCAAAATTACGTGACCTACACTCCACTTAATGAAGATATGGAGACAATTTACTTGGAAATATATACCATGCTCCAGTATAAGAAGCCTAACACTAGGGAATCCACTGACCGCAAGAAGAACTCTAATAGATACAATCGACACTTTCGATATCACGACATGTATTATCATAATACTAATGATTGCCGAACCTCTCCGGGACAAGATCGAAAAACCCATCCTGGGAAACGCCCGATCAGTACATTCAAGAACCTACTCCACCCGTAGCAACTACGGGTCCTCCAACACCTGCACCTCCAAAACCTTCCAATATACCCCTAGGTCCGTCCAACCAAAGGCGGGGAATCGTGATTAACTTTATCTATGGCAGGCCTCACCGCACACATGAAAGTTTCCGAAAAATGGAAGAACATGCAAACTCCATAAAACATGCTACTTGTGAAGCCTGCTCTGCTATGGACGAGTCCATCCCCTCCAAGCTTCAGAAAAAATGGGGGACGATATCGTCTTCCGTGAGAGAGAGTCAACAGGAATTGAGATCCCAACCATAGACCCTCTCGTGATAACAGCTAAGATCGACCATGCCCCCATCTGAAGGATACTAATCGACTTGGGAAGCTCAGTAAACTTCATCTTCAAAGGGACCTACGATCAGATGAAGTTGGAGACCAAAGAATTGAAACTCTGCCATGCCACGATCCACGGCTTCATCGGATTTTCCAATCACCCAGTAGGTATGGTCGACCTACCTGTGGAACTTGGAGACGGGGATTGGAGCTAGGTCTGAATCCTCACCTTTGTGGTCATCGACGTCGTCTCTCAATACAATGTCTTCTTTGGATGCCCCTTCCTTGCAGAATTCCGAGTCTACATGTCACTATGGTCTCTCCTAATGAAATTCCCGATAGAGAATGGGATCAGCACAGTCAAGGGTGACCAAGCAACAATTAGACATTTTTACATAATAGAATGGAAGAACGTACACAACAAGGACAAAGGAAATACCATACCTCCTCCTTGTTGTGCCAAGACGATCTCTACATAGCAATCAAAGGCGTTTGAGCCTTGGCTCAGGAGCTACTATCATTTTTCCAATGATCTTGATCTAAGGGAGGACGAAGAGCCCGATTCCGAAAGGGCTACACCAGTTGAACCTACGGTGGGTGTTCTGGCCCGTGCCGACGACCCGACAAAGTTCTTGAAAGTTGGATAGCAACTCCACCTAGAAGTACGAGAAGATTTTATGGAATTCTTAAGGGTCAACCTAGATGTGTTCGCTTAGACCCACCCTGATATGCTTGGCATCGACATCGATCGCTTGTCACAAGCTAGATCTCGACCCTTGCAACCTCCGGTCAAACAGAAACGCCAATTCTTGGAAACCGAAAGACCAAGCACACTTAAGGAAGAGGTAGATATGCTACTTAATAATGATTTCATTCGTGAAGTTGACTACCTCGAATGGATCTCCAACCCAGTCTTTGTCAAGAAAGCAAACGGCAAGTGGCAAACGTTCGTCGATTTTTCTGACTGGAACAAGGCATGTCCCAAAGGCAGCTTTCCACTTCTAAATATCGACCGACTTGTTAACTCGACTGTCGGATACCTGTTCTTATCCTTCATGGACGCTTATTCAGGCTACAATAAAATTCTGATGTATCTCCCAGGCCAGGATCATACCTCTTTCATAACTGACCCTGGGCTCTACCGCTATTGCGTCATGCCAGTATTTAGAATGCGGGAGCCACTTATCAATGAATGTTAGCCTCATTTTTAAGGATCGAATCGTAAAATCCATGGAGTTATACGTGGACAATATGATTGTAAAATCAAAAATATCAAACGACCGATTTCGTGACCTCTCCGAAATGTTCGACGTCCTCCGCCAGTATGACATGAAACTCAAACCCTTGAAATGCTATTTTGGAGTTGCATCGATAAAATTCTTAGGTTTCATTGTCATTTCCTAAGGCATCGAAGTCAATCCACATAAGATCAAAGTTATCCGGGACATTCAGGCCCCTCAAAGCATCAAGGATGTTCAAAGTCTAAACGGGAAGATTGCTGCTTTAAGATGATTCATCTCCAAAGATGATGATAAATGCATTCCCTTTTTCGATATGGTTCGAAAAGGGAAGCAAAACTTTGCATGGATCTCAGAATGCGTCATTACATTCAAGGACATTCTGAATCACTTAGAGCGACTACCTATCTTGTCTAAACCCGTGGATCACGAGGGATTACATGTTTACTTGGCTGGTTCCAAGCAGGCAATCAGCTTAGCACTTGTATGCATTGAAGATCGTGTCCAATGACCCATTTACTGCATCAGCAAGGGATTAACAGGGGTAGAAAAGAACTACCAAAAGCTTGAAAAACTAGCCTACTGCTTATTGATCTCCTCCCTGAAGTCGCGAACATACTTTTAGTCTTACCCCATCAAAGTCTACACTGACCAGCCACTACGACAGGTACTGTAGCGACCCGAGGCATCTGGACGACTACAAAAGTGGAATATATAGCTGAGTCAGTTCGAGATCACATTCATCCCTCGCTGAGCCATCCTTGGACAAGCTCTCACTGACTTCATAACAGAATTCACCATCCCGGAGGAGCCTCCCTCGGAAAATACCGAGACTCCAGACATTCAATGGAAACTATACATATGGATGGATCTTCCAATAATAAGTGCTCTGGCGCCGGAGTCGTGCTCGTCACTCTAGACGAACGCCCGCTATGCTACGCTTTGAGACTCAACTTCCTTGCTACCAACAATGATGCAGAAATCGAGGGCTTGATCATTGGACCTAGGATTGCAATCGAATTTAACATCAAGGCCATCCAGATCTACTCTGACTCACAGCTCATCGTATCAGGTATAGGGGGAGTATCAAGATAAAGGGCACAACTCGCTCCCTACCTCGCTTAGGTTTATGAACTGCTCACCAACATCGACCGTTATGTCATCACGCATATCCCCCGAGAAATAAATGAAAATGCCGACTCCTTGGCTAAGCTAGCAAGCTCCAGGGATGCGCAAATTGCAGGGATTTACCCAATCAGAGTACTTGATTTTCCAAGCATTGACCAGATGAAGACTGATTCAGTAATGGCGACAGAGACCGGACCCAAGACCAATTCTTGGATGATAACAGTTAAGAACTACTTGCAACATGCGACCCTCTAGAGGCGCTAAAAAGAAAGATGGGCACTCACTTGCAAATCATCTCGCTATATCATCCTAGATGGAGTGCTCTACCGCAAAGGTTTCTCTATCCCACTACTCTGGGGTGTATCCCACGATGAAGCCAACCCTGTACTATCAGACATGCACGAAAGGCGAATTCGATGACCACACACGGGGGAAAACCAACCCTTAGAAAGAAAAATCACCAGATATTGCTATTACTGGCCCACACTCGGTAAGGATGCCGAAAATTATGCCCGCAAGTGTGACAAATGCTAGCGATTCTCAAAGATTCCAAGAACCCGGCCCATTGAGCTAACGCAAATGATCGGTCCTTGGGCCATTTTCCATGTGGGGAATAGACATCATCTGCACTCTCCTGATGTCCCGAGGTGGAGCACGTTACGCCATCGTCGCAGTTGATTACTTCACCAAATGGGCTGAAGCCGAAGCTCTCGCTACCATCACCACCAAGAAAGTGATCGACTTAATCGTACGCAACATCATCATCCGCTATGGGGTCTCCCAGTCTATCATCCCAGACAATGGAACCCAGTTTGAGAGCGCAGAGTTCAAGACCTTCTGACAGCGGGGTGACATCAAAAAGAGATTCTCGACAGTGTCTCGCCCTCAAGCCAATGGGAAAGTCGACGCTGTCAACAAAGTGACTAAATCTATAATTAAGAAGCGTATGGAAAAGGCTAGAGGCTTATGGGCAGATGAGCTTCCTTTGGCCTTATGGGACTACCGGACCACCCAAAAGTCAGCGACCGACCACACTCCACTAGCCCTTGCCTATGATCTGAAGCCATCATTATCATTGAGCTAAAACTTCAATCTCATTGAGTTACCTATTAAGATCCAAAGACTAACCAAGACTTGCTTTTGGAATCACTCGACTTACTCGAAGAGAAAAGGAATGAAGCAGAGCTCAGAGCTACCGCTCAATGCCAACGAGTAGCATGATACTTCAACTCTAATGTCCGTTATAAGGACCTCAATGTCGGCGACCTCATCCTGAAACAGATCTTTACCTCACCGACTGTTTTCAATCCTTGATGGGAAGGTCCATACATTATAAAACAAAGACTCGAGGATGGAACTTTTAGATTAGCAACTGTCAACAAAGCCAGGTTTCCAAGGGAATGGAACAGTGAACATATTAGTCGCTACTTCACATAACTTAATGTATAGTTTTTCCGCTTTCCAACAATGTTATGTTTTCCTTAAATTCAAGGCATTGTAAAGGCTTTTACTGCAAAAGTTATTAGTAAAGATGATGTTCAGTTTCATTATGTTCTCGATATGTTTACTTCCTGCATGATATGTTTTGATTGACTATCATAACTAACTTGCACACATAAGCGCACGAACACCGAATCGGCACCCCGAGCACGAGTCCTAGTACCACCATTTAAGCCTCGAACCAACGATGAGGCCAAACACTAATAGCATCACTTCGGGACCCCGAGCACGGGAGTCGATACCGCCACTCGAGTTTCGAACTAACGACGAGACCGAGTATAAATAACATCTCTCGAGTCCCGAACCCGTGACGCGACCGAGTATAAACGACTCTACTCGAGTCTCGAACCAACGACGAGACCAAGTATAAATCATTCCGCTCCCATGTCCCCTGACTTGGGGGTAGCCCACTAGTCATGCTAGTGTCATACCGACCACTCCCACGGATCCATCCAACCCATTGATCAGGACCCAATTACCTCTCAAATATGGAACCAACAACGAGACTGAGGATAAATCATTTCGCTCCTATGTCTCCGGACTTGGGGCATCCCATCGGCCACATCCGACCCACCCAGTTTGCATCCGGGTACCCTTTGACTAATAAACGACGCCCTCAATCTCTAAACCCAAAGGAACGACGGGAGGGAAAAAATCAGATGACTCGCGATGTCCCCGTCTTCTCATGACTTAGGACTAACGAACTCAGGGCAGTCCAAGAGAGAGGGCACTAGATTTCATACACGTTGGGATTCCAGAACAAAGGACGCCCCACATGTGGAACTAGCACACGATCTCTGCATGACTGGGTACACCCTCAGAACGGGGTCACCAGCCGCGTTCTCTTAGGTGTAACAATAAGTACACTTTTGCAGGTATAGGACGTTGGAAAACATAAGACAAACATTCAAACACTTAACATGAAACATGATTTAATAAAAGTTAATTAATATTTCCTTTTCACATATCAAAAGCAAACTACATATCTAATATCTTTTCTTTCTAACGATAGGGTGTACATGAGAACCACACCGTGTCTCCAAAAGACCAAAAGCAAAGGACCTTTCTCGCATATACTATCGGCCTACATAACCAAAATGTTGATAATATCTATGACAATAACTAACACTGCTCATCTTTCTTCTTTCTTTTATTCTTTTGTACAGATTCAGCACTAGGCGGGTCCCCAGTGACGGGCCTCTTCTTTCCAGAACAGCTTCCGCTTTTCCCTTCTCTACCCTTCCGGGGAGTGATGAGCTCGTGAGAGATCAAGGTGCGCCTTCCGCCTTCATCCTCACCGCTTGTAATCTCTGTGGGGGCAATGTATTGCAATGGCCTAGGGGCACACCGGAGGCAAGGGCCAACAAAACGTCACCCTCTCCTAAAGGTTTCTTAGCCTCTAGCTCGCTTTCTTCTTAGCCTCTCTGGCATCCTTCCGATTGGCTAACTTCTTGGATTTGAGCTTCACGGTGTCATCTGCCTTGAGCTTCTCACAAGTCGTCGCGGCTCTATGTTTGGCATCGTCATCGACTCCTTTCTTCCTAGCCTCCGCTGCAACACTCTCCTGCTAAGCCTCATCGGCTGATCCTTTCTTCCGGGCCTCTTCGACGACCCTCACATTCTTTTCCTCGGCATTGGCCTTCTCCTTCACTACTCTAGCAGCTTCCTTTTTTTGGGCATCCCGCTAGCATCTCCTCCTTCTCTTCGGACTTGGCCACCATCTGAGATTTTTGGGCTTTGACCATTGCCTGAATTGTCGGCACATTTGCATCCAACAGACCGGTCATATGGACACTCTGGCCACCCACGACCTCGGGCGAAGCCTCCAAAACATATTGAGACGGTGTAGCGGTGGATCTCCTCTTCAATTGAAAAAATATCAGATATCCTCTCCAGTAGGCTCTAGCTGAAAGCACTCCATGTAGAGAACGTAGTTAACCAAAAGGCAAGCGTATGCATTTAGATGAAGCTGCGACGGCACAAGGCAAAAGTAGTGCAGTATATCCCAAATAAAATTGTTAGTTGGAGGTATGCACCCAGTAGAGCATACCTACCTGTTCCAGGCATTGTACCCCTCCAGTGGCGCGTGAGCTCTATCACCCTTTCCGGAGGCGCAAGAACATCTCTTTTGGGAATGCGGAACCGTAATGCCATGCGCCTTACTGCAGTTGCATCCATATTAGATGGTACCAAATTTGGCGGATTATAACATATAACCGCGTCCGCCAGCATATCCGACGCCACCGACGCACCTCCCTCAACAATATCCACGTGCTCTACCTCCTCATCCTTGACCGGAGAATGTTGTCTTTCCGGCTGCGTCTCATGATTGGCACTTCTGGCAAACCTGTCGCTTGAAAAGGAGTGGACCTGCGGAAGTCTCAAGCTCGCTGCCCTTCGAGCCAGCATCGCTAGGGAAGTCATATGTGTGTGATGAAGGCAATGAAGCCTCAACTTCAGAAGTCTTCTCTGTCATAGACCTTATCTTCATTGGTGGTTATACTTTTAATATACTAGCGTTTGACATCGCAGTTGTACAACCTGCACCCTTCGTGTTGGTGCAAGCTAACGGGTGCGTGCTAATACATTTTATGATTTGATAACTTAGGAAACAACGATGATCACAAGTCACAGAAACTGTGATCATCATCGTGGTCGACAAACGTTATTGGATTCACGTTGAATCGCAACTACATTATGATTAGGATCGATAAAATGTTCTCAGCCGTTCGATAGTTCAGTAATAGTCCGAATACATGCTCTAATCCTATGTGCGAGGCCGAATTACCAACTACATAATATTTTAATTGCACAACACCGTGGAAACAATGTGAATCCTGAAGTAGGAAGCCGAAGATTCAAAGTCTTGGACGAGAAACACCGCACCTCACAAGAACGAGGAACGAGGTGTCTTGGCCAAGAAGAAATCTCATATCCTTTTTTGGTACGAAATTCATATCACTATAGGGATGAGATATTTTGTACCAATAGGGATACGAAATTTAGTATCTCAGTTAGGATACTAATTTTGTACCCCAAACCGAGGGATACGCCATTCCATTTATTTGACCCCGAACTTCAACTCCCTCCTTAAAGTGCCTCGTCTTCACTTTCCCATCGACCTTCGAATCCCCTCTTCTTATTCTCTAATCCCATCCTCTCTACATTTTCTCCATCTCCCCGCTCCAAAATCGAATGCACGTGCCACGCTCGGACCAAGGCCTTGAGGGACGGCCTCGATGTGGAATCCAATGGTCGGCGACAAACAATGACGAACTCCAAGTTAGAGCTCAAAGGCATGACCGACCCCGAAACCACCTCCAGTTTCGTCTCGAGACCTGTAAGAGCATCGTGACCATGTTCTGGTCGAGGAACGACCTTGTACCAATGGCCGAAGTCAACGTTAGGGCCTCACCTATTTTATTTTTAAATATCTCAAAGTTCTCAAAAGCCTGGGGTCCGAATCGCAAGATCAAATAAAAGAAAAGATAAGAGGGGATGATAATTTATAGGAGGGGGAACTGAGCCCATGACTCTTCATTTTCCATGATGGAACACTAATTCTCATACCTCAGTGGGGTACGAAATTTCGTACCCCACTGAGGTAGGAGATTTCATATACTCGTTTGGGGTACAAAGTTCTCGTATCCCAAACAAGGGAAACAGATATCTTCATAAATAATAATAATATTAATAACAAGTATGTATATATACATATGTATATGTATATACACATTTCTTGATACAACATCATGAATGTGTATGCTTGCACGTGAATGGACTGCATACTCAAATACGACCCCAATTACGCATACATATATTGTGCCTCACTTTCAGCTTTCTAGTCATATCGCAGCCAACCGACCGAAGGTGTGTAACCTTATACATGATATCACATCGACAACGATTCGTTTACGTTATGACATAAACGAGAACTGGCGACTAACATTTTTATGAGCTTTCAGGAATTCGACGATTCAACAAAATATTTCAACCAACTCAAAGCACATCATATCAAGATAAGACGTACTTTAGGGGCCAAATGTTAATTGGCCTTTTGATCTGGTTCAAAAAAGTACACAAGACACGCACGACTCAACATATCACATGATGTTGCAGCCCGAAGTGTCGCCAAAGTGCTAAGGAAACGAGCCTGGAAAAGGTCGTGCAAGCAAGAGCCTCAGAACCCCTCAAAACTATGCCATACCGCCAAAGTGCAAAGGAAATAAGCCTGGAAAAGGTCGTGCGAGCAAGAGCCTCACAGCTGCTCAAAACTATGACATACCCTTTATCTCGAACCCCTATGCTTTGGGTCCCTCTAGCCTCGTTTCCTATAAATCTCGAACCCATTGCTCTGGAATTTAACATACCCCGTAAGGTACAAATTTTGTACACCACGGGGTAGAAATTTTATGCACGACGGGGTAAGAATTTCGTACCTAGTGAGGGGTACAAATTTCCTAGATAAAGGGCGTTCGAGTTTCCTGGAGGCTTGCACTCTGGGGTCCGAGATATGCTATTGTGTTTACCTACTCTCACCTAACCACTCCACTATAAATATCCCCAAGTCACACTTCAAAGGGACTAGAAATTAGCTATTTGACATCTCTTGAGAACTCCAAGTAACCTCTTTGATGGTATCCATGCATTGAGGAAGAAAGGAAAAATTGACTTTTTCCCAATATTCATATATGACAAATATGACCTCAGAATACTTAAAAATGTTTGTAAAAGGACGTCATGAGATAGTCCTAAGCTTGTAACTCTTTATTGTTAATAAAATATCAGCGACTCTTCCAAAGTGGATGTAGGCCCCTCATGGGACAGAACCACTATAAATCTCTTGTGTTATTTACTGCTTTCTACACTTATATTTCCATGCAAAACTATAACTATTAAGTAATTAAGAATCTTGGGTGTTTAAGATATATTTTTCCATCAATAGGACTCCTCCATCATGTCTTCTGGAGTTCGCAACATCCAAACTTAAACCTGTAAAACTCAGTCTGACCCGAGCATAGCAAACACCAGGGTCAGTCTGGTGAACCAGAGCGAGGAAACTCACTAAGTTTATAGTTATTATCCAAGTGATTTTAAAGTCAAAACATTTCTTTTCGAAAGAAAAGGATAATCATAAGACTAATCCACACATAAATACAAATGGTTTTTACCTTACGATAATCTAAATCATTTTGAAATCATTTCTAATCTAATATTATAATTGTGTCCAAATGAAATAAATATCCATATAGCAGAACACTTGCATCTCACGCTCTACATAGATAGTATGCAATCAAAAACCATGGGCGCTTATTGAATAATGGATCCGACCATGAGAAGGTATGGAACTACCTGCTGATAGTGTATCTCTAGAGAGCAATAAAGAAGGAAATGGATTGAGTGACGATACACTTTCATTTTGTAATTTGTGAGGGGTGTGACAGTAAAAATTTGTCGTGAACACATTACCTTATTTTGTAATTTGTAAACTCTTTTGTATACCACATCAGATGTGAAGAGCTATGTGTTTATGTCTGAATTCCTATAAAAGGAATTAGATGCTATATGGATGTAACTAACAACACTTCTTGCTGCAATTACCTAATTATGTTGTAGGATAATAGACAGTCAAAAGTTGCATCATGATGATGAGGTTAATTAACAGGAAATGAGTATTTGTAATAACAGTTATTCTTGTAACATAAGACAGAGAGAACTATTGTAATATTTGATGATAAAATGTTTACAATACAATCCCTGTATTTATAACTGTAGAAAAGAGTAAATGGGCTTCAACCCATATGACTTATTCCATAATATAACTATTCCATCGACAGAGTATAATGTTTCACGACACTCCCCACAAAACCTAACAGTCGCTTAGGTTTTGATTTCCATCGAGAAAAATAACGCTTCCACTATGAACTTATTATCGATGAGAAGAAGATCACGCCACAACCCTTTAATATCTATCGAATCTAGACAAACTTGAGTTTTATACTTGAGTTTGTTTCTGAGTTGATGAGAAAAGTTCATGCCAACTTTAAACTGGAGCAAATTCAAGCAACATACTAAGATTTCTTTCAGATCTGAAGAGTATGGCTATGTAGTTGTGATTTGGCATCGACTTAGGGTTTACCATTAGGTTTGGCTTGGCGCTTTGATGTTGAATCATCTGCCGCTTTCTTTGCTTTTTCGATGCATAACTTGTTTTTGAGTCGATGAAGTTGGGTTTCGACATGGTCTTTGTTAGTATATCTGCAACTTGATATGCCGAAGGTATATGGTCTACATTTAGTTTTCCTTTGTCAACCTGCTCTACGACGAAGTAGATATCTAATTCCATGTGTTTTTTTCTTGAGTGAAGACAGGATTAGCAGTAAGCAATATTGCACTCATATTATTGCACCTTATAGAAGTTGTGTTGTTGGTGTTTATATTTAATTCACTACATAATGAATGAATCCACATTATCTCTACTGTATTTTAAGCTATACTCCTATAATATGCTTTAGTACTAAATCTAGATATTGTGGCTTGTTCCCTTCCACAACATGATATAGGATTTTTTTTCCCTAGAAATACAGTGCTAACTGGTTGATTTTCTGTCATGATGATCATCTTCCCAGTAAAAATATGCAGTGCACATTCCCAGTAAAAACACCATATAATACGTGTTTTGTTCTGTGATTTTTTACATTTTAAATGTTCAACAATAATTTCTTGCAACTCCGCCACACATGCCCGACCACTCATTCTGCTTGAGTGTATTGAATATATATCACCAATGGTTGGGAGCTGCCCACCATTTCCCAAAAAGGGACAATATCGATAGAATAAAGAAGGAAATGGATTTTCTTTAGATAAGCGATAATACACCCTAATTGGGAGCGACCAACTTAGCCATGTTGCCTGCTCGATTTTTGTCATTTCCCAGTTGAAGAGGCTTGTGGTTCACATTACATTTAGAACAATATATCACCATTCACTTTGAATTCTGCATTGTCAGATACGCCGAATCATTGATTGACATCCACAAAATTATTCTGGGCACTAAGCTTAGAGAAGGTGTCTTCTCCGCCACCAACAAAAATTCGTTTATAAAAATCAGCGTACGTGATTTTTTTGAAAATACTATGTCAGACTCCGTCTATACAAGTCATCCAAGAATAGGATGAACCGAAGGTACCCTCCAACCACATCCTAAGTACCACCATATAGATCAGTAGTGAGTCCTTGCAATCCATAAATTTCAACTACGACAGAACCCTGTGTATCTCCGGGTCGAATCAGAGATTTTAAGTGTTCTTTCATTTTATGAAGATCTACGGTTTTCGAATGCTCCATCTCGATCGTCATCTGATATCTTCCACATTTTTGTATTTGCTGGTCGGAATGGTATTCGAATACAAATTCGATCTCAATCTTTCCGTACCGACAATCATATAGGCCAAATTTGATAGTCGGTTATTTAACTATCAAATAAACAATCATTCAATAAAATAAAATCAATGGTTCGGTGTTCAGCATAAAATTGGCTTCTTTAATTAAAATAATTAATGAATGGTTGATTAAAACTTCTAAATCTTCTCAATAATTCGAACATAGCTTTTGTTTCTTATTTTAATATACGAATATTGTCAAAACCATTTTATATTAATACTTAGAAAAATAACTCAAAATTATATCCAATTACCATTTACTAGCATTTGAAAAACATTTGCTACAGTATTATCCACTATCTATAACTGGGAAATCAATTCAACTTATTTTTCATAAAACAACGTTACGTCATCTCTTTTGTTACATTACTTGAAAACATTAATTGACACTTATCTTTTAAAATAAACTTATTTTAATTCTCATCTCTTTATTTCATTTTACCTCAAAAATATTGTGATATTTTCAAAAAACTCTTTTATAATTGGAAACATTTCTATATTCCGATATTCATTAGTCCCTGATCGTAAATTGGTAGGAGAATATTTCCCTAAGTATCAACTCCGAAGACCAAAACCAACATAAGATTAACACTTAGAAAATCATTCAACTCAACCAATCTCTAGTTTGGTTCCAAATCTTTAATTTCTTATCTTAACTCCTTATCAACCCATATTATTCCACTTCTAATCCATTCAACCATTTCCCTCTTTTAAAATCTCGTTTCAATTCCATTTATTTCACTTAATTTAATTATTAAGTAATGTTAATTCAAAATCAATGCTTCAACTTCCTGTATCTTTTATAAATCTTGTTGATAAACTTAGGTTTAATATAAACAACTTTTTATATCGTTTTCTTCTTACTTAGTTCAAAATATTAAGTAACCATTTATTTCAAAACGTTGTATTTGCTTAAAATCTTCTTTATAACTTCATTTTTAAAAACTCAGGTTTTAATATGAAACCCGTTCATAACCTCTTTTCAAAACTCGACTGCATTCCATTACAAAATCGATTAATTACTTAAACAGATTTCATTTAAGAAGTGATTACTTAAATTATTATTAATTTTAGATAATAATTTACTTCATCACTAACTACTCTAGACGTAGTTAAATTGTTTATTACTAAAATAAATAGTAAATTTCTTTTTAATTTTTTTTTAAAATTAAACAACTATTTGTTAAACTATTCCATTAGATAAATCGACAATAACCTAATTTATTAATCAATCCCAATTAAAACTGTCAACTTAGTCAACTCAAAACACGGTTATTTCATTAACCAATTCCTATTTGTTCTTCCTTCAAATTAACTAATAATAAAATTAATTTAAATAACTCATTATATAATTAGTTTAAATCACTCCATTTAATTATCTCTTGAAAATAATTTATCTAATTATTAACTGTCAGGTTAATTTCTACTCACTTGCTTATAAATCTCATTATCATAAGAATTTTCTTTATACAACAATTCAATAATTACTTATAAACTTAAATATTAATAATAATAAATATTAATTTCCTTTTAATAAACTTTTATTCAAAATAATAGATTTAAAAATCTATCTTCAGTTATAAAATAAATTTTAAAACCTTATTTCTGTTGATTCACTTGACGGTAAATCAATATTTATAAAATGATATATTTTGAGGTTAAATGATGCCAATTCCCTAACCAAACATACCCATTGGTTAATAACAAACAACCGTTGAATTACGATTCAACAATAAACAAACAAATCGATCAATTAATCATATTATTTAAATAGTTCATATAATTGTAATATGAAAATAATAAATAAATTTGAGGAATTTAGTTGGATCCCTCCAACCTATTTTTCTCTGCATCCAAATACGTTACCTGAAATAATATGATTCAAATTAATAGAAATAATTTTAAACAATAAATATAACAGCAATTCAAGCATTTGTCTTTTAATATAATATGTTTATATTATTACAAACATAACCAACAAGGTAAGTTACCTCGTTTGGTAATAATCATTAAAATAATGATTAGATTTTCATTTAAAACAAATGAATGTTTTAAATCAACCAATTCATCCAATATACAGATAATATTCAGCACACAACAAACAATTATTAACCATAGCAGACAATATAAAAATCTACTTATATTAGATATAAGTGGGTTAAAACTGAGTGAGTTATACTCATTTTGATTTTATCCATTCATCGTCGAAGCGATTCGTTTATGGTTAAATTAACCAACATTTCCAGCTGCTTCTAAAACTGTTCAAACTGGTCCTAAAATATTGTGCTCATCACCACGACCCCATTGCAATTTGTGTTGTTCCATTCTGATCATCCAATAAAAAGTTATAAACATTATAAGATATATGATTTAATTATTCTATTAATTTCCTTAATTATTTTATTAGCTAACTTAATTACTCTGTTAAGGATAAACAAGCCGCCAAACCAATCCTTTTGCTTCAGACAAACTAGCCGATGTTTTCTCCTATCCAAAATGATTTCACCATGCCCATTTTTTAATTCCTTTCTCTATGTTATAACCAAATAGGCCCCATTAAAATTTATGCTTCCAAAAGAAATTGAGCCCAACTTTCATTTGGTTTGAAATCACGCAGGAGGCCGACTTCTATACTTTTCCAATGTTTAAACATACAGCCCGATTGTTATATGTATATATATATACATATATTCCATCTGATACCTTTACTGCTTCTCTGTTTCACCAAAAACTGCTGCCTTCATTTAAATCTTCCCCAAGATGCATTGTAAACACACGCTTCCCTTCGTTATGGCCAACTTTTGTTTATTCTTCCCAATTGTAACTGCTTTGTTCACTTCGTGAATATAGGTCATCGTTTTGCCCAAACTCCCAAACTTCCGACCGAAAATAGCAAGTAGCGCCGCCCCATTGTCCATTGGACCTAGATCAGAAGCCACCGATCTCATTGCCTGAGCGTCCCCGTCTAATGCCGTCAGTCTCGTACTTCCGCTTATCTTCTTTCATCTGCAGGAACCCATGGAAGGTGCCAACTTCGAGAGTAAATTCCTACCAAAACATCCTTTGCAACATATCGTGACCATCCAGACTGTTAAGCTTAGAGAGTTGAACCGTTTTGTAGTTGAGGACTTATCAACTTTGGTGCGTAGATTGATCGAAATTCGGGGAAAGAGAATACAATTTTCGTACATTCATTTGGGATATAACATATGGGACAGGTTTCGTCGAATTCCGACATCGTTTGTAAAAATCCCTTTATAACTCACGCGTGAATAAACATGCATTTAAATTGCATACGACCACAAAATAAATCCAATTAACTTGAAACTTGAAAATCTACAATAATTCATCACTACAGTTTTAATAAAATTAGTATCATTGAAAACCGAAGTCCTTTGAAAATCGATTATTCTATAATTCCAAATTAAATCGACAAAACGATTAAATGGAAATTGGGGCATTAATTATTCTCACAATCGAACGGTAAATCTGACTGATACAAAAATCGAAATCCAACAACAATTAACCAATACGAATCCAACGGCATAAGTTTTGCTACTTTCCAAGGCTATTTCCCAGAACACCATTTTATATGCAAAACAACAAAATTTCGGACACTAAAATACCTGATGTTCAAAAATTATGAACTACCTACCTATCTTGAGTCTAAAAATCAAAACGAATTCAATGGAATTCGTTTTGAATTTTAGTTTAATTATTATCTAAAGTTATACACAAAAACCCTTTTAAATTGAATTAAATTAATCGCTGTAATTTATAAATTATTCCATAGCGACTTTCTGAAATTTTGAATTGGACATAAATCACAATTTATAATATGAAATCTCCATATTTCTCTTTCATTAGAAAATTATAATCAATTAGATTCGGACGGTTCTTGTTTCAAAGAATTCAGACTGAAAATGGATTATGTATATTCAATTGAAATTTAAATCATAAATTACAAACTAGCACGATGTTACGATCCCGTTTATAATTTAAATATAAATTATCTGTGCGAACTTCGTTTTATAATGAATTCTATATTATAAATCTATTTCTAATTCCAAATAAATATCTAAAAAAACGTTGATCACCAAAAGTATAGGATGTAACATTCCTTCCCCCTTAAAAGAATTTCGTCCCCAAAGTTACTAAGGTGGGAAAAATGTTAAAACCCATTAACTTTCCCAAACTCCAATTTATTGTAAATTGAAAACCAATTCATTATTGTTAATAAAAATTTCAAAAATATCGGAAATTTTCTAGCATCTTGAATTTTCGGAAAAATTCGGTAGAGTCTTCCCTGTATATAGAGAGACTTCTGCAATATCGCAGGAACATATAATATGTATACATCAACCCACATGGTTGGAAAAAAAATTCAAGAACCAAATTTATATTTCTGCATAGGCGTACCTTATATAAGTTTTATTAAGCATACTATCTCGACTTACGTGCAATCTACGCAACCAAAATCAATCCCAAAGCCTTCAGGTACCTGTGCTTAACTCAATTCAACATGTAAGTGATAGTACATGAAATTTAAATAATATTTCAATCGTTAACTAGCATAACTATATAGATTTCCAAAATCAAACATGGAAACATCATTTATTTGCGAATAAAGGGTTAAATTAATTAATTTCAATTCATATGTGATTCCATTCAACTTTATTATATTGGAATTCATTCCTTAGTTTACAATTCATTGAACGCTTAATTAAACCATTGATGAATTATATCAAATCCATCTAATATACAATCAACAAACAATACACAATCAACTTAGCCAAACATTTAATTTATTTTCAACATCAATATTTACTTTGGTTATCTTTACTTTGGTTTACATACTTTAATATTGATCGATTAATATCCGATTGATTTCCATTTAATTATTATTAATTAAATTTTCAAATCTGAAATAACTTTTATTTAATTTTAATACCCATTCTAAAATTTAACCCAGCTTAACCAAGTTAAGTCACGTCTCCATATTCAGTTAACCAATTGAGTCTCAAATTAGTTGTTACTACCGAAATTATCTCCGTAACAGGCTGTTGGTGAAGGGGTAGCGGACTGCCGCAAGCACAAAGAAATCTTCCATAAGCGAAGGATGAGCATAAGGAAAACTGAAAGCATAAAGGAGCAATCCGAAAGTAATGCAACCTGTTTATACCAAAATTGGTCTAAACACCCAAGGTACTGAAACTGTACTTCACCAATACGGTAAGAAATGAATGCAACCATGTTTAATCATCAATTGAAAATGCAAAAAAGTAAAGTAGAGACGAGATTTAGAGTGGTTTAGCCATTAATTAGGCCTACGTCCACTGTGAAGGTGATTTCTAATCTTATAATGAGGATTACGAAATACATCAATTCTCTCTTTTCATACATCTCTGTATTCACTCGGCATACCCTCATTTATATATTTCAATCTTGGAATTACATAAGAGAATGGTAGAATTTGAGGAGAAGAAGGATGGATGGATGATTGAGAAGGAGGATGCCTTCTTTTTCCTTGATCACAAGTTTGTATTTGATGCCATGGCCGAATCAGTAGTTGAGGATAGAATTTAGCAGCCCTTCGTGGTTTCCAAGATTCCCTTTATGTTGGCAGCTGTGGTGTATTTATAGGTGAGCTCCCTTCAGAAAATGAATTGAAATCCGTTTATGTAGGATACGGATCGCTCATTCTATTAATTACAATCATGCCATCGGCTAGCTGTAGCCAGCTGTCCAGAGCTGTATTTGGTTGTCATGCGCCAACGACTCAACGAAGCGAGCATCTTGAATAGTTGTGCAGGTGTCTTTGGTTGATGTCCTTCGATTGTGGCTGTTTCTAGCATTTGACGAGTAGATATCTGACTTACTTGGCGGCGGAATGATGGAATGACCGATCATAGTTCCTTAATGTGGTTGTGTTTGATTTGAGCGAGCGAGGCGATGATCTTCATTAGTCTAGAGGCGACCGACTGAGATTTGCGACTTTGAAGTGTGAATGTGCTCTTTCTACGAGTTGGTATACGACCTACCAATAGGTTTCTGATTCGAGTGTCGAGTGATAGGAGTTGCAATTCATGAGCAGCTGTTAAATATACGTGCGACCTTGACTCATGTCTTAATGCGTGCGACCAAACTTTAATATTAGATCAAGCGTGCTCCGTTGTTGTGAGCGGCTTTACATAATGTACGATCCTTATCTTTATTGAGCCGCATTTCTCATAGCATATTGTGCCATCTTCTTCGGTCGTACTGGTCGATTTGATTTGTCTTGGGTTTTGCTCGGTGTAGTTGCGTCATATCCATTGCGAGCAATTTAAGTGCCTCAGATATGATTGTGCGCGATCGACCCTGATGGTGCTTGTTCCGTATCCTTTACTCAATGTGCATATGGATTTTTTTTGGGATTAACACTTCCCCCTCGAAGTCCATGATTTCTTTTAGTAAGGAATTACTGGCTTTGACATATTTGATCACACATTGCTTGGTAGATTTGTCGAGGGGTCGATCGTATAAAAATTGGGGATTGTTTCGTTGTAGGGGACTGGTATTGTCTCTCTCTATGAGCGAGAGGCTTGATGTATCTTTTTGGTTATTGTGCAAACAATTGAATTTTGGGATGCCAGCTGGAGCTTGATGGGACACTTTTTGTGTAATCGGGCACTTAAGCTGACATGGCAAGAATTCTCTAGATGTATGACTTTTAGTCTTCCTTTTACTTTTAACCTACTTCATTCCACTTTTATCTTTTTCGAGAAATCCTTTGGTCATAGCTGTGCTTCCTCGAGAGTTTTACCAGGTAGCCTATGTTTGACATTTCTGCCTTATTGTTTCTTCGAAAGGTTTTGGCTTTCTCATTCCATCATTTCGCCTAGTATTTGCAGCAACACCTGTTTATCTTGAGCAACGTACCATGATCTTTCTGGGTAAGTTTCTTTTTCTTTGTTTTGTTTTGTTTTGCTAGAATACTCATGCGTTCCCAAGTTAGGATGTTCCAAGCATGACCTGACCGTGCTGTGTATGAATTTGGGAGTCGGGCAATAGACAAATGTTTTGTGTAGCATAGATACCGTTTCTGTAATTATCTTTGAAGAATATGGATCATCTGTTGGTTTTCTTTTGAAACCTTGATGCTTGGTATTTATTTATAAATTGTTTGATGAAATGCCCCAGGGTTCTCTAGTTGAAATGTTTCTGTTTATGCCTGAGTCCGGCTAGGCTGTTTTCCTTTTTATGGTTGTTGCTTGAGTTCACACCGATCTCTTTCGAAATAGGTCATCCGAGGATGGAATTCTTCACATCTAAGAAGATTAGGAAAAAGTCGACAAGGAGGGCTGGTAGCAAAAAGATGCCCCCCAAGGCAAGGAGATCTTGGGTGCGACTGACACTCAAATCATTGTTTGTTGAATGAACTTCCTGACCCAGATATTCAGACTGCTCTTGGTCGTATGGCTTCTTCGTCCATCACTTTGGATCCTGCAACTGTCCTGGAGCCTCTTTCTGTTCCCAACCTTTGTCATCTTGAACTTGCTGAGGACTTTGTGGCTCAGTGTCCAGCTAGCTCGCGTTCCGGTGTGTATATAGACCCATCTAACAGATGGATTATTGCAGGTAAGATGGACGCCATGAAGGATTGTATATTGGCTGAGTTCAGTCAGTTGGAAGCACGTCCGCATCTGGTTGAAGGCCTTATCGCAACTGTCAGAGATTATATTGTGGAGCAAATTGGTGCCTGGCATTCTCTTGTCAAAGATCTTCATTGATCAAATAAAGAGAATTTTGAACCACTTCATGCCTTGGAAAGAGATAGGCTCAAACTTGTCGAGGCCCTTGAGCCTAGGGAGAGGATCATCTCGTACCTCATCTGAACACTGTGGCTTGCTAATGCTTTACCTGTTTTATTATTTTGGTTTTGATTTAGAGTGGTACTTTTAGTCTGGCTTGTGTATGTGGGAGCCAACCTCGCTTACTCTCATATGCTTAGGTTTGTGACTTTTATGGTTTGTTTCGGACCTCAACGCATTGTAGTTCTTATTATGTAACTCGTTTATTTTCGCGTGGGTCCGTCGCATGCTGCACCTTTATTTTCTATTTTACACTTTCGGCCGAGCGCTTTATTAATCGTTCAGTGGCTCTCGATTTTCTATTATTATTATTGGTGGGATTTAGTTATCTTTTGAAGTTTCTCGCTTATCGAAGGTTATTACGCATTTGTATTATTATAAGCGCGTTTGGTATCTTTTATTTAGTAGTATTCAACCCCGCGCCGGACTAACTTGGTAATCCAAGCCCTTCGGAGATTGGTTTTGAATACGCGCCCCCTGGGGAGGTCTTGGGTTATAGATTTTCGATCCATTCTAGGCCCTGTTTGATTGTTTTAGTTGTTCAAAAAGGTTCTAGAATGGATACCCCCTTACGGCTAGGATTTCTGACACCCGCTTTCGGTTAGGATTTCTGTTTTGCGCTGCTCCTTCCAGCATGTTTAATCCTTCCTCTTTTTTATGCTTCATCCCGAGGAGCGGACACTAATTCTTCTCATCGAGTTTTGACTCGGAAGGGATAAAATTCGTGTCCTTCACCTAACAAGGTGCCTCTCGTTTTTTCGGATTGGCAATTTTTCTATTTCGGGAAATGTCGGTTTTTCTGACTTTGTGCCTTGCCCTAGGAAACAGACACTGGTTCACCTCATTGAGTTTTTTTTCAAGTTGGGGAACCCGTGTCCAGCACCTAAGAAGGTGTTTCTTGTTGGGCTCAGCGATTTTATCCGTGGGACTTTAACCATGGGACTTTTTGAGTTGCTTTTATTCTAGCATTGAATCTTAGGAGGTGGACATCAATCCTTGCTACTGAATTTAACTCCGGTTTTAAGGAATTCATGTCCTGCATCTGAGAAGGCGCCTCTTTAGGATTAGCAATTTTATCCGATGGACAAATTTGGTAATATTCCTGTACTTTCAACGAAGCCTAGCGCCAGTCCTTTGCATGGATGTTTGCTAAGCATTCAGCATATTCCATAATGAGAGTTGTGGCCTTCCGACTTGTTGTCTGTCTTAGACTAGCTTGTCCTTGAGGTGATGTGTCTATCCATCCTGTTTGATCTTGCTTGATGTTCGCAATTCCCAAGATGCTTTGTTTAATGTATACCCTGGGATTTTCGTCACAGTCCAGCTGTGTATGGCGGATTGCTTTTTACCATGCCTACATTCCAAGAGATTGTTTTTCTTTTAGCATGGACCAATAAGTATGTTACTCAGGTAGACACATAATTAATTTTTGATGCATAAAGTTTTTGCGAGTAAACCGTTACTTAATACGAACATAGTGAATAATAAAGCAAGGTAAAACAATCTTAATAACAAGATAAAACCAGGGGAGTGAAGCAAAGTAATGAGAGCTCTAGTTTAATGCTCCATTATTGAGACATTAGTGACCAGACTTCTTGATGAGCTTCCTCTTTGGATTGGTTCAAGCCTTTTTCTTTTAAAGGCGTAATGCCCCTTGTTGGCGGAGAGTCGGGATAACTTTTATGATCTTGTACATACTGTTGCAAATGGTTTTTTCTGATTAACCCCTCGATCACTGACTTCAAGTGACTACATTCGTTGGTATCTTGCCCTGATTGTTTATGGAATTGGCAGAATCTTCCTGATTTCTTATCGACATCTTTGACCTGTCTTTGTTTCAAGATCGGATACCTTTCGGTGTTATTAGTTGCCATGAAGATATTTCCCACGGTATTGCTAAGGGGAGTGAACTCGGAGTTCTTGAAAAAGCGCAGCTTCTTTTTTGCTCTACTGTCTTCTCCTTCATTGCTCCTTTTTTGATTATCAAGGCTGCTTTGTGCATTTCCATTCTTCTCTATCTGCGCATTTTCACCTTCTATACTTGCATATTTTTCAGCTTTGTTGAGCAATTGTTCGAATATTCTTGGTTTCTTTTTCTTGATCCACCGCCCCAACTCGGTTTCTTTACATATGCCCCCCTTAAGAGCCATCATGATTAGGTCGGGTTCGAAATTCTTGACTTTAGCCACTGCCATATCAAAGCGAGTGAGAAAAGCTTTGATGGGCTCTCCTGGTCTTTGTTGTAGTCCACTTAGCTCTGTAACATCCCGAGTTTTGAGTACCTAGGATTTAAGCTGCTTATTGAATAGTTTAGCCAGGGGTCACGAAATTATCCACAGACTGTGGCGGCAGCTTTGCGAACCATAGATAAGCCACCCCATCTAGATTAGTTGGGACATATAAGCATTTGATTTCATCAGCAGCGCATGCCCCATTCATATATTGGTCATATTTATACAGAAATATATTAGGGTTGCTTGTCCCATCATAGGACTGTAATGATGGAGGTTCGAATCTTTGTAGGTATACAGTCTTCTTAACCCTTTCAATGAGCAGGGTTTTAGTTGGAAAGGACTCCCATTCTCTTCGATCATCCTTCTTCTTTAAACTTTCCTTCACAATTGCTCGTGCCATTCCTAAGATGTATTTCCGTTCCTTGCTTGGATCCATGGACTGACCGCCTTCTTCATTACCAAATTTTGATCTAGATGTGCCCTTGTGAACTAGGGTCAAGGAATTTGGGCATTATTTTGGAAGGGACGTCTTTATAGCAGTGGGACCGTCTTTCCGTTTCGTGATTGCGTCGTCAAAATGACTGCGCACAAATGCTTTATTCCCTTCATAATACAGGCTAGTGTGATGCCAACCCTCTGAATGGAATCCTGCTGTCTTGTGCTTGAAGCGGAGAATTGTGCTTCTGGCTCGCGATTTGATCGCGCTAGCGAGGAAAAAACGGCATTTAATGTGGCTTTTGCGGTGGCGGCTTGAATGGCGAGTATCGACTCGAGCTTCTTCATCATTGCATTGTTTGCAATAGTTATTTGACTTGTTAATCCTGTCATCGCCTCTTCCAATTACTTCCTGGTTACCGTTTCTTCAACTTTCGGCAACTCCTTCGCCCTGGAATCAGTGGCAGACGGCGTGATGGAGTTAACGCTTTTGTTGGGGCTGTTGACTTTGTCGGTGATTCCCCTTAGCATGTTCGTATTTCTAAGTACAGTTATTCTCAAAAAATCTTCTCAGATCTGAATGGGGAAAGAAGCTAACACAGCCCCACGGTGGGTGCCAAAATGTTTGCACCAAAATTAGTCTAAACACCCAAGGTACTGAAACTGTACTTCACCAATACGGTAAGAAATAAATGGAACCGCGTTTAATCAGCAATTGAAAATGAAAATGTGAAAAAGTAAAGTAGAGATGAGATTTAGAGTGGTTCAGCCGTTAATTAGGCCTATGTCCACTGTGAAGGTGATTCCCAATCTTATAATGAGGATTACAAAATACATCAATTCTCTATTTTCATACATCTCTGTATTCACTCAGCATACCTTCATTTATATATTTCAATCTTGGAATTACATAAGAGAATGGTAGAATTTGAGGAAAAGAAGGATGGATGAATGATTGAGAAGGAGGATGCCTTCGTTTTCCTTGATCACAAGATTGTATTTGACGCCATGGCCGAATCAGTAGTTGAGGATAGAATTTAGCAGCCCTTCGTGGTTTACAGGATTCCCTTTATATTGGCAGCGATGGTGTATTTATAGGTGAGCTCCCTTTGGAAAATGACCTAAAATCCATTTATGCAGGCTATGGATCGCTCATTTTATTAATTACAATCATGCCATCGGCTAGCTGTAGCCAGCTGTCCAGAGCTGTATTCGGTTGTCATGCGCGAGCGACTCAATGAAGCGAGCGTCTTGAATAGTTGTGCGGGTGACTTTAGTTGATGTCCTTCGGTTGTGGCTATTTCTGGCATTTGATGAGTAGATATCTGACTTACTTGATGGTGAAATGATGGAGCGACCGATCATAGTTCCTTAATGTGGTTGTGTTTGATTTGAGCGAGCGAGGAGACGATCTTCATTAGTCTAGAGGCGACCGACTGAGATTTGCGACTTTGAAGTGTGAATGTGCTCTTTCTAGGAGTTGGTATACGACCTACCAATAGGTTTCTGATTCGAGCATGGAGTGATAGGAATTGCAATTCATGAGAAGCTGTTAAATATACGTGCGACCTTGACTCCTGTCTTGATGCGTGCGACCGAAGTTTGATATTAGATCAAGCGTGCTCCGTTGTTGTGAGCGGCTTTACATAATGTACAATCCTTATCTTTATTGAGCCGCATTTCTCATAGCATATCGTGTCATCTTCTTTGGTCGTACTGGTCGATTTGATTTGTCTTGGGTTTTGCTCCGTGTAGTTGCGTCCTATCCATTACGAGCCGTTTAAGTGCCTCGGATATGATTGCGCGTGACCAACCCTGATGGTGCTTGTTCCGTATCCTTTACTCAATGTGCGTATGGATTTTTTAGGGATTAACACAATCGACACCATCATTGAAGATAATAACTCAAAACCTATGCAAAGATAGGATACTGGTTGGGTAGTTCCGACACAAAAGAAAGATAACAGAAGAACTCCAAAAACAGGAAGCCAACAAGGAGAAAGACCAATAATCCAATAAACCGGAACCAAGAAAGAAGAAAAGGCTATCGGTATTAAGTTGCTTAATACCGATACATCAAGAAGAAAAAGCATCGAAAGTACAAGGGAATCATCCGGGAGCCATTTACCGAGACCCCCAGTAGATGATTTCCGGAAGGTCGTTCTAACAAGCAACTAATAAAGAACTAGAAGCAACCTCCTAGAAAAGAAAGGATATGCTTCAGAAGCCTAACGATAGGCAAGCCGAAACACCCTAAAGAGAGACAAGCTATCCTCATAAATTTTCTTAGTGTCGATACCGAAAGGGGAGACGGACCCGACAACCTTTCACTTGAATCACAAAGGCAAGCTCCGCAAGGTGTTGATATTAAGACTGGAAGCCTGCGTCTGAAAGCCATTCGCACTGATAGACTCTCCCATACAAAGTGTACGAATAAGAAATCAAGAAAATAGTTTCGTAAACCAGAACCCGCCTCCCGAAAGCAAGAACCGATACCTCAAAGAGCCATGGGCCAAGCCTTTAGAATCTAAAGAAGATGCGGCCGAGAGCCAGGACTTCCGGAACCAAAGGAAAAAGCGGTCGATAGGGGGTATTACTGGCCCAGTAGCAAGAGGGGCCCCAAATTGTCTGTAAATAAGACCCCCAGGGTCTCATTTTCGACATGATTTTCTCATTCTTGTACTCTTTCCTCTAGAGCAAACCCTAATTACTAAATCAAATTGGGGATTTCGATTGTAATCACTTATGTATTTTAAATCAAAGATCAATAAAGAGTGAACCAATACTTAGTACATTTCCTTATGGATTTCTCATGTAATTTCTTAGCTATTGCTAGTGCAACATGTTGTTTGCCTTCTACATCCTTACGAGCTTTTACCCAAGCCTGAACCCTTCCCAAAGTCAGTGTAGAACCCCTTCCTACAAGTCATTTAGCCTTTATTGAGGGTTGTTCTTAGGAAACACTTATCCCAAGATAACTGTTGGTTCTCGAGTCGCTTAAGTGTGATGCTCACCCCTATTGAGGGTGGAGTAACTAATCTTTTGGGCTTAAAACCGTGATATCTAGGAAACGGTAAACTAACTCGAACTCGTGAAGGCTAAATAAGCCTATTTTCCCCTTAGGTCCACTTCCGTAGACATATCTCCGGTGTTGACGAAGAATATCGTTAAAATTTTGGCTCTAGAATGATGGCCTGAACCTTCGACCTTGTGATTAACCTTCCCTCATACCTAACTGCGTTGTTTCGTCCGAGGCTGGGCTAAGCTTTGAAGAAGCAAGACCATGGGCAAGAGGCCCCAACGAGAGTTTTCTGGATCTCAAATGGATATGTCAGGTATTACTGACCTAAGAGTGATGGAAGAACAAAGGTTAAGAATGGAAGCTCTACGAATAATTAAGCGGAAAAGGGAAGTAGAGCTATATGGTTCTAGTTATTGGAGCAGCAACCCTCCCTACATAAAACAAGCCTTAACCTTTTCTCTAAATGGCTCTACATCAAAGAATTATAACAACTTCTCTCCTATAAGGAAAGTTCTCCACAAAAAAATCGAAGGAATAACAATTGAGAAAGAAATAATAGATGATTTCAACCACTTCACTTCCAAATGGTCTAAAAGGGTCATTCTTCAATCTTGGCGTATCTGGGAAAGAGAAAACAAGAGTATGAATAGAGCAATAAGGTTCGGTAACATAAGTGCTAAGTGTCAACAACAAGAAACAAAGTTTACACCAAGGCTACCTAAAGGATACTACCTTACCATTTCAATGGAACATATCTATTTCCTAACCAAACACGAGCTTAATTATTCATCATCTACAAAAAATAAGCCCAAGTATGAAATGAAATTAGGAGGGCCTTATTGTCACTACCACATGATGAATGGACATAAGACTAACAACTACAGAATTCTCGAAGGGATGATCATTAAGTTCTTCAATCAGGACCAGCTACGGGAATTTGTAAAAGGTTCAAACTAAATCCAATAAAGATCCTTAGGAAAAGGATTGTCTATGTGACCTATGTTATAGAAACCCTCTCAAGAATCGAGATAACCAAAGACGGGTTGACCCACAAAGGGAAAAAAATTCTTGTCACCACCGAGTAGGTCAGGCAAAGCACCCCCTGGAGGGGGGTGGTGTGTAAGCCTTTCTTCATGCCAGAATCAGTAAGGGCCAGGTTAAAGCATTAAAAGCGAACGCCTATGACTCACACTAGAAATGGTCGTGACGAAGCATCTAGTTAGCATGCCCTGCCTCTGCTATGAACTAAGCACTGTCCTACATCTGCTCGTAGAAGAGCACGTCCTACCTCTGCTTATGTTCCGTGTTACCCACAAAAGGGAACGTTAACCCCTACCATCGCCTACGATGGTCAGGATAGGGCACCCTCTGGAGGGGGTGGAGTGTAAGCTTCTATCGCCGCCTATGATGGCCAGGGTAGGGCATCAAAAGAGTAAGCCTTAATTATGCGTCTACGATGGCCCGGATTAAGCATCAAAGACCTTATCACCACCTATAATGGTCAGGATAAGGCACCTCATAGAGGGAGGTCGGGTTAGTCCTTGGGCCCGGCTTGTGGATAAGCTAGGCAATCGCACCGGACGCACAAGCTTGGAGAGTGGCCAACAAAGCATGTACATCCTGTTCTTTGACGATAAAACTCCCAGAGAGTGGCTCAAGAAGCACGTACAACCTATGCTTCATAAATCAAACCCAAATGGGGTAACGAAACATTAATACCAGAGGCGGATCTCTGGTCTTCAATCCTTAAATGCCCGAATAAGGGTTGGTTCTGGGCTTCTATTAAACACCAGAAGGAGAATTCTGGTCTTCAATCTATTAAGTACCTTTTGGGTTACTTCGTAATTTATATCAAAATACCCAAATTGGGTAGGTTCGGAAGATCGACTATTGTCAAAAAGAGATATTTGATCTCCTTAATAATCCGATTCTAGTTGGGAGCCAGATTTCCATTACTATCAGAAGCAGATTCCTAGTCTCGCACCCAAATCCAGGGAGTAAAATCAAAATCCTATCACTATTAAGAGGTGATTTCCGGGAACCTACCCTTAATACCCTAATCTGGGTCGCGAAGCTCTAATCCTTAAGAATGGGATATACGATCAACCTAACAGCTAAAGCCTATTATCTAAAAGGCCTCCAATCAAGGACAAGAGCCTTCTGTATCGTTTAGGGAAGATACCTTAACACATACATTCGAAAAATTCATTATTCACTATGCTAAATACATATGCAATACATATCGTCACACAACACTAGAATACATATTCGGGCGGAAGCTCAAGTATCTGTCCTAAATTCCCTTCAATAAAGCCATGGGATAGGATTTTCTTTTTCGCAGAGAAAGGGACTCTTTGGGGATATCTGTCTTGCTAGAAAACTTTTACTAGCACCTGGAGTATACATGAACTACGTAATTATTTCATACTATCAATATCATGATGTCATTAACTTCAATAAGAATAAGTGATACTCTATGAACGTCTTTTAAGTCAATTTTTAATAAAGTACTTTAAGTTTGTGCACAATGCTACCATGAAATTATGAGAAGAGAACACTACAATCATAGGCCAAGGTCACATGATAAGTAACACCTTTATAAGTCGTAACTCCGTTCATAAGCACTATAACTATAGACCATTACATATGAAGTATAATACATCGAGAACTTCATATTCTTCATGATTGTTTAAAATGGATTTTGGAATGAGTGTGTCCCAAAAAGGAAAAGCATCCTAACTCTAATATCGGAGCTTATGTATAAACATTATTTAATTCTCAAAAGCATCATCACAGGTGCTTAGTATGGACTTCAGAATAAAAAACGACCTTCTTCACTTCATCCAAAATGTCGGTAGATGGGTCTAGTGAGGAATCAAATGAAATTCCAAAACCATCAGGTGTGTAAATCGGAGGACACTTGCGATAATCACACCTCTCCGACAGGTGGACTTCCATAACCCTGGGTTAGCTTTGATCAGTATGTATGGATCTCCCTTAAAAGTTGATCCTTTTCACCACCAAGGAAGTCAAGGCGGATCCAAAGGTATTGAATATATGACTTCTCATGGTCCCTTAAGAAGCAATATCATGCTAAAGGGGGGGACTCAATGAGGAAAGACTTCTCCCGATATTTTTTTCCAGCTTAACATAAGCCCTTAAGAAATCCCTAGAAAGCATACTTGAGTTAAACGACAGACTCTGAAGAAAATATCAAAAGATGAGAAGAAAGATAGTCCACTACATCATGAGTTAAACAAGTACATTCATTACAAACAACCCTCTTGCTCATACGAAATAGATCTTTTAAAGTCTTAGATCAAATCGATGCTTGTTAAACTTAAGTTTGTCTATAGATAATCCTCAGGGAATAGAGGTAACTCAGGGAAGGTTCCAACAGTCAACCGGATGAAGATCACACCACGCTTGTCTAAGAACCTTCTGTGGAGATGTCTAAGCTAGCCCCCGCTACAATCACCCAAAAAGGAAAATTTCAACATTGTTTCATATCTACTGTAAATTTGATACAAAAAGTCTACTAATATGTCCCTATCCTCAATTGACATCTAGAACAAAGTCATAAACTCGACATTTTCTCTTAAAAGCCTCTCGCATCGTAGGCAGACGGTTCTCAACCTAAGGGCAGCTTCTCCTTAAAATATAGTAATTTGGCGACATTTCTATCAAGAAGATAATATCTATTGGACAAGATTTTATATTCGTCTATTTGTTTGTTCAGCTCCCTAGTTAGGCGAATCATCTCCGACTAAGCCTTTTTAAGAGTAGAGTACCTAAAGCTTAATTTCCTCCTCTTTGCCTAAGCGGAAAAGGGGGAGGTGCCAATTATCGAAAAAAGATAAAAGAAGTATGAGTTATAAAGACTGTCGTATCTCAGTAGCAGAAGCAGAAACTCGGGAGGTCTTAACCAAGGAAGTACACTTGAATCCTAGATCTTTCCCTACCTTCCACACCCAGGAAGGATTGGGAGATTCAACCAAAGCAAGACCACCTTTGGTGGTCCCTATATTCTTGCCACATGCCTCATCTTGACCATTGAAAGTAGAGGAGGTGCAACCAGCATCAGCCAAATTACCACTATACTCTTCCCCATCCTCAACTAAATCTATGAATTTGGGATTATCACCATTAGCACTAATAGTCTTAGGTACCTCAATAAGAGCTCTTTCGTCATTGGCATGTGGTTCCTCAAAGGGAACATCTTCAGCAACAAAAAAATGCGGCTAATTGGTTTCCTCCATCATAGGAATTTCCTTTCTTCTCCTCACACAGGATATCTTGGACATAAATCTTTCCACTAAAGATGGATCGAGGGAAGAAAAGTTCAAATCCGGACATTTGTCCATGTTGTCGAGATCAAGAAGAAGGAAAGCGTCTTCGAAAGAGTTAACCATAATTTCGTCCAAAGTGGTATGGAGAAAGAACGAGATCCTCTGCTTAACATCATTCACCACTCTAACATAGTTGGCAAATAAAGTATCCTTCTTGCTAAATTCAATCTTGAGAGAACCATTCTCTTTTTCTAAAAGAGAATTTTGTTTTTGTAAAGAGAAGTAATGAGAATCAAGCAAAACAATATTTTCCTTGGATTTTTCAAAAGTCTCCTTTAAAGCCCTAACATCTTCAGCCATGGCCAAATGGGACTCCCTTTCCACGATATGTGAATTCTTCGCCTTTTTCAGAATTGACTCCAACTTACTTCGCTACGCAGCTAAACCTTCTATAGCAAGGAAAAGGGCATCATTTTTCTTCCTCAAAGACATGTTTTCTTCTTTAAACTGCCATATCTCTGGGGAAGGTTCAAAAGAATCATCTTGCGTCAAGAACCACCGCCTAATAACCTATAAAGAACACAATTGACATGGATAAGGCAATAGAAGGAAAAACAGGAAAACAAGAAAGATGAAAATTCATACCAGTAGGAGTTGTTCGACCAAAGCTTGACAACCACCGCTGAAGTCAGATGAAAAATCAATGTTGGAAAAAGAAGAAGAGGAAATAATCCGCCTAACTAATTCATTGAAACTATCGCCTCCAGGAGGGTTGACAAAGGTAGCTGGGGCAGTGTCCTCAGAAGAAGAAAAACCATTGCATAATGCAATTCATTAGAGACTTCGGAAGACTCGGCAAGATGAGTGTTCAAACAGAGGGACATCTTCAGGGAAATGGTCTCCGGGACATCAAAAACCGCATCGAAACAAAGGGATGGACCATCCGAATCTTTTAGTTTTTTCCGGGAGAGACTCTCATAAAGTCCTTTCCATAAGCTTCCTTTTTACATTTTCCCTAAATTTTGATAATGCATCATTAAGAGAAGAAACTCCAGCCCTTGGAACAAAAGAAAGGGAGCCAGTCTTGCTAGACTCGGTATGTATGTCCCCTAACATACAGTGAAGGAAAACTAAGCAAAACCTCAATTATGATTCCATTCTAAAAACCACATAAAGAGTGTACTTGGATTATCAAGAAATAGAGGAGCATTGGGGGAGAAAGAGGCATTTCTTCCCAGAGACAAAGAGAGATCGCTTTTGCTTAACAAGACCAAAGGTGGTTGCCCAATAATGGATTAACCGACCGACAACAGGGAGTGTCTCCGAAGGATAAAAGAAGCAATCAGTGAAGACCTGTTACCATATTGACTAAAGGCAGTGCCAAGAAGGTCCATTTCTTCCTTATCCGCAAAGCTTGGCAGTTTGGGAGCAACATCTACAAAGGCACATACAAATGGTAAAAAAGTGGGTGCTTTCAAACATGCTCGGAGCGTTGAAGCTTTCGGAAACGCAGGGAGGACGACACACAAAGAATAATTGGGTCTCCCGGTCTTTAAATCTTGTTGTCCCCTCCGACAATAGTTTCTTCGTGGAGTTCGCACGAAAGATCCGAGGGTTCGTGCCACTAAGTTTGGAAGGGTGGACTGGATAATCAAGCATAGAAGGGCTAAAAGAACCATTGCCCAATTCCAAGGATAACAATTCTAGGCCTAACAAATACACGTAAGTGTTTGGAGAGAGTTGAATGGGAGCAATCCCCTAATATTGCAGATATCGATGAAGGAAGCCAGGTAAGGGCAAGAATCCTCCATTCCATATGTGGAATATAGAATAGGCAAAATAGCCCTTCGGAGGGGAAGATATGGTGTCCATCTCATGAGGAGGAATAGCTTTAACACCCGAAATCCCAAAATCTTGCAGAACGGCGTTAACCTGCTCTTGAGAAGAAATCAAGGAATGCTTCTCGATAACGCGTCTTTCTAGTGGAGGGAGGGTCATTCATCAAAATACAGTTCCTATCAGGTTTGAAAGCAATATGTTTCTTCCCCATAATGCCAAGTATAATCTGTTCAAATTTTATACAACAAGATAAGAACAACACCCACAAGAGTAGGAACCTTATTATCCTGAATAGACCGCAATGGTAAAGGGACTATACCTTTAACGTCATCACAGAAACAAAATTAAGGTAAAAACATTAATTAAAACCACTAGGTAAATTAGGAATCGATTGCCAGGAACTGATAAATAGGAAGCTCTGATCAGTCTGTAGCAAGCGAAGCCGATAGTCACCACAGATCGAAAATAAATAACTGTATTTTGATTTTAAACATGGATGACTTACCGAGATACTTACTTAAAAATGATTGATGCTTTGCCGAGATAAAAATTTCAAGAAATGATGAAGAGAAGGAGCTAATAACGTAGAACCAGGAATACAAGAAGGAAGAAATAACTGATTAGTTCAAAAAGTTTGACTTTAAAAGTCGAAAATACCCCTTCACTACGGGGGAGGGGCAAATGTTACTACCGAAATTATCTCCGGAATAGGATGTCGGTGAACGAGTAGAGGACCGTTGCAAGCACAAAGAAATCTTCCGTAAGTGAAGGATAATCACAAGGAAAACCGAAAGCATAAAGGAGCAATCCGAAAGTCACGCAACCTACTTCAACATTGAAGAAAAGAACTCAAAACCTATGCAAAGTTAGGATACGGTATGGTAGTTTCGACATAAAAGAAAGATAACATAAGGACTCCCGAAATCGGAAGCCAATAAGGAGAAAGACCAATAATACAATTAATCAGGACCTAGAAGGATGAAAAGTCTATCGGTATAAAGTTGCTTAATACCGATATAACAAGAAGCAAAAGAATCAAAAGTACAAAAGAATCATCCAGGAGCAATTTACCAAGACCCCCAGTAGATGATTTCTGGAAAGCCGTTCAAATATGTAACTAACAAAGCACCAAAAGCAACCTCCTGAAGAAGAAAGAATACGCTTCAGAAGCCTACCAACAGGCGAGCCGAAACCCCCATAAGAGAAATGAGGTATTCACAGTAATTTGCTTAGTGTCGATACCACAGGGGTGACGGACCCGACAACCTTTCACTTGAATCACAAAAGAAAGCTCTGCAACATGTTGATATCAAGACCGAAAGCCTTACATCTAGAAGTCAAAACCATCTAAAAGCCATCTGCACCGACAAACTCCTAACCCATACAAATTGTACGAACAAGCACTCAAGAAAAGAGTTCTGCAAACTGGAACCCGCCTCCCGAAAGCAAGAACCGACAACTCAAAGAGCTATGGGCGCCAAGCCTTTAGGATCTAAAGAAGAAGCAGCCGAGAGCCAGGACCTCCAGAACTAAAAGAAAACACAGCCGACAGGGGGTATTGCTGGCCCAATAGCAAAAGGGACCCCAATTTGTCTATAAATAAGACCCTAGAGGTCTCATTTTCGAACACGATTTTCTCATTCTCATTCTTGTACTCTTTTCTCTAGAGTAAACCATAATTCCTAAATGAAATTGGGGATTTCAGTTGTAATCACTTGTGTCCTCTAAATCAATGATCAATAAAGAGTGAATCAACTAAGTACATTTCCTTATGGATTTCTCATGTAATTTCTTAGCTATTGCCAGTGCAATATCTTGTTTGGTTTCTACACGCTTACGAACTCTCTCCAGGACTGAACCCTTCCGCAAAGTCAGTGCGGAACCCCTTCTAACAAGCCATTTAGCCCTTATCAAGGGTTGTGCTTAGGGAACCCTTCTCCCAAGATAACTGTTGGTTCTCGAGTCGCTTAATCATGATGCTCATCCCATTTAGGATAGAGTAACTAATCTTTTGGGCTCTAAACCTTAATATCTAGGAAATGGTAAACTAACTCAAACTCACGAAGGCTTAATAAACCTATTTTCCCCTTAGGATTACTTCCATAGACCTATCTCCGGTGTTGACGAAAAATATCGTTAACATTAGTTTACACTTAAAAATCTATATTCTGGTTTCATTTCAAAAAATACTTCATTTACTAATTTAACGATGAAATTACCTTTTGCTATATTAAACCATTTCAAATTTTTAATCCAATTTTGAATTCAATTCAAATCAACCAAACACAACAAATATCTAATAATTTAATAAAATTATTTCTCTTCCATAAAAAAAAATACAATTTGGGTGAAATTATTTTATCTACCCTCTTTACAAAACAATATTGTGTCCATTTCCAGTTTAAAATTGAACCGATCAAATAACACAATAAAAAACATTTGTATACAAATTCTACAAATACGCACTCCTTTATGTGTATATACACACACATCCAAACTCAATCTAAGGTATTACTAACCCCATCTTTATCGAGTTACGACCTAGAGCCAAAGTATTACTAAACCTTATGCTCCGATACCATTGTAACGACCCGGGTTTATGTATTTTTGTCGAAATTTGGGCGTAAATTTCCCCGGATCATTACAACATGCATCGACC
Organism: Allium sativum; assembly: GCA_030737875.1. Lineage (NCBI taxonomy): Eukaryota > Viridiplantae > Streptophyta > Magnoliopsida > Asparagales > Amaryllidaceae > Allium > Allium sativum. Next base: position 526,044,241 of record CM060922.1, on the reverse strand, counting down.
CAAGGGTCGACCCATATAGGGCCTAGGTCGCCGAAAGATTGTTGCACCATTCTGAATTAATTATTTAATTTATTTATTTTAACTCAAACTTTAATTGATTATATCTTGTTCGTACTTAGTCCAATTTACGCAAATTAAAAGTCTATATGACTTAGAATTTCGTGACGAATGCAACGATGAAGTCCATTCTATCTAGTTTGGAATATTATTAATTAATATTCGTTTTATCGATCTTCTTAATATAATTATTGTTTATTAAAATTTGGGGTGTTACATTCTCCCTCCTTAAAGGATTTCGTCCCTGAAATCTCTAAGGCTAGAAGAATGTTATTAATGTTATTAACCATTACCTACACCCATCTACTCATCCATCAACCACTGGCATACATTGTCCTTAAAATTTCTAATTCTTGTATGAACATATACAAAGGTGTTTTGTATATGTCCCTAAGCTATTGCAGAAATCAGGTGGTCTATTGATTCAGTTGACCTCCTTAATACAATTCATATTTGAGCCATGTATCCAATATGTATGCAAAAGTGTCCTAATAATACATATAAATTCTATATGTGTGCATAAAACATTCACGAAAATGCAAGATCTGACTGATGATTCAACCATTTCCATGCATATTTTAAAGTAAATTAAAATGCACATACATCCCTATGCAATATGTAAGTGCTCTAGTTAAGTCGATCCCTAATCTAGTGTCTAGTGTGTGTATATGCGTCCACTACATCCACCAGCAAACACTTGAATCCACTTGCTACCATCAAACATAACATCTCTCAAACACATGTTTTCCGTCATTTCTATCATCTATAGGCTTCTACCTAAGAATCGAGATTCGAACAATAAGAAAAATAGATTCAAATTCAAAAGTTTAGAAAGTAATTAAGGATGTACTCTCAAAGAGAAACGGAAAAGAAGCACGAATCTTGTCTTCTGGTTTCTATGTTGCATCATCACAATCTTCTTCTTATTATATCTTAATCAGCTTAACCTCCTCATTTCGTAACGTCTTAATTTCTGATCCAAGTATTCAAGTAGGAAATTTTCTGACTGATGCCTCCTTCTCTATCTCTACATCCTCAAGGGTACTCGACTCTACTACCTTTGCGGAATCATGTAGACACTTCCTCAAGTGTGAAACATGGAACACATTGTGAACTCCCTCCGTTCTCTCTAGTATTCTAATCCGTAGGCTATCTTACCTATCCTCTCTACTATGAGGAATGGCCTTACAAACCTTAATACGAATTTCCCTACCGAGCCAAAGCGAACAACATTCCTCAAAGGTGACACCTTGATAAATACCATATCCCCTACCTCGTACTCTAATTTAGTCCTCCTCCGATCGGCATACGTCTTTTGTGTGTCTTGAGTTACTTTCATTTGTCTCCGAATCAAGTCTATATTCTTTGAAGTTTCTCTAACCATCTTAGGTCTAAGTATAAGTCTATCCGTAGACTCCCACCAACATGTAGGTAATTTGTAGGGTTGTCCATAAAGTGCCTTGATAGGAGCCATACCAATACTTGCCTGATAACGATTATTGTAGGTAAACTCTACCAATGGGAGATGCTCCTCCCAAATTCCTCCGAAGTCTAGGATACGCAGTCTCAATAGATCCCTGAGAACCCTATTGACCTACTCTGTCTGTCCATCTGTATGAGGGTGATAGGCGGTGCTAAGTCGTAACTATGTCTCTAATGCCCCCTTCAAGCTCCTCCAAAACCCACTCATAAAGATGGGGTCACGATCACTAACAATATTGGAGGGTACCCCATGAAGTTGGATGATCTCTCTAAGATATAACGATGCTAACCAAGTTGCCATCCTCTAGCTCTGGATTGGGATAAAGTGATCGATCTTAGTCAATTTTTCAACTATAACCCAAATACTGGTGCTACCCTTCCTCGATTTGGGCAAACCGTCTATAAAATCCGTACAGACGCTCTCCCACTCCACTGTGGTATGTCTAAGGGCTTAAGCAATCCACCAGGTTTCCTCTGTTCAGCCTTCACTTTCTAGTAAGTAAAACATCGGATACATAATCTATCATGTCCTTTTTCATTCCAGTCCAATGAAAAACTCTCTGTAAATCTGCACATCTTGTCACCACCCAGATGGATAGTCATCCAAGAGTGATGAGCCTCCTCTATAACTGATCTTAACAAATCATTAACTCTGGGAACATATAGCCATTCGTCTCGACGTAGCCGCCCTCTCTCATCCATAGAATGCCTAGCAAGGTAGCTAGAGGTCTCTACTCCATTGAGTTGATCGATGATATCCCTTAATTGCCGGTCCTTGCACTGAGTAGATCCAACGCGCGTAGGTTGAACCTTCAGCGATGCCAACAATCTAGTTGAAAAATCCGTGGATGGTCTAAAATCGAATGATGGGATAGACTCCAAGCTCTACCCCTCTACGAATAATGGACTCAAGGCCATCCTTTGTATACTCAATGCGTCTGCAACCACATTCCCTTTCCCTGGGGTATACTCTATGTCAAAGTCACAGGACGTAAGGAACTCTATCCAATGCTGTTGTCGCAAATTAAGATCTTTCTTCGAGAATAAGTACTTAAGCGACTTACGATCTTTATTAAGTTTAAACATCACTCCTACTAAATATTGTCTCTTAGACTTAAGTGCAAACACTGTTACCTCCAACTCCAAATCGTGGGTAGGGTAGTTTCTCTTATGTACCCTTAATTTCCTACTCCCATAGCAGACAACCCTACCTTCTTGCATCAACACTGCACCCAAATCTGTGCCATAAGCATCTGTGTAGACGGTACATGTCTTGGTACCATCAGGAGTAGTCAAAACAGAAGATGTGGCAAGAGCCTTATTCAATCTCAAGAATGCATCCTCGCAATCTATGTAACCCAAAAAAAAACTATGTTCTTCTTCATTAAACGGGTAAGCGGAGCTTAGATCTGTGCAAAGTCCGTAATGAACTTCCTATAATAACCCGCTAACCCCAGAAAACTCCTAACCTCTGTCGCATTCTTAGGGGCTTTGCAATCTTGAATTGCGACAAACTTAGCGGGGTCCACCGTTATTCCATCCTTTGAAATTAGGAAGCTTACTTCCTGCTTCCAGAAATGACACTTAGAAAACCTATCCTTCAACTGATGTGCTCGGAGGGTGCAGAGAACCTCTCCTAAGTGTATGGCATGCTCTTCCTCGCTCTTCGAGAAAACCAGGATATCATCAACAAAAGGCATAAAAGGCCACTCAAAGAATCCGTTGAAAGTCCTGAAAGCAATCTTGTCTATGCTGTCATCTGCTACCCTAGACTGATGAAAACCTGTAGTTAGATCCAACTGTGAAAAAACCGAAGCACCAACTAATTGGTCAAACAAATCATCTATCCGTGGAAGTGGGCGTACATTCTTCTTGGTGAGATTATTTAACTCCCTATAGTCAACGCATATACAAAGAGAGACATCTTCCTTATTCAGAAAAACGAATGGTGTCCACCACTTGGAGATGCTCCGTCTAACGAATCCTTTCACGAATAACTCACCAACTTGCTTACTTCGCTCCCTCCTCTCTCTAGGATCCATTTGGCGCACTGGTAAAGCCACAGGCTTTGCATTCTCCACCAAGTATATCCAGAAATCTATCTCTTCCCTGGGAGGTAATCCTCTCATCTCATCGAACACGTTCGGAAAGTATATGACTATGGGTACCCAACTGAGATTGTTAACATCAACATCTAAAAAATCTAGGAAGCTGAACAAAACTGTCCCATGTGTGTCACAAGAAATCTCGAGAGGTCAACCGTGGCATGTCAAAATCCTCACAGCTTTCCTCTCACAATCGAGGATGGCACCATACATAGCTAACCAAAACATCCTTAGAAACAACCCATAAAACCCAGGACATAAGCGTTACACTCAAACTCGATGCCCAAAAAAAGATCCAAACCCTTACATATCATAGGCAGGTGAGTTGTACCTCCTATGGGGTTTGAGACCACTACCGGATGAGAAACTATATTAGTATTGAGGGGCAAACTAGTAACAATAGAATTGGATATGAAAGAATGAGAAGCACCAGAATCGAACAAAGTTATAAAAAAAGAGTAATAAGAGAAATCAAACCTTCTGCGGTGACTTTTCTACCACTACAACAAAATGACCCTTCAATAGCATTTAAAAAAAATGCTATAAAAGGCTATTATGGCGTTTTTATAAACGTTGTATATCAATAAACTAAGATATACAATAACAAAATAAACACGCTATAACAAACATGATATTAACAAGAACTTTTTATAGCGTTTTGAACACTCTAAAAAAGGTCATATTCACAGCATATTTAACTGCTATAAAAACATTTTTTTATAATGACTTACAAACGTACAACAAGCAAAAAAGGCTATTAATTCCAGTAACAACATTTAGAAACGTTGTTAAATCCTATAAAATCATTTCATAAATGCTGTTACATCCTCTAGCAGTGTTTTTGAAACGCTGTTAAAACTTTTAACTGCACGCTATTAAAAATTATTTTTGCACCGTGTACATAACCATTATCACACTATAATCGATAGATTTACATAAACACAATATATCATTTTACAAAATCATATAAATCTCATTAAACCAAAATTAACGAACCATTCAACTTCCATCTAAAATAATTCATTGTATGTTATAATATTTAATGAACATTACACTAGAAGTGTAAATGATACAAGTGATAAAGATCATACTACATACGAGGATTAAGTATGCAAACCAAAAAAATGTTACTTTAAAAGAACTTCAAATCCTTAATACACTGCAGCATATTGTTATTTGTATGCACCATAGATGGGTTTGTACCTATGAATTTTTTTCAACAATTAGCAATTATAACTTGTATATGTGTTTGTGACTTAATTATATAAACTTGATTAATTTAGTTAAGTTTTATAAAACTTAGTTCATTTATGTGTGTGTGTGTGACTTAATTATATAAACTTGATTAAATTAGTTAAACTTAGTTCATTTATAGTGTGTGTGAGCGCCAAAACTTCCGGTGGTGGCACTACAACAAAAACAACATACTACAACTTTAATTTTACAATGATGGAAAAAGCACCGTTGTAATAAATGTTTTTACAACTATCAGTTCCCTAAAGTTGTAATTAACATATTTTTAACAACTTTTTTATTTTTTTCTGTTGTAATAGATGCCTATTACAACATTTCTTTTTTGCCTATTGTAACAGATGTTTAATTTTAACAACTTTTATTTTTTACCTATTATAATAGATGTCTATTACAAGCTTTTATTTTTAAATAATAATAATTAATATTAAATTATAATCAGTACTAAATAATAATTATTAAATTTAAATATGAAATAACCAATATTGATAATTAAAATTAAACAATTAATTATGGATATAATAATAATAACTAATAAATAGTATTAATAATTTTAAATATGAATAACTAATAAATAGGCTAGTAACATATGCATGGAAATTAACTTTTAATAATTAATATTCAATTATAACATATATATTATAATAACTTACAATAATAGTTAATAATTAGGTAGTAATAACTAATATTAATAATTAATAAATATTTAGTAATTAGCTGTTGATTCATAATTTTTTTAAATAATACATAAATATTAATTAATTATTTAATGATTAAAAAATCAGTAATTAATAAGTAATAAATAAATATTTAATATTTAATTAATGATTGAAAGTTAACAAATAATCATTAGTAACTACTATTAAATAAAATAATTAATAGAAAGTGAATTTCAAAGCTATCCTAAGATTTAGAAATAAATTTTCTGCTAATAATTACAGTGTTTCTGCGCTCCTATTCCATCTAAATTTTCATTTCCCGCTAGCCTGGTTTCTTTTTGATTTTCAACTACTGCTTTTCTCGCCTATGCAGCCCTAAATTCCCAATCCCACCATAGTAAAATCCCTCTCGCACTGTTCCAGATCTAGTCTTTCATCCACTCATTTCTTCCCTTTCGCACTGCACTATGTGTTCAGCCGCCACCATGCCCTTAACCTTAAACCTAATTACCTTTGCTCCGTCTTTCTACATACCAACCCCTTCGCTATCACTTTCCTTCTCTCACGTGAAGTCTACCTCAGTCGCCCTTATTCTCTCTTCCTCTATTGATAACGCTGAATCTCCCTCTCTCTTTTCACTGTGTTTCCCTTCTCCATGTCAAGTTTTGTTTCTATCTTAACCATTTTTGCTCTCCTAACAGCTAGCCTCTCCTCTCCCTCTGTTCATCCCTGTGTGGCAGACCATTCATGGAGTGTGGATTAGTTTAGTTACTATACGATTTGCTCCCTACGCTAGTGCTTGCAGATCTAGTTCGGTATTTGCAGTTTCTTTGGCTTTGAGTGTTACCTATTATGTTAATTATTACATAGATGGTTTGATAGCATGTTTGTTCTTGATAATTTGTATATGGTTTCATGGCATTTTTCACAAATTTTCCATTTTTCTATGTTAATGTCTAATTATAATCCTTTTTCATATCGTTGGCTCATTTATACTTCTTTTTTTTTTGGTTTTATAAGGTTGCAAGTTTAGGGAAGCATGAAAATATGATTTAAAAAGTAATTGAAGGTCGGCTAAAGAAATAATGTGAAGACGTTGTATTATTGGAACGGAAGTACATTATGGATGATGGTGTAAAGATTCAGGTAACTTGTACATGAATTTTGATGGGCTCTATTATTGCAAAATTGTTTTTATAATTACATAGTATCACTTTATATTTCCATTCCCCTGTCTTGTTTGGCCTATTAATACGCTTTCACTAAACAAGTGCAACGATTCCTTTAGGAAGGCAATATTGTTATTTGTTAGAAGTAATATGCACCAAAATCAATAAATCAGTCATCTCAACCTTCAAATATGAACCTCCTGTACAGTGTGTAAGGCAGCTTTGGTAATCTAGCTTCAAATATGAGTCTTTTATGTAGTCATGTTTTGTAATCTAGATAGGGTTCCTTCATGAACTACCAGAAACAGTGCTTTATCTCAAGCTTGCATGATACACATATCGCTGCACTTTGCAATAATGCTGCTCAACTGCTTTGTACTTTTAGCATTAACACCCCACTTTTAACTTGTGGAACCATAAGGCCAACAACAATTAAACCATGTTCTCTAGCAAGTAGCAACTCTAATTGCTGTATGACTGCAAATCTGTTCCATTTTCCCACTTCGGTCAGGAATTGTAACTGCTAAACCAATATCGAAACACAGGTGACTAGATTCTCCAAAACTTTTGCACCTTAACCCCATGTTATTACATGTGATGTAATCAAATGGATGGTACAATAGGAATAACTACTCCAAATGTCTTCAATTAATCATCCTCGTGTCAAAGAAAATCATAGTATTTATACCGTATAGTTCAGTTTCAATGGTCCTAGGAAATTCAATGATATTTCTGGATCGAACACTTACTCTATAACAATCTTTAAGAACCCACTTTGTTTAATATTTATACGAAGATTTTATAAGCCATGGGGAAAAAGTTTTTTTTTTTCTATTTACAAGTGAGAAGCCAACAACAACAACTTAGTTGCTGCTTCGTTTACCTTACGAAAACAAAACCATACGCGATTTAATATAAAACAAAGTGGGCCAACGTTTTAATATTAATATTATTACTATCTAGTTGACGGAAATGTGTTATTTTCAATCAGACTTGGTTCATTTTAAGTTTTTTCGGTCTTGTTACCTGGATGTTTTTTGAGTGCATGAACTTTATCTTGTGATGTTTTGTCATTATGTGTCAAGAGTTAGTTTTTTTGATTCACTCCAGAGAAAGACTTACTAGCATAGATCGATGAAGTGAAGCAGTAAAAGCCCACTTTGTTAGTAATCTTGGTTACAGTATGCTGTGTGCTTTTGTTGATAGTTTGAATAAACCATATAGCAGTATCAATAACTATAAAAAAAAGAAAAAAATTGTGGAAGTTAAGTTGTCTGATAAACCCTTTTTGTTGAAGATTCTAAAAATCTTTACCTAAATTATTACTTTATGTTTCTATAGGATACACCGATGAAGGTATTTGAGAAAGTCATAGAAAGTAGGTTTGATCGGCGTTCAACATTCATGGCTCTAGGTGGCGGATTGATAAGCGATTTGTGTGGATTTACTACTGCCGCTTTTCTTCATGGTGTTAATTTCATTCAAATTCCAACAACTATGTTGGCTCAGGTGTGTTCTATTTGGACGGATGACTTTAAAAGGTTACTTGTTTCTTTTTAAATGCATGGAAAAAAGAGAAGACGTATGCAAATGAGCTTTGTAGATTTCATAGGACAATAAGCTTTGTAATTGGATTAAAGGCTTTCAGAGGCAAATAAGGACAGTTGTAATTTTATTTTTATGTGTTATATGATTTATAATTTGTACTCTAGATATAAAGTTGTTATTTTTATCAATGAATGTATTATGATGCCTTCAAACTTACATCTATTTCTTATGTTATTTATCTATTTATTGTGGCACATATAAAATATATATAGATTCTTATGCATATAATTTGTGGATGTATTACAATTGTAAAATAAAACTTGTAATAAAATATATCGTAACAGTTATAAATAATTGTAAAAATTATAATAACAACGATGCATAACGGTTGTAATAAAGTTTATTACAACAGTGGAAAAAGTTGTAAAATATACATATTACAACGGTGTTGCAATGCTGCAAAATAGTTGTAAAATATTTTAGTCTATTACAACTTCTTAATACACGATGGTTAGCCCAACGGTGTAGAATGTGTATTACAACGGTTTTCCACCGTTGTAATATGATCATTTTGTTGTAATGTGAATCATTCTCCAATCATATTAATTTATCTTATTTACACAAATTCTAGTTAATGGACCTGACTCACTTGAACACCTGCGTCAAGAACACTTGTCACCTGAAAGACAAAGAGAGAGGTTATGCATACGTCAAGAACACCTGCTTCACTTGAACAGTAACCGCAAACATTATTAATGCAAGATTCTGCATTTTGTTATGCATGGTATAAACAAAGTACATTAGCTCACACGAGCATATAGTCCTAATATTGTGCATATTTGACGTTTATTGGTTCCAATATAACCAAAATATATAACTGTAAAACAATTTTAAAGTATAACCTTGACCAAACTAAGAATAACCAATTTGAGTTGTTTTGATTAAGCTCCCCCATACCACCATGCATATTAAAAGTTGATCCAAATCCGAAACTTGCATTCATGTTGCTTCGTTGAGTAGCAAATGAAGGGTCAATCACACTCATAACTAGACAACGTTAAATTTACCGGTAGAGAACGCACAATTGCTTAAAAATACATACCTTCCTCTAACCGTCTCTTTACAAAAAATGTAAACTGATTCATAGGACCAATTCACATTGTATAATAAGGGAAGAAAACTGCAGTCCATGGAATATCAGAGATAATGGACACATCACATGCAATATCTGTGTAACAACCCGAAAATCTGGGCCAGTTTAAAAATTTTATTTTGACAATTTTAACGAATTTTGATTATTTAAAAAGAATTATTTTAAATAATATCGACGAGAAATTTATTTTGAATAGAATTCGAACGAATATATTTATATAGTTCGTCGTTAGAATATAAATATTTATTTTAAATTATAAAAGGAATTGAAAATGGCGCGGTAGTTCGATAATTCGATTTCAAACTTCAACTGAATATACCGGTTGCAAAATAAACCGGATTTTAGTGAAACCAAAAATAATAGGATCTATTTGATAAAATCTTTCCAACGAATCCGAAAAATCAAAATTTCATAGCGGGGATAAAAAGATATGTCCAGTTGAAAATTCTGAATAGTCGCTATGGAATTCAAGCCCTTAAAAATGGAAATTTTGCAAACGACCTCGGATTTCGATGAAATCACTTTTGTTGGATCCGTGATGTCAAGTGATTGCTAGGTTTCAAATTTCATAATTTTTCGAATCAATATGTGAGCGTGGCAAAGGAAAACGCGTTTGACCAGTTTCAGTTGATTTTAATCGACTGGAAAATGGCCATTTTTCAAACGGTCTCAGAATTTGACGAAACTAGTTTTGTTAGGACCGTATCGTCAATACGAAGCTAGAAAATATTTTTCGGGAATTTTTCGAGTTAGTATGTGGCCCCGGTAATTTGAAATGTATGTTCGAATTGAATATATAAAGATTTATGTTTTAAATTCAACGAAAACTGAACGAAACAGTCGAATTGGCTTATCTGACATATCCCATTGTGTTCGAAATGAGGGTAATCGGCTAGGGGTGATAGTCGTTGGGTTTGATTTGGAGTTCGCAATGAAATTTGTGAATTAAAATAATAAATATATATATAATATATTGGTCAAATGGGGTCAAAACCCTTATTTCATTTTAGTTCCGGTCAAACATTAAACCGCCGCCAGCGATTATCAATGGCCAGAACGCACCAAATTTCCTTCCTCCAATCCTTCAAATCCACTAACCAATCGACAAATCTCCAACTGCAAACATGTTCATCATCGAGAGATACTCCTTCTCAACGGTTAAGATCCGGTTTATCGTTGTTTATCGCATGAATTACTGGCTCGAAGGCCCGCTGTTCGAGGCCGTTCATGCGGCGCTGGAAGGGTTCTAGCCCGACGCTACAGCCGGCGGTGGGCAAGGGCGAGATGCCCTTCGAAGTCGTGGGTTTGGATCTGAGGTCAGTGCCTCGGTGAACATTGCGGTGGGCGGTTTTTCCTTCAGCGTGAATGGGTTAATTCGATGTGTGCCTGTACGTGAATACGAAGAGGAAGATGAGGATTAACGGCAGGCGATTTCCTCCTGCGTGCAAATGGGTTTCACGATGAACAGCTATTCGATGAGGAAGATGAAAAAAAACAACAGTAAGCTAATATTCTCTTTGTAATATGTTTATTTAATTTAGTAAATAACCATGTATAAAAATCAGTTTGAAAATATAAACATATAGGATTTTGAAAATATAGATATCTTTGTTTGAAAATATAAAATATACTTTGCTTTTCAAAATATAAAATTTTAGCATTTTTATTTAAAGGCAAAATTAGTATGGTTTAAAAATAAAATTAGTTTTCAAAATAGAATTGTTTTTCCAAATAAGAATAGCATTGTTAGTAAAAGTGTCTTTGTTTAGAAAGTAAAAATTCGATTTTTATATATTGAATAGCGAAGTAAAAATTCGATTTTTACATATTGAATAGCAAAGTAAAAATTCGATTTTTATATATTGAATAGCGAAGTAAAAATTCGATTTTAACATATGTAGAGAATACGGGCAACGAAGGTGACAAAAGGCGAGAACGATGAAGATTTCTATCAATGAAGTGTCATGAAGTTGGGATAGCTTTCGGTGAGAACTCCTCACCTTTATTTTATTTTATTTCTAGTTAAATTATATACTAGGATGCAGACGGTGTTTAGTAGCACCCGACACAATCGTCCACAGACCATGGACTTGTTTGTTTGGTTGTGTAGTTGGTTAGATTATTTGGTTTGAATTGAATTGTTTGGTGAAATGGAATGGATTTGATTGATGTGTGAATGGCGTGGGCCTTCACTAGACCGGGGATAAGGCTAGGCCTCGTCCCGTTTCTAGTATCATGCCGTTATGCCGCCGAAATTTTCTAAAATAAGTTAGAAAAATAAAATATCATTTTATTGGGTAAATGAACTAAAAATTAATGTGTTGAAAGAAAATAAAATATTTATATAGTTAAAAATATTTTATCGTTAAAAATATAATTTTTAACGTGAATGTGAATAAATAAATATCTATAAACAAATCGGCCGATTTGTTTATATACACTGATTTGACTGATATTGATTGGGTCGATAAATTTTACACATCGCCCAACTGCACAAATAAAATCTGCGTTTGATTGTTTGAAACCCCACAAGGGTATTGGGATAAAATACGGCATACACTAATCCCAATAATTAGTTGTATGTCGATCGATTGATTGACAGGCTGTTATAAGCGTTAGATATCTATATTTGATGCTTATACAGTGTAGTGCACTTTGGTTGATGGTTGATTATCTATCGTTGATATTATATACATGCATTGTATGGAATCCATATAATTAACTTTACATGGTAATTGATTGGGCCTCATTCCAATTTAGGAAATAAAGAATATTATAAAATAAAGTTTCATGTGTTGCCTGTACTCATCCGTTGAGATTAGTCATGTGTTGAACGAAATATTTTAACAAAAATAGTCACACGTGGACAGTACTCATTCGTTGAGATTAGTCGTGTGTTGACAAAAATAAATATTCATTTGTTGAATAGAATAAAGGAATTATTGAAATATATAAAGCCGTATTGATTAGAGATGCGCTATTTTGACGCGAACGATTTTTATATCGATTATATTCGTTTTTAAATTTGAATTGAATCGAATAGAAAACCAATTTGAATTGAATCGAATAGAAAACCAATTTGAATTGAATTGAATAGAAAACGAATTTGATTTGAATTGAATATATAACGAATTTGATTTGAATTGAATATATAACGAATTTGATTTGAATAGAAAACGAATTGAATTCGAATTGAATATAAAACGAATTTGATTTCAATTGAATATATAACGAATTTGATTTGAATTGAATAGAAAACGAATTGAATATAAAACGAATTCGATTTCAATTGAATATATAACGAATTTGATTTGAATTGAATAGAAAATGAATTGAATTCGAATTGAATATAAAACGAATTTGATTTCAATTGAATATATAACGAATTTGATTTGAATTGAATAGAAAACGAATTGAATATAAAACGAATTTGATTTCAATTGAATATATAACAAATTTGATTTCAATTGAATAGAAAACGAATTTGATTTGAATTGAATAGAAAACGAATTGAATTCGAATTGAATATAAAACGAATTTGATTTCAATTGAATATATAACGAATTTGATTTGAATTGAATTGAATAGAAAACGAATTGAATATAAAACGAATTTGATTTCAATTGAATATATAACAAATTTGATTTCAATTAAATAGAAAACGAATTTGATTTGAATTGAATAGAAAACGAATTGAATTCGAATTGAATTCGAATTGAATATAAAACGAATTTGATTTCAATTGAATATATAACGAATTTGATTTGAATTGAATAGAAAACGAATTGAATTCGAATTGAATAGAAAACGAATTCGATTTCAATTGAATATAAAACGAATTCGATTTCAATTGAATATAAAACGAATTTGATTTCAATTGAATATATAACGAATTTGATTTGAATTGAATAGAAAACGAATTTGATTTGAATTGAAATCAAATAGAAATGAAAGTAAAGGATTTATAATAGAAAATTCAATTTTGATTTGAATTTGAAATGGAGGTTGAAATTGTTTTTGAAACGAATTTAAAACTATTTATAAAATTCGTTTTAAATAGAAATCGACGAAATATATATTATATTATATATATAATATAATGGCCTGAATAGAACGCGCTGCGCCGCGGTAGTTCGTAAATTTCGACCATTGACTTCGAATGGATATTACGGGAGATCCGACCGTCGGATTCTCCTAAAACCGGAACCGTTGGGTTCGTATCGAAAAGAGCTTTCTAACGAATATTAGAAATTTGAAATCTAACGGTTGGATTTGGAGATACGTCCAAATCAAATTTGGAAAAGGTCGCTGTAAGTGCAGTTCGATGGCCGTTGATGGAAATCGACTGTACGGGCCTTGATAAAATTATTAAAAATAGTAATAATTAGTGTAAAATCATAAGAAATGATTTGGGAAAAATTGGGATGAAAAACTCCATATTTGAAAAGATAAAAATAGATTTTTATCGAAATGAACTAGTTTTGAACAGAAATTAAAACCCATTTATTTTTAAATAAATAAATTGGATTTGAATTGGGTTTAAATAGAATTGATTCATGGGTTTATCGTGAACTGTGTTTTAAATAACACTAGTTCTTTAACCCGATAATAAATAGAATGTGATTTGGGTTTATCGTGAACTGTGTTTTAAATGACACTAGTTCTTTAACCCAGTAAAAAGAGTTTTAATGAATCTTGTGGATTGATAATTTAAATTATCAACTTTAGAAAATGAGCGAGAATGGAGTATCACCAGTTTTGCTCCAAAGCGATAGTTAAATCTTTAATCGGATTTGAACGTGAAATGGTAATTAATTTTACCGATAACACTGTGGTGTTAAATATGGAGTATTACCACTTTTTCTTCATGGGATGAATAGGTTGGGATTGGGAAATAAATTAAATAATTACTTCGGTATGATTCGCTAATCTCGACTAGTTTGGAAAACCATAATTTGGTTTGAAATGACATCCAAAGGAAGATTAAAGGATAAATTTTAAAGAATTTATCTTGGATAAAATTAATGGGAACCTTTCCCTAAGAATTGAAATTTAGAAACTAGCTGAAGGTTAGTTAAGAAGAATGGTTTCCTGGATATTGATTTGATGTTGGTTTCGGCCTTCGGGGTTAATATTTGGGGAATTGCTCTCTTACTGATTTACGGTTAGTAACTAATGAATTGGAATGAGGCGTATGTTGTGTTTGTGTAACATTTATTTTTAATATACGCGGGTTGTTCGGAAAGGCCGGGTTTATACCCATTCTGAATAACCAATTCGACGATATGTCGAAGATGAAGACGGTGGTTGAAGACCGGAAGTCTTCCCATCGTTGGGATAATTACAGATGATCCTGATTGGGCTGTACATCCAAGAGGATGGAAATAGTTGGTGGTCGTCCAGACGTACTTGGAGATGGATGGATATGCGAGGAAAGTGCCTCCGGTTTCGTTCAGACCCAGAACGAACTTGTAAATGGATGGTGTGTCTGACATTGTATTCCTTTATATTGTATTCGTTGATCTCTGCTAAATATATATCTATTTGGCGGCGGAGAATTTATTCTCTTGCTTAACGCCCTTCTCTGAGACATACGAGCTCAGAGGTTATATATTGGCAGAAATCCGTGGTACGATATGGATTGATAGTGTGGCATGCTAAGATGCAGTGATCCAGACTTTTGTTGAAAAGCAGAGTTTGGTGGATGATGATCAAAGCGCAGCTGATATAGCATGGCTTTGTGTATAGCATTGATTCGCGAGCCTCACATCCCGGTATGGTGGTAAACTGATGGTTTGATCAGTATGCTTTTTAGTGGATGGGCACCTTAGTGGTGTCGTGGGTTCGGTCGACCGAGATGAGCTTAGTGCTCAGGGATATATAGAGTAGGCGGTGTTTTCTCTCGCTGGGACGTAAGCCGCGGTGGTACTCTGGTCCCAAATGTGCGGATGTGCAGACGGTGTTTTCTCTTGTTGGGACGTAAGCCGTGGGGAATTGCATTACGCGATCGATCTTTCGAATCAGGAGCCACCATGATGGAAATCCAATTTCCGATACGTGTATTTCGGTTTTATTTGTAGAGCCTAGTATGGCGACATAGTGGGATGGGGCGCTTATGCCGTCTATGATTGATACTTATGATTTGAAGATATTTTATACAATATGCACTTATAAAAGTATCAAATGATTTGTTTTAAACGTACCAAGCATTCTTGGCTATTATAAGGTAAAAACCCTATCCTCCGGCTTGCGTTGCATTGTGTGATGGGACCTGGGTCTTATAATAGCTTCATTTTTCTTTATTTAGCATTGCGCTGTTGTTTTATGCACTGGTGTTCTTGGGAGGAAACCCGTTCCGTGTTATACGGCGTGGTCCCTTGATTTACCTAAGTTTAAAAATAAAGATTTACAACTGTTTTAGTTCTCACACCAGTCACATGACTGACCTGGAGTTTATTGTTTTAACCTAAACTCTGGTTGCCCTTATTTTCGACACGGGCAGCTAGTAGTTTTGGTTTTGCAGATTTATATTCATAGGATCCTAGTTTACAGCTGGAATGATATCCGGAAAGCTTTGTATCCGTATATCTCTTCTAGTTGTGTATTGTATTATTTTCCGCTGCGATGTATTTAAATGTAATTTAAATCTCTGATATTTCTGTGTAATATTCATTTATATTCTGTATATTCTTGTATTCTGGTGCATTGTTGTAATATACAATGAAATGTTCTTTCGTCTGCATTATGTTGTGGCTTGTTCTGTTGTGGCTTGTTCTCGAACTATCCGCGCTTTCCTTTACGGGGAAGTTGCGGGTCTTCACAGTTGGTATCAGAGCTTTGGTTTACAAAGCTCAGAGAACAAGACACATTAGAACCATACGAAAGAATTCATCAGATATTGGATTAGTAATATCCAATGGAATGACTCGTTAGAGATGGGATCAGTAGCATCCCAGAACGAGTGTGAAGAGTATATTTTTGAAAGTGAAAACAAATTTTTGTTTTGAAAATTTAAATTAATTATTCGTATTTGATTATCTATTTATATTGAGTTGGACAGTCCAGTATATAAAGATTTCGTGTATACGTCTGATCCACGTGTATTTGAAATTTTAATATACTGGATAGATATAGAATTACACTCAAATCGCCCGGAGATGATTTTGATGATGGAGCTCCATCATTAGAATTAATGTTCGAGTGACGAAAGTGAGATTTCTATATATTTCCTATTGACTGGTGTGAGAACCAAAACTAGATAGGGCTTATTGTTGTGATTTGGCATCAAAAATCTTATTTTTGACTATATATCAAAGTTATGCATTTGAAAAGCTAAACAACTAATTGATTGCTGGTTGTGTTGTTGATTATTGATGGATTAATTGAAATTTGTACCATGTAGCCAATTTGAACCAAAAAGTGAATTGTATTGAAAATTAGTCGCATTTGCATGCATATACATGTACTTACATTGAACAGGTCATAGCAAGAAGGCTAGAGCAGAGAATAAAATTTGTTTGCCCGACAAACAGGTACATGTTTACTATAATTTACTGTTTTGTTTGGGTGATGATGATTTTATGAGCCTATTGGCTTTTTCTTTTTCTTTTTGAGATCAGAAGGCCTGTATGGCAATTTCGGGATTTTCCCGTGGCTCTCGGTGCAGGGGAGGTTATGGCGAAATTTTTCGGAAATTTAGGGTGTTAGCCTAATTTTTGAAGAATTTGAAAATTCTCAGAAACTGAAAAGTTGGGGAATGAAAGCCAGATCGAACGTAGAGTTGATT
Organism: Allium sativum; assembly: GCA_030737875.1. Taxonomy (NCBI): domain Eukaryota; kingdom Viridiplantae; phylum Streptophyta; class Magnoliopsida; order Asparagales; family Amaryllidaceae; genus Allium; species Allium sativum. Next base: position 526,027,031 of record CM060922.1, on the reverse strand, counting down.
AATCAAACCACTTTGGACTTTGTTCCTTTTCGGGGACGAAAAGTTTTAAGTGGGGGAGATTGTAACAACCCGAAAATCTGGGCCAGTTTAAAATTTTTATTTTGACAATTTTAGCGAATTTTGATTATTTAAAAAGAATTATTTTAAATAATATCGACGAGAAATTTATTTTGAATAGAATTCGAATGAATATATTTATATAGTTCGTCGTTAGAATATAAATATTTATTTTAAATTATAAAAGGAATTGAAAATGGCGCGGTAGTTCGATAATTCGATTTCAAACTTCAATTGAATGTACCGGGTGCAAAATAAACCAGATTTTAGTGAAACCAAAAATAATAGGACCTATTTGATAATATCTTTCCAACGAATCCGAAAAATCAAAATTTCAAAGCGGGGATAAAAAGATATGTCCAGTTGAAAATTCTGAATAGTCTTTATGGAATTCAGGCCCTTAATAATGGAAATTTTGCAAACGACCTCGGATTTCGACGAAATCATTTTTGTTGGATCCGTGGTGTCAAGTTATTGCTAGGTTTCAAATTTCATAATTTTTCGAATCAATATGTGAGTGTGCCGAAGGAAAACGCGTTTGACCAGTTTCAGTTGATTTTAATCGACTGGAAAATGGCCCTTTTTCAAACGGTCTCAGAATTTGACGAAACTAGTTTTGTTAGGACCGTATCGTCAATACGAAGCTAGAAAATATTTTTCGGGAATTTTTCGAGTTAGTATGTGGCCCCGGTAATTTGAAATGTATGTTCGAATTGAATATATAAAGATTTATGTTTTAAATTCGACGAAAACTGAACGAAACAGTTGAATTGGCTTATCGGACATATCCCATTGTGTTCGAAATGGGGGTAATCGGCTAGGGGTGACAGTCGTTGGGTTTGATTTGGAGTTCGCAATGAAATTTGTGAATTAAAATAATAAATATATATATAATATATTGGTCAAATGGGGTCAAAACCCTTATTTCATTTTAGTTCCGGTCAAACATTAAACCGCCGCCAGCGATTATCAATGGCCAGAACGCACCAAATTTCCTTCCTCCAATCCTTCAAATCCACTAACCAATCGACAAATCTCCAACTGCAAACATGTTCATCATCGAGAGATACTCCTTCTCAACGGTTAAGATCCGGTTTATCGTTGTTTATCGCATGAATTACTGGCTCAAAGGCCCGCTGTTCGAGGCCGTTCATGCGGCGCTGGAAGGGTTCGAGCCCGACGCTACAGCCGGCGGTGGGCAAGGGCGAGATGCCCTTCGAAGTCGTGGGTTTGGATCTGAGGTCAGTGCCTCGGTGAACATTGCGGTGGGCGGTTTTTCCTTCAGCGTGAATGGGTTAATTCGATGTGTGCCTGTACGTGAATACGAAGAGGAAGATGAGGTTTAACGGCAGGCGATTTCCTCCTACGTGCAAATGGGTTTCACGATGAACAGCTATTCGATGAGGAAGATGAAAAAAAAAACAGTAAGCTAATATTCTCTTTGTAATATGTTTATTTAATTTAGTAAATAACCATGTATAAAAATCAGTTTGAAAATATAAACATATAGGATTTTGAAAATATAGATATCTTTGTTTGAAAATATAAAATATACTTTGCTTTTCAAAATATAAAATTTTAGCATTTTTATTTAAAGGCAAAATTAGTATGGTTTAAAAATAAAATTAGTTTTCAAAATAGAATTGTTTTTCCAAATAAGAATAGCATTGTTAGTAAAAATGTCTTTGTTTAGAAAGTAAAAATTCGATTTTTATATATTGAATAGCGAAGTAAAAATTCGATTTTTACATATTGAATAGCAAAGTAAAAATTCGATTTTTATATATTGAATAGCGAAGTAAAAAATTCGATTTTAACATATGTAGAGAATACGGGCAACGAAGGTGACAAAAGGCGAGAACGATGAAGATTTCTATCAATGAAGTGTCGTGAAGTTGGGATAGCTTTCGGAGAGAACTCCTCACCTTTATTTTATTTTATTTCTAGTTAAATTAAATACTAGGATGCAGACGGTGTTTAGTAGCACCCGACACAATCGTCCACAGACCATGGACTTGTTTGTTTGGTTGTGTAGTTGGTTAGATTATTTGATTTGAATTGAATTGTTTGGTGAAATGGAATGGATTTGATTGATGTGTGAATGGCGTGGGCCTTCACTAGACCGGGGATAAGGCTAGGCCTCGTCCCGTTTCTAGTATCGTGCCGTTATGCCGCCGAAATTTTCTAAAATAAGTTAGAAAAATAAAATATCATTTTATTGGGTAAATGAACTAAAAATTAATGTGTTGAAAGAAAATAAAATATTTATATAGTTAAAAATATTTTATCGTTAAAAATATAATTTTTAACGTGAATGTGAATAAATAAATATCTATAAACAAATCGGCCGATTTGTTTATATACACTGATTTGACTGATGTTGATTGGGTCGATAAATTTTACACATCGCCCAACTGCACAAATAAAATCTGCGTTTGATTGTTTGAAACCCCAAACGGGTATTGGGATAAAATACGGCATACACTAATCCCAATAATTAGTTGTATGTCGATCGATTGATTGACAGGCTGTTATAAGCGTTAGATATCTATATTTGATGCTTATACAGTGTAGTGCACTTTGGTTGATGGTTGATTATCTATCGTTGATATTATATACATGCATTGTATGGAATCCATATAATTAACTTTATATGGTAATTGATTGGGCCTCATTCCAATTTAGGAAATAAAGAATATTATAAAATAAAGGTTCATGTGTTGACTGTACTCATCCGTTGAGATTAGTCATGTGTTGAACGAAATATTTTAACAAAAATAGTCACACGTGGACAGTACTCATTCGTTGAGATTAGTTGTGTGTTGACAAAAATAAATATTCATTTGTTGAATAGAATAAAGGAATTATTGAAATATATAAAGCCGTATTGATTAGAGATGCGCTATTTTGACGCGAACGATTTTTATATCGATTATATTCGTTTTTAAATTTGAATTGAATCGAATAGAAAACCAATTTGAATTGAATCGAATAGAAAACCAATTTGAATTGAATTGAATAGAAAACGAATTTGATTTGAATTGAATATATAACGAATTTGATTTGAATTGAATATATAACGAATTTGATTTGAATCGAATAGAAAACGAATTGAATATAAAACGAATTTGATTTCAATTGAATAGAAAACGAATTGAATATAAAACGAATTTGATTTCAATTGAATATATAACGAATTTGATTTGAATTGAATAGAAAACGAATTGAATTCGAATTGAATATAAAACGAATTTGATTTTAATTGAAAATATAACGAATTTGATTTGAATTGAATAGAAAACGAATTGAATTCGAATTGAATATAAAACGAATTTGATTTCAATTGAATATATAACAAATTTGATTTCAATTGAATAGAAAACGAATTTGATTTGAATTGAATAGAAAACGAATTGAATTCGAATTGAATATAAAACGAATTTGATTTCAATTGAATATATAACGAATTTGATTTGAATTGAATAGAAAACGAATTGAATTCGAATTGAATAGAAAACGAATTCGATTTCAATTGAATATAAAACGAATTCGATTTCAATTGAATATAAAACGGATTTGATTTCAATTGAATATATAACGAATTTGATTTGAATTGAATAGAAAACGAATTTGATTTGAATTGAAATCAAATAGAAATGAAAGTAAAGGATTTATAATAGAAAATTCAATTTTGATTTGAATTTGAAATGGAGGTTGAAATTGTTTTTGAAACGAATTTAAACTATTTATAAAATTCGTTTTAAATAGAAATCGACGAAATATATATATTATATATTATATATATTATATAATGGCCTGAATAGAACGCGTTGCGCCGCGGCAGTTCGTAAATTTCGACCATTGACTTCGAATGGACATTACGGGAGATCCGACCGTCGGATTCTCCTAAAACCGGAACCGTTGGGTTCGTATCGAAAAGAGCTTTCTAACGAATATTAGAAATTTGAAATCTAACGGTTGGATTTGGAGATACGTCCAAATCAAATTTGGAAAAGGTCGTTGTAAGTACAGTTCGATGGCCGTTGATGGAAATCGACTGTACGGGCCTTGATAAAATTATTAAAAATAGTAATAATTAGTGTAAAATCATAAGAAATTATTTGGGAAAAGTTGGGATGAAAAACTCCATATTTGAAAAGATAAAAATAGATTTTTATCGAAATGAACTAGTTTTGAACTGAAATTAAAACCCATTTATTTTTAAATAATTAAATTGGATCTGAAATGGGTTTAAATAGAATTGATTCATGGGTTTATCGTGAACTGTGTTTTAAATATCACTAGTTCTTTAACCCGATAATAAATAGAATGTGATTTGGGTTTATCGTGAACTGTGTTTTAAATGACACTAGTTCTTTAACCCAGTAAAAAGAGTTTTAATGAATCTTCAATTAAATTGAAATGTGGATTGATAATTTAAATTATCAACTTTAGAATATGAGCGAGAATGGAGTATCACCAGTTTTGCTCCAAAGCGATAGTTAAATCTTTAATCAGATTTGAACGTGAAATGGTAATTAATTTTACCGATAACACTGTGGTGTTAAATATGGAGTATTACCAGTTTTGCTTCATGGGATGAATAGGTTGGGATTGGGAAATAAATTAAATAATTACTTCGATATGATTCGCTAATCTCGACTAGTTTGGAAAACCATAATTTGGTTTGAAACGACATCCAAAGGAAGATTAAAGGATAAATTTTAAAGAATTTATCTTGGATAAAATTAATGGGAACCTTTCCCTAAGAATTGAAATTTAGAAACTAGCTGAAGGTTAGTTAAGAAGAATGGTTTCCTGGATATTGATTTGATGTTGGTTTCGGCCTTCGGGGTTAATATTTGGGGAAATGCTCTCTTACTGATTTACGGTTAGTAACTAATGAATTGGAATGAGGCGTATGTTGTGTTTGTGTAACATTTATTTTTAATATACGTGGGTTGTTCGGAAAGGCCGGGTTTATACCCATTCTGAATAACCGATTCGACGATATGTCGAAGATGAAGACGGTAGTTGAAGACCGGAAGTCTTCCCATCGTTGGGATAATTACAGACGATCCTGATTGGGTTGTACACCCAAGAGGATGGAAATAGTTGGTGGTCGTCCAGACGTACTTGGAGATGGATGGATATGCGAGGAAAGTGCCTCCGGTTTCGTTCAGACCCAGAACGAACTTGTAAATGGATGGTGTGTCTGACATTGTATTCCTTTATATTGTATTCGTTGATCTCTGCTAAATATATATCTGTTTGGCGGCGGAGAATTTATTCTCTTGCTTAACGCCCTTCTCTGAGACATACGAGCTCAGTGGTTATATATTGGCAGAAATCAGTGGTACGATATGGATTGATAGTGTGGCATGCTGAGATGCAGTGATCCAGACTTTTGTTGAAAAGCAGAGTTTGGTGGATGATGATCAAAGCGCAGCTGATATAGCATGGCTTTGTGTATAGCGTTGATTCGCGAGCCTCACATCCCGGTATGGTGGTAAACTGATGGTTTGATCAGTATGTTTTTTAGTGGATGGGCACCTTAGTGGTGTCGTGGATTCGGTCGACCGAGATGAGCTTAGTGCTCAGGGATATATAGAGTAGGCGGTGTTTTCTCTCGCTGGGACGTAAGCCGCGGTGGTACTCTGGTCCCAAATGTGCGGATGTGCAAACGGTGTTTTCTCTTGTTGGGACGTAAGCCGTGGGGAATTGCATTACGCGATCGATCTTTCGAATCAGGAGCCACCATGATGGAAATCCAATTTCCGATACGTGTATTTCGGTTTTATTTGTAGAGCCTAGTATGGCGACATAGTGGGATGGGGCGCTTATGCCGTCTATGATTGATACTTATGATTTGAAGATATTTTATACAATATGCACTTATAAAAGTATCAAATGATTTGTTTTAAACGTATCAAGCATTCTTGGCTATTATAAGGTAAAAACCCTATCCTCCGGCTTGCATTGCATTGTGTGATGGGACCTGGGTCTTATAATAGCTTCATTTTTCTTTATTTAGCATTGCGCTGTTGTTTTATGCACTGGTGTTCTTGGGAGGAAACCCGTTCCGTGTTATACGGCGTGGTCCCTTGATTTACCTAAGTTTAAAAATAAAGATTTACAACTGTTTTAGTTCTCACACCAGTCACATGACTGACCTGGAGTTTATTGTTTTAACCTAAACTCTGGGTGCCCTTATTTTCGACACGGGCAGCTAGTAGTTTTGGTTTTGCAGATTTATATTCACAGGATCCTGGTTTACAGCTGGAATGATATCCGGAAAGCTTTGTATCCGTATATCTCTTCTAGTTGTGTATTGTATTATTTTCTGCTGTGATGTATTTAAATTTAATTTAAATCTCTGATATTTCTATGTAATATTCATTTATATTCTGTATATTCTTGTATTCTGGTGCATTGTTGTAATATACAATGAAATGTTCTTTCGTCTGCGTTCTGTTGTGGCTTGTTCTCGAACTATCCGCGCTTTCCTTTACGGGGAAGTTGCGGGTCTTCACAATCTGTCCACATTGTATAATAAGGGAAGAAAATAATGTTGGAACCGTTGTGATTATTCCAATTCAAGACCACTCGAATCAAATATCTAAAGCACAAGCGTTAGCGGAAGACTAGATCATTATTAGACTTGCAAAAACAACCAAACCAATAACTCTAGTCCCAAACAGTTATCAACCAATCAATAACAATCCAAATCTCAATCACAAGCAAGAAACTAATGAGAATAGTAGCAAAACTAAATCACACAAGGATTTATAGTGGTTCCATTAACATCTTGTTAGTGTACATCCACTTTGTAGAGAGTATTTTATTACCACGATGAAAGGAATACAAGAGATCGATCCAATGATCACTATATTTCAATATAGAAAATAGTTTGAGGAGAATAGAATTGAAGGATTGCAATTAGGCTATAAACCCTAATTAAACCCTTGAGAACAAACCCTTGATTTCTATCAAGTCTTGAAGCTCTTGATTCTTCCCTTTTGAAAGCCAGAAGATAGCTTGTATAGGCATAGAGAAGCATACAGAAATTCCCCAAATTTCCTCTAGATCCGAAATATCCGAAATACCTGAAATTTCCTCCAGATCCGAAATATCCGAAATACCCGAAATTTCCTCTTCAAACTAACACATAGTATCGCATACTTCAACACTCCACCTCAATACTATATCCATCTCCATCACAAAGTCCAATGCACCCAAGCATTTCCTTCTACCTTCAACCAAGAAAGCTTGAATGTTTCCCCAATGAACTCCGGCATAGTCACCTCCCATTGCACTTCACTAACGAGTTCAGGCATAGCCCCCACCGTCAATGAAGTGTTGAAACATCTAACTCCTAAAACAGTCTAACCAAAAGACAATGTACTCGGGAGTGAAAAGAGTACTTACCATGAAGATAGATATCCAATCTCTCATCGATATTCCTTTCCAAACAAACAAACCACTCTCTCCAACTGTGCCACCCCGTGGCACCTAGCAACTCAACAAGCGGATTAAGTTCGAGCAATGCTCAAACTTCCCAACCGGAAATGCTTTAGCAAACAAATCCACCGCATTATCCTTTGTGTGCACTTTCCGAAGGTATACTAGCTTATCCTCATCCATGGCTACAAGAAATGACTCTCTTACCTTAGTATGCTTGGTCCGTGAGCTAAACGCCAAATTCTCCGCCAAATGTATAGCACTTTAGCTATCACATCGAACATCGATGCTCTCATGTTCGAAACCCAAGTCACATTATAATCGCTTCAAATAGAGTGCCTCCTTTGCTGCTTCCACTGCGGCAATCGACTCCGCCTCCGTAGTGGATAAAGCAACTACGGTTGCAATCTTGATCTCCAACTAATGGTTGTCCCGCCAAGTATGAAGACATACCCGGAAGTTGATTTCCCCCGATCCTATCACCGGCGTAGTCCAAGTCACAATAACCAACCAACTAGCAACTCCTCTCATCACTACCGCCAAAAACAAGACCATGAGATGTGCCTTTCAAGTATCTCAATATAGCATTCACGGCTTCCCAATGCGATTTCCCCGGATTAGTCATATACCGACCTACCACCCCGACAGCATTTGCAATATCGGGCCTTGTACACACCATAGCATACATTAAACTACCAACCACTCTTGCATATGGCACCTTTGCCATATAAGCTTTGTCTTTATCCCCGATAGGTGATCCCTTATCCAAAAGCTTCATATGTAAAGGTAAAGGTGTATGTAACGCCTTTGCATTCCCCATGCTAAACTGGAAAAGCACTTTCTTAATGTACTCCTTTTGAGTCAATCTTAACCCAAAATGCTTTTGGTCCCTTTCAATTTCCATGCCCAAGATTTTCCTTGCTTCTCCAAGATCCTTCATTTCGAATTCTGATTTCAAAAGCATCTTCAACTTATTGATTTCATTTTTATCTTTGGAAGCAATGAGCATATCATCCACATGCAAGAGTAAATATACCCAACAATCATTTCCTAAACTCTTGAAATATACGCAAGCATCCTTGATGCTTCGATGGAAGCCACTTTCAAGCATGAAATGATCGAATCTCTTGTACCATTGTCTAGGTGGTTGCTTTAACCCATATAGTGATTTATTCAATTTGCAAACCATTTTAGACTTACCATCTACAACAAACCCATCCGGTTGCTCCATGTAGATGTCTTCATCCAAGTCTCCGTGCAAGAAGGTGGTTTTCACATCAAGTTGCTCCAACTCCAAGTCATGGATAGCAACTATGGCTAGTAAAACTCGGATAGAAGTATGACGTACCACTAGTGCAAAAATTTCATCATACTCCTTTACTTTTCTTTGTGCAAACCCCTTCCACTAATTTTTCTTTGTACGTTCCATCATCCTTCAACTTGTAAATCCATTTGCACCCTATAGCATGGTTACCTTGAGGAAGTGGAACTAAATCCCAAGTTTGGTTCTTTATCAATAATTACATCTCTTCCTCCATGGCGCAAATCCATTTCGAGCTCTCTCTCGACTCCATGACGTCATCAAGGTCCATCGACTCATCTTGGACTACATTGAGTGCATAGTCCAAATGATCACAAAAGCTAAGGTAGTTCCAATCACCATAACTTTCGTGAGGTCTTATTGCAGACCAACTCGAGTAGCAATACTATCACCCAAACCCCTTTCGGCTCCACCTTGAGTCGAAACTTCTCTAGTATCATGTACATCACCAACATCACTAGAGGAACCATGTGGACTATGTGATGTTTCATTAACCACTTCTACCCCATGAGCTTCTTCTTCAACTTTATTACCACTTGGACGGAATGTGGGAATAACTTCCTTCTCCTTTGATTCACCATGAACCAAATCCAGAACATCCGGTGAGCTCTCATTCTCCTTGAATAAAGCCGACTCATCAAAAGTGACCTGACGAGAATTAACAATCATCATTGTTTCCGGATTCCAAATCCAATAGCCTTTCACGCCGTCTGTGAAACCAAGTAAGACCCCCTTGAATGCTCTAGCTCCAAGCTTATCATTCCCTGGATCATTGCACATAAACCGGACTACCAAACACACGATGATATCTCAAATCAACACTCTTCCCCTTCCACACTTCCTCCGGAATTTTGTTATCAATGGCCGAGCATGGAATTCGATTCACAATATGCACCGCGATTGACAAAGCTTCGGCTCAAAAGACATTAGACAAACCCAATGTCAATCTCAAGCATTGAGCTTTCTCAAGTAGAGTTCGGTTCATTCTTTCTGCTACTCCATTAGATTGCAGATCTCCTGGTGTAGTAAAATGTCTCCGGATTCCGTGATGCTTACAATACTCCAAGAATTCTTGGGAAACATATTCGCCGCCATTATAGGTCCTTAACACCTTCAAAGACTTGCCACTCTCATTCTCATTAAGAGCCTTCCACACTTTGAACTTAGCAAATGCCTCCGACTTGGCCTTCATTACATACACCCATACCTTTCGAGACAAATCATCAATGAAAGAAATGTAATAACGAGCTCCACCCAAAGAAGCAACCGGTGCCGGTCCCCAAACATCCGAATGAACATACTTAAGAACCTCCTTTGAGTCGTTTGCTTTCATCAAATGATACCCTTGTTTGCTTCCCCATGACACATTCCCTGAAAAACTCTAGTTTGTTGAAACTCTCACCCTCGATCATCTCTCGCATCCGAAGAATATCTAACTCCTCTCCGAGACATAACCCAATCTCAAATGCCACAGCCGTGTCACATCCAAGTAATGAGAACTATCAACACCCACACAAATCTCACCTCCTACGGTCACACCTTGAAGAAAATATATCCCATGAGTCCTAGACCTTTCATAACCACAAGAGCCCCCTTTGAAAACCTCAATCAATCCTTCTCGATAGTGATCTTGTATCATAGAGAATCCAATTGCCCCAATGATATAAGCGACTTTCTAAGTCCCAGAACATAGCGAACGTTGGTGAGCGTGAGGACAACTCCACCAAACATCCTTATTTGCATGGAGCCACTACCCATTGACTTGCAAATAGCACCATTTCCCATAGCAATTGCATTTCCCTCTTTGACTTCAAAGGACAAAAAACAATTTCTATTTGGCGTCATATGATATGACACACCCGAATCGAGCACCCACTCGTTATTCGAAACACCCGATGATACCGCCGTCAACACATTCTCATCTATTTTACCATCCCCACTCTCCACCGCTACGGATGAAGATGCTACTTCCTTCTTATCTTTGTCCGGACATTCATTCTTACAATGTCCCGGTTTCTTGCAAATAAAGCACTTGCCATTTCTCTCTTTCGATTTACCTCTTCCACTGGGCTTCCTTTATTTAGAATGCCCCAGTTTTCTTTCTTCACATTCTTTTCTTTCTCCGCAAACAACCTGTGACCACTACTACCCTCACTCATCTCCTTCATTTGATCTCTCAACTCCTCACTAAGAAGACCCGTCTTGACATCATCAAGAGTCAAATTATCCCTACCATAGATCAAACTGCTTGAGAAACCCATGTAGCTTTCCGGCAACGAACACAATAATATCATTACCTTGTGCTCTTCCTCAATCTTCAAATCAACGACATTCATCTTCATAAGCAAGTCATCAAAGGCATTCATGTGTGCCTTAAGAGAATTACCCAGCTTCATCTTGAAGGTGAAAAATGTCCGCAACAAGATCAAACGGTTAGTGAGCGACTTCTTCATATACAATTCCTCCAACTTGTCCCAAATACCTTTAGTGGTAGTCTCACCACTAATTTCGGAGATCACGTTCTCCCCCATAGCAAGTTGAAGAGCAGTGTAAGCTCATTCCTCCATTCTCCTCTCTCTCAACATCTGAGATGTCACTTGGCAAAAAGTGAGTATCAAATACTACTCGGTGTACCCGTTCCGCCTAAGAATCGCTTTCATTTTTCATTGCCACTTCTCAAATTCATTATCAACATTCCACTTGTCAATTACCAATTGAGAACCCGATGCCGCATACGAACCCCGTACATAAGGCGCCACACTATTTGGACTTCCGGTTGAAGGACTTACCGAGCTATTATCCGTTTCTGGCATTTTCACAAACACCTAACAAGCACCAATTGCTCTGATACCAACTTTTGGAACCGTTGTGATTAATCCGATTCAATACCACTCGAATCAAATATCTAAACCACAAGTGCTAGCTGTAGACTAGATCGTTGTTAGACTTGAAAAACAACCAAACCAATAACTCTAGTCACAAACAATTATCAACTAATCACGAACAATCCAAATCTCAATCACAAGCAAGAAACTAATGAGAATAGTAGCAAAAATAAATCACACAAGGATTTATAGTGGTTCCATTAACATCTTGTTAGTGTACATCCACTTTGTAGAGAGTACTTTATTACCATGATGAAAGGAATACAAGAGATTGATCCAATGATCACTATATTTCAATTAGAAAAGAGTTTGAGGAGAATAAAATTAAAGAATTGCAATTAGGTTATAAACCCAAATTAAACCCTTGAGAACAAACCCTTGATTTATATCAAGTCTTGAAGCTCTTGATTCTTCCCTTTTGAAAGCCAGAATATAGCTTATATAGGCATAGAGAAGTATATGGAAATTCCCGAAATTTTCTCTAGATCCAAAATATCTGAAATACCCGAAATTTCCTCCAGATCTGAAATATCCAAAATACCCGAAATTTTCTTCTTCAGACTAACACATAGTATCGCATACTTCAACAAACAACAGGAGCCTTAACACCAATTCAAAATATAAACTGCAAAAAGTTAACAACTTAAAATAGTCCATGGAAATTTTGAATACTGTATGCATACAATATGTGTGGCCATGATAATGAACACAACCATGGTTATGAAAATTTAATTGAAACTTGATTCCGCACTTAGTACTCTACATAGGACCATCCCCATTAATTATAAATCATGTTCACCCATCTTACCTTTATAATTTTAATTAGTTTAATTAATAACAGAATGAACAATGAAGTTTGCACATGCGACTCTATGACTTAGACACTGGTGATTTGGGTTCTTATCATGCACTCTTATATGTTATAATTTAATTCATGCCAGCTACCAAAAAGTTCTAATTTAGGAAAGAAAATGAAAATCACTTATGGTACACATTACCTCTACTAATTAAATTATTCCTTATAATTGAGATATCAGATCTACGAGAGCTAATTTCTCAAACTTAATCTAAATTTATGTATTCAAAAATAAAAGCTAATATGTTCAGATATTTTAGGGTTCCTATTGTTTTCGTAGATTGAAATCTTCAAATTAGACAGAGTAACCAAATTGTGTTGTTCCTCTTTCTTCTTTCCAACTCATTTGGTTGTTCACTTAGAAGGTGAGTTAATAAGAAAAGTTAAAGAATACCTAAGAAATTTTAAATAAAACAATTAAATATTTTGTATTCACCATTTGGTAGGGCGGAGGGATCAATATAATCTTCCTAAAATTTCATAATCAATAGAGTCGTCATGTTTAACAGCAATACATCTACATGAACATAGGGCATTATAATGTAAATCACCACTAGAGAAAATAAATTAAGATTAAAAAAACACAAAAATGAAAAATTGCTTACATGCGGTATTTAATGTAATGAGTGGAGCAATATCTTGTTTATAACAACTGTATGGCTTAGTTTCTACAAAAATGAGTTCCATTTTTCCAATTTTTATCATCTTATTCACTAACATTTCATCTTCGCACGAGATCACTACACAACTCTTACTAACGACGCTCTTCTTTTACATTGCATTGGCTCTGGACAAGTTCCAACAATCCAATTAATCATCAATCATATATGACTTTTTCTATGCAACCAAGCAAAAATATCAGGATCCAAATCCAAAGTAGTGACAAAAAAATATGTTGAAATAGATACTTTTTTAATACATCATCACTTTAAATTAGAGTATAGATAAAACATCTAAGTGGATGAACGTCCCTTCCTAAACGAGGGACCTCGAAGTATCAATTCAGACGGAGTCAGGTGGGCACAAGGAATGGTAGCGTCTGAACGTCCCCTCCTAAACGATTGAGCTTGCTCGTTTGCCAATATCCTCCTACCTTCAACTAGAGCCTTGCGGTCTTTTTCTTCTAAAAGACGTTCTTGAAGGAACTTATCATCAAAGTCATCGGTTGCTCCCAAAAAAGAGCCAGAGTTCGTGGAAAATCCTTGTTCAAATAACTCAAGCTTCCGCGACTCATGACGCTGCAAACATAAAATTGAAACAGAGTATTATCGGTCTCGATCTTGGCTTCATCAAGATCTTTTTGCAAACTGATTTTATCCTCTTCAAAGGTCCTAAGGGTTTCATCCTGGGAAGCAATTTGGCCTTCGAGAGCTGTGTTTTCCTGTTTTAAAGAAAGTAAAGCTTGCTTTTCTAAAGCCTAGTGGTGCTCAGCAAGCTCTTGAGCAGGTTGAGCTTCTAAAAGCCACTCTCACACACACTCCAGCTCCCTCCTGAGCACGACATTGCTGGCCTCTAAACTATTCACATTAATGCTTCCATTCTTTAAAGAAGTAATCTTAGATTCTTGGGATCTAATCAATTGGATCAGGCCAGCTTTGTCGTTTTCTAAGGTTTCAATATGGTCAAGGTGCTGAGCGTTCAATTTCTGGAATTCATAACCAAATTTGGCCCAATGTTCCAGTCGCCTATCAACATCCTTAATGACCAGATTCAATTGTGTCTAAAATTGAATCTTAACAATATTAAGCTGATGGGTCATGTTACTTCTTATGGTATCCAAACTTTTCACAGTATCTTGCCTATCATTGGGATGTAAAATCAGGTCAGAACGCATTCCCCTTAAGTCCCAACCGCTAAAGCGATCCTTAAGCATTAAGTCTCCATGAGAAACCCTATAAGGTGGACGATCACGTATTATCTGGACATGAGCAGGGGTCGGGAAAATGGATCTTGCAGAAGGTTCTATCGATGCAAGAACCTTAGCCTGGTCGAGCCCCTCATGCCTTAAAGATTTAACCATTGGAATTTCAGGGGTATGTTGGACCTGAGAACTTGAAGACAATTGGGGATGCCTCAAATAATAGGAAAGATGAGACTGTAAGAGGCTTCGTGGATCAATAAGATCCGCTTGTTGAGAGAAGCTGTCTGATAATGAGTAGTTCGCATTGACACCTGAAAAATAAATAAAGCATGGATTCAGCAAGCGTTCAGAGATTATCAGACTTATGGGAAATTATGCCACAAGTAAGATGATATCAAAACCGGTTCCGGGGGAGTTATGAAAGTGCAAGCTTTTCCAGGACACTGAGCAGGTTCTGACATTCTTCCTATATCAGATACAGCTAGTTCAGACATCACAACATCACTCTGGCTTAAGTATTTGGCAAATTCCAAATCCCCCAGGTGTCCAAAAGTCCCTAAGGAACCATTCGCCTGAGTAACAGGGCGAGCAGAAACTTTAACGGTCGTTCTAGAAATTACATGGACCCTCGAACCATCCGCATCCTCATCGACTCTTCTGTCACTCCCTTCGATAATCGACGACGAAGGTTGACCACTTACATTGGGGATTAGACGTTTCTTTTTAAAAGGCTTACCAGCATAACATGGAGAGTGAACCAAAGTCTTTCCAGGAGATCGTGTAGAGTTAATTAGCTGGTACTTGCGGAGATTTTCCTCTGAAAGCAACACCTTTCTGCTCCTTTCCTTTTTGTCAATAGAAATTAAAGAATTAAGGAGGGCTTGATCTAGAGTAAGACCCACAACGGAAGGAATCACTACAAAAATCATAAATAAAGCCACATGAGAAAGAGAAAAAGAGTAAGGACCCAGAGAGCAAAGTCATAATTACGTCCTTTTGCCCATCGTTCATAGAATTTACAAGGACACCGAACAAAGAAATATTGATCTGGGAACCCCTTAGTACTATCCGTCAGGCCAGTGATGATTCTATCATGCATACTTTCCATAAAAAA
Source organism: Allium sativum (assembly GCA_030737875.1). Classification (NCBI taxonomy): domain Eukaryota; kingdom Viridiplantae; phylum Streptophyta; class Magnoliopsida; order Asparagales; family Amaryllidaceae; genus Allium; species Allium sativum. Next base: position 526,011,476 of record CM060922.1, on the reverse strand, counting down.
AGAAAGAAGGACCGTCTACCCCTTCTCTTAAATGTATATAAAGAAAAAATATCCGTAAACGTGGATTCCTGCTGCCGGACTTTCATGAAAAGTATGTATAACCCAAGAAGAATTTGATATCCCCTAGGATGCAACTGATATGGGGCAATGGCCAATTGCCGCAAAATGGACTCTAGGTAAGGGTTAAAGGGGAGAATCGCCCCCGCTAGACAACATGTGATAATTGACCGCTACATACCCAGAGGGCGGACAATTGGCTAATTCTCCCTTTCTAGGAAATCTGATTTCGCCTTTTGAAAACCCGAAGCGATCGAACATTCGCAAATATTGATCAAAGGAGAGCGTCGATTTACGGCAACCGGTCACCACCCTATCAAAAAAGCGAGGTTGGGGATGAATCTGACTAACAATCGAGTTAGAACCAGTAGCCGGGGCAACCTTCAGTGCCTGATCCAGACCCTCTCGTTCCCCAGACATGATGGGTTAACTGGGATTAAGATGAATTAGCCATTAGCTGCATGTCAGCACAAATAAGTATGCCTAAAAAGAAGTTACTAATTGAGTTGTTAGAAGTATGAGAAACACAGGTTCTGATTTGGTCGGTCACGACTGTTAATCGCACCTGCCCAAAGAATAATGAGAAGGGAAGAGCGGAAGTTCTGCTATGATATAAGTATTCCATTAAACATCTGATATAGGCATGATGAATTAGGAAATGTCGTTTCATAGGCATTTCAGTGAATAATTTGCCAGCATAAAAAGGCTAAACTTTATCACATAAGTCAGAACCGCCAGAGAATTCCGCGTAAAGTTCAAGTACATACCAAGTCAAATCAACACTTCTCAAATATCACAACCATGTATTTCAACGACTCGATGTTGCCAATTGAGAACGTTTTTAACAAAACCAAGAGAATAAACCCAGAATCAGAGGTAAAAGAAAGGAAATTCACTTATGAGAAAAATTCAATTTGGAGAAAGGAGCATTGTAGCTTGAAACGAAGATGAGGAAAATCGTCAACCGAAGTAGGGTCAGGCAAGACGATCAATCAAATAAAGAAAATCGAAGCTCCAAGAAGCAATAGAGAGGTCTTCTACGAAGAAGACTCCATTGAAATAAGTTTATCGAAGAAATATAAAAGTGGGAAAATGAAGAGACAATGTATAAAAGGACTAGAAACCCCTTCTTATGATATGATAGATCAATTAAGATCTTGTGATCCGGTTTAACATACCCGGGAAATATCCCGCCAAATGTCCAAAGACATGCAATTGTCGAAATATCCAAATTTTGAGAACGCAAGCTATCTGTGAGGACGCCTATTTTGCAGCTCCATCCAATGGTATTTCGTCTCATTACTTCGAAGCTCGTAGTTCTTAATGTTTTAAAAACTACGAACTTCGAGGGGTAAATGTTAACCCGTCAAAAGACAAAGCCTGGGATGGAACTGCAAAACAAGCACTCGCAACATCTCATGTGATCATATCTCCAATCAAAGTTGGACACGAATCGTGACTTAGGTGCGGGAGAAGGTCGATCGTTAATATTGGGGCAAAGCCACTCAAACATGGAAGCAAAACAAATCACCCATTCAACATGGGTGGGAGCGACCTTGTGGCACAGCCGTAGGGACAAATAGCGCCAGACAAAGGCAGCAAAAGGACGAGCGCCCTGGAACCAAGAAGGCCGGTCGCACAAGGAACAAAGGAGAATTGATTCCAGTCCCATGTTCTGCTCTTATAAAATTTCTCAAAACAATCATGTTCACATGGACGCCCGCTCCTATGGACTCGCACAACTACTCAAGACTCCCGCTCCATTAAGTCGCCCGCACATGGTAACTGGATATAGCCACGGACAGCTGGCTACAGGTAGCCGATGGCATGGTTGTAGTTAATAAAACGAGCGATCCCTAGCTGGCATAAACAGACTTCCGGTCATTTCCAAGGGGACCTCACCTATAAATACACCACGGCTATCAACAAAAGGAGGAGGCAACCTTTGAAACCTGGAAGTTCTGCTAAATTCTATCCTCAACTACTGATTCGGCCATGGCGTCAAGTATAATCTTGTGATCCAGGAAAACAAAAGCATCCTCCTCCTCAATCATTCATCCATCCTTCTTCTCCTCAAACTCTACCATTCTCTTGTATAATTCCAAGATTGAGATATATAAATAAGGGTATATTGAGTGAGTATAGAGATGTATGGAAAGAGAGAATTGATGTATTTTGTAATCCTCTTTATAAGATTGAAACTCACCTTCACAGTGGACGTAGGCCTAAATAACGGTTGAACCACTATAAATCTCGTGTCCACTTTACCTTTTCTTGCATTTTTCGCTTTCATTTACTGATTAAACACGGTTCCATTTATTTCATACCAAATTGGTGCAGTACAGTTAAGTACCTTGGGTGTTTAGACCATTTTTGGTGTAAACATCAACATTCTTAGGAAATGAGTTAAAGAGAGACAAATAGTCCGATTTGATTGAAGGGGTTGGGGCTTTAGAGATGTTCGGCAGATTGATTGTACTGGAACTAGGAAGATTATTGTTGGAATTGATAATAGATGGAGCGGAGCGAAGATTTGAATCAGAAACAAAAGTACTAAGAACCACAGGTTTCCCTTGTGCATGAGAATAATTGATTAGCAAATCGTTTGACGAAATACCCGAGTTTGAAATATCAAGATTTTCCTTAAGACTATCAAGTCTGAAAAGATAAAGATGGATCCAAAAGACGGTCTAAAAAAGATTGATTCAAGGATACCTTTCCATTTTAAAGAGATGATGATGTGAGATTGACATTATCGGAAATCACAGGAGGAGGAGGGTCAGGGGGAGGAGGAAGAACAGGAAGTAGGAAAGGAGGATGAATCAAGAGAAAAGAAAGACGAAGAAAGAATGGGATTCACGGAGGAAGACGAAGCCATTGACAAGAGCTTCTAGTCACAAGAATACATGAACTATTATTTACACAAGTCTATTCTGTTTTCACCTCATTATGTCTATATTTCTGCCTTGTTTTTTCTCTCCTCCAAACACGAGTTGATCACTTGCTTTCATAAGATTTTCTCATGTTGATCCTTTGATCTCTGCAATGCCAAGATGGTACTGGTTTTGTCTTTACCCCCAGCTGAAGCTGTGTTAATCTCCCTTTTTTCTCTGATCACCACAGTACAACCCCTCTTTTTCCACAACTCCATCCACTGCCATCCTTTCCCCGATCATCTCCATTCCTTCTATCCATCCACACCACCATTTCAATGCCTGAAACCAGATTACAGAAACAAAAGCAAGGCAATGATTACAAAAATCCATAGAATTGGAATTGGAAGCATGAAATCACCAAAGAAAATCATCAAATCCAGCAGATCCTTCCATATGCCCACCTTCGTTACTCAAATTCAATTCAAATAGATCTTCGCACTCAATCTCATTATCACTGCTTGCGCTCCTAATCCTAGGCACATCCTGAAAAGCATCGTCATTGTATGCAGGCTTATCAATATTGAGGTAGCCGAGCACGATTGGAATGAAAATAGGGTTATTCTACAGGAAATGGTCAGCTTCTCTAAGAGAGATTTTTATAGGTAGTCGGGACAGTAAAATGTAAATTAAAGTAGAGTCATTCGAAACAAAATGCATATGAAAGAAAAGTTAACCGTCAAAGTTTTGCTCCGTGACTGTTTGGGGATTTTGTGACTTTTGGTTTCGAACTTGAGAATGGCTGAGAGTGGAGAATTCCGAAGTCATCTGTATAATAAATTTCCTTGGTACACAAATAAGGAGACAAAGAATGATTGAGATCAAATCTGAAAAAGAATCAAATGGTTGTAATTTTTACACCTACGCATAAAAGCATACTAATCTAACTCTGTTATTTCCTCCGTTAAAATGTTTCCATGCTTGCCTCCCATTAACCTATTATCGTTCCAAACTGAAAATCAATACAACACATTGAAACTTATATACCAGACTAATTATTACTACGTTTGCACTCCTCTTCATTCATTCTGTTTTATCTCTCTCTCTGCCTCCATTCTCCATTTACAGTCTCCCATCAACACAATACCATGAAATTCAAATTAGATCAACAGCTTCAACATAAAAAACAGAGGAAATTTTGAGAAATAAGATGATGAAAATACATATGAAGATGCATGCCAGTTCAAAGGAATAAAAAAATCCCTTAATTAAGTTTCGTCCTTTCCAAATTGATTTTTAATTTTGTTAAATTAAATTCACTAACGTACAAATTTTGAAATGTGAGTTGATTCAGGAATTTTGGATCAAATAATTCATCATTTTTTCTATTGCTGGATATTAGTGTTTTGATTTTCATATTGTCATTATATATACTTCTCTCCCCAGGTATGTAGTGTCCCGAAATTTCGGTCCAATCTGAGCTGACCAAATAACACAAGTCCAACCCCAATTGCACTGGAAAACAGAAAACTAATGGAAAGAAAATAGAGGGTGAGAATAGATAAGATAGAAACTTAGAATAGAAGAAGAAGAAGAAGAAGAACACAACATCAGAGTAACACGAACCTCACAGCGAAACGAATAACATATAATATATATCAAATTTTGAAATATAAATCTGTACTTGAATATACATATCATTTCCAAAGTACAGCACTTACAACACATCGGAAATAAACAATAGCTGTATGATCCTGAAGCCTCCTGCTCCAGCTCTTCAAGTATCTGTAAATCCCGACTACTTGAATGCCCGTACAAAACTGGGCACCCAAGAGTTTAGGGAAAACAAAACAAAATAAACTACAGGTCAGTCATGGGACTGGTATGAGTAAAACAATTTAAAACAGTTTAAGCAATAAAACGATATCTCATAAGACCACGCCGTATAACACAGAACGGGTTTTTCCCTTATGAGAATCCAAATCAGTTTGATTCAACTTTCAACTCATTTTGAAAGCAATGATAAATCTTTATATCAAAACTCATTTGATATTATAATAATGTCTACCAACCACAATATAATAATCATCTAGCAGAAACGCTTTCATCTCACGTTCTACATATATAGTATAAAATAAAAACCGTAAGCACATATTGGGTAATGGATTTCCAACTATGACAAGGTATGGAACCACCTTTTGCTAGTGTACCTCTAGAGAGTAACGCACTGGGTTCAAAAATAACATCTTGCAACCCGGCCAGACCACTCATTTCGCTTGAGTGTATCGAATGTATATCACCAACGGTTGGGATCAGCAACCGTTTCCCAAATGGGACAGCATTGACAATAGATTTTTAGAAGTAAATGAAACACTAGATCAGGTGATTATACACCCTAATAGGTGCGACCTACATAGCTATGCTGCCTGCCCGATTTTTGTCATTTCCGGATGTGAGGCTAGAGGCCATGCTTATCTCTGACAGATCACACATTTATTCATTTTGAATGTCACATCGTCATACCCGCCAAATCACAAATTGATTTCCCCAAAAATACAATGGGTATACAGCTAAGAGAAACGAATTCCTCCGCCACCAAACGTAAATACGTTTGAAGATATCAACTTACGCGATCTATTAAATATACTCTGTCAGACATTCTTCAATGCAGGTCGTCCTGGGACTGGACAAACCGAAGGCACTATTCGGTACAACCATCTTAGGCAATCTTTACCTAAGATTTATACAACAGCCATTGCACTTTACTCCGTCTTAAATTATCTTTGGCATATATGATTTGCAACGCTTATTCCAATACAGAGTGGTTCTTCGAGTAATAATCCAACCGGTCTCTCCATATTAACAACGTTAAAATGGTCAAAACTTTGATAGTCTGTGATATAACTATCAAAGAAAAACACGTGTGCAAACAACGATATTATTTCCAGATGGAAATTATATCGATCAATCATCATTTAACATTTATCTCTTTAGTTCAAAAATTTACTTATCTCCTGTTTCCCTATATTCTAAATTCTATGTTCTATTATCAGAAAACATTTCTGATTCTTATTTGGAAAACATTTCCAAAACTCCTTCACTTGGTATAAACCGATGTTTAAATCAAACATCACCATGCCAACTTAAACCATTTCACTCATTAACTAAATTTACTTAACCATCCTTTACTATCAAACCTTACCATTCCTTAGTTAAGAAGGAAGTCAACCAAGTTGGGGTATAATTACCTCTCAGACCTTAACTGAACAACGTTTTAACTTCAAAATATTCAAAGTTTATCTTTTAAAATCTTTAACACACTTCCTTACGTAAATCTCGGATTCTATTTACGTATCCACTTCTTTATTGAAAACATTGATTATAACCATAACGTTATAATCCCTACTTTCGAAATATCTAACTTCCATTATAACTTTTATTCTTTAATGTGAATAAATAAGTAAACACCTGATTTATAAATAAATCTTGATTTAAACACCGGAAAGTATAAGTACTTTCCCGAATTCGATATAATTGAATTCGACGTATAACTCTCTTTCAAGTAATCTCTATTTGATTAACTCTTCTTCGAATAACCTATACTCGATTTTCTCTCTTCGAATAACTTATATTCGATTATCTCTCTTCGAATAATTTATATTCGATTAACTCACTTCGAATAACTTATATTCGATTAACTCACTCTTTCGAATAAACTATATTCGATCTCTTTCTTTCAAATATGCTATATTCGATATTCTCCTTTCTTTCAAATACTCTATATTCGATAACCTACTTTCGAATAACTTATATTCGATAATCTCACTTTCGAATAACTAAATTCGATTAACTCCTTTCGATTAAACTAACATCGATAACTCCTTTCGATTAAACTAACATCGATTAACTCCTTTCGATTAAACTAACATCGATAACTCCTTTCGATTAAACTAACATCGATTAACTCTTTCCTTAACTCCATTCGAATAAACTATATTCGATTACTCCTTTGGATTAACTCATTTGGATTAACTCGATTTGATTAACTCCTCTTGACTAACTTAACTTAATTAACTCGAGTTATTTAAATCGACTTGATTAACTCCTATCGAATAACTAATATTCGATTAACTTATATTTGAATAAATATGTTTGTTTTTACTCTATCTCGAAAAACTATATTTGATTTAACCTCATTTCGAATGACTAGATTCGATTTTCTCCTTTAACTCTATTCGAAAAAATTATATTTGATTAACTCCTTCAACTCTATTGGTTAACTCAAATCGGCTAACTCTATTCAATTAACTCTAATCAACTAACTCTAATTAATTAACTCTATTTGATTAACTCTATTGATTAAATCCTTTTGATTTACTCCTTTTTGAATAAGGAATATTCGATTCACTCTTCATCCATATTCAGTTTCAAATATCGATGTTGAAATTGATTCTTACTTCTCTATATAAGTCTTGACTTATATATTCCATTTATCCAGTGAAAACTATTTTACTTAATTTATAAAATATTACTTATAAATTAATCATCTCAATTTATCTGTTAAACAGATTCTATTTATTATCTACTTTAAATAAATCTTTTCACATTTACTCGTTAAATAGATTTCCATTTAAACTTTATTCCCTTTTATAATTCTATTTTCCTTACAAACAATCCCTTTATAAAACTCTATTTGTTATATAAATAATCCCTTTATAAAATCTCTATTTGTTTTATAAATAATCCTTTTTAATTATCCTATTTATTTTCCAAATAAATATCCTCATGATATCTTATTTATTTTCTAAATAAATAATCTCTTTATACTTCTATTAATTTTCCCAATAATTATTCCTCTTTATAAAACCCTTTTGATTTTATAAATAATTCCATTTTATAAAATCACTTTATTTTATATATAATTTCCCTTTAATCTTTATTCTATTTTCTAAACAAATATTCCTTTATAAATTCTATTTACTTTATAATTAAATATCTTTCTTGATACTTCTATTTACTTGCTAAGTAAATAATCGTTTTACACTTCAATTTACTTTCTAAGTAAATAATCTTTTTAGTACCTTTATTTACTTTCTAAGTAAATAATCCTTTTTATAAAATTCTTTGATTTTATAAATAATTTCTTTATTAAATTCCTTTTTATAAAATCCCTTGATTTTATAAATATTCTATTCTAATACACAGTTTGAAATTTCCCTTTTCTATTCCAATATTTCTTTTGGTATTCAACAGTACCAAATAACAGGACCAGTGTCATTATAATCAATCACAGATTATACATCACATCATATAACGCAATATATGAAAACAAAAAGTATTATAAATATTGAGGAATCTTGTTGGATCCCTCCAACCTGTTTTCCTGCATCACAGATGTTAAACAATACGAGTATAAAATATTCTGATAAACAGAATCAATATTTGATTAACGATTTTATATATCGTTATCTATACTTTCAACCAATAAATTAATAGTTAAAATTAAATAGTTAACACACATCAATCAACAGATAATTATCAGTTCTAAGAATACGTTATAAAAATATAACTGTTCAGAGTTGGTGAGTTTTACTGTCATTGGACGATCATCGCTAATAACGATAACCATCGCTTGATTCAAACGGACAATTTATTTTGCATAAATTGTAACAAGCTTCGATTCACTCCCCGCCAGTTCCATTGTGTTGCTCTCGTCCATACAATCCCATCGGATCTTGTTTCAACAAATTCTTTGAACTAGCCCAACATCACTCCAACCCGCTAACCCCTTCTCCTATAACCCATTGTTTCCTCCAGCAAACATCACGCACCGAAATCAAACCATTTCCAGACATTGCCGACTTCACCTCTCCACTTCTACTTCACAAAAATTCAAATGAAAAATACCATTGACCTCCTCTTTTAGTCCCCTTCCAAACCATAACACTGACATGGAACTCGAACCCAAATCTCACCTACATCGTTCACTCAGCAACAACTGCGAAAGTGGAAAACGTGACCCAAAACTCACGGAACCCAACTGCTCCTTTCGCACAGCTCATTTCCCAATCAATTGGCAACAAACCCCTCTTCGCTGTCCTCCTCCATACTTCGACTTACTGCGCCCAACATCCCCGCATCCCTTACCTTCACAGCAGCTCCAGTAAACACCCCGTCATCAATCAGCATTGGAATCCCCGAGTTCACCGAAAACCGAGCTCCCCAAGTGAATCACATGGCTAAAAAGGGACGTCAAATTGAAGAGGATCCTTCCTTGAAATCAAATATGTATTTTCTTTAATTTTAGAAATTCTCTTTTCATTTCTATGATTTTAGAGGGGATCAAATTTTCTGTTGGAATGTTTTTTTTGGGGTCGCGGCTGAAAATTGAAATGCTGAGGAACGATGATAATTAGGTTAGAAGGGTGATAAGAGTATTTATACAAAGTGGTGGGAAGGATTTAATACTACTTTATTATGCCTAACTTTGCAAAATGAGAAATGGGTGGTTGAGAAGAAAAAGAACGTGGCATTCTTTTGATCAGAGAAAAGGATGGTGCAAACACACGTGGGTCATCCCATTGTTATTTATCTAGTATCCCGTTCCCGTACGCATGTGGCTCCATAGAAAAAACTTAAAACACAGTCATATCAACCAATGTACCAAGATCCCAAAAATATGATAATATCGGTAGTTTAACTCATATTGTGAAACCTCAAAATGTTGATTACAGGGTGCAAAATACTCCAAAATAAAAAGTTGCTTATTTAATTAATTAAAAATTTCAATAAAATTCTAAAAATTAAATTATCACTACGTCTCAAAAGAATCTTGTTAAATTAAAAACCGGTATCTAGTTATATCGAATAAACCGTTACGGTTGATAAACGATTCTATATCGACTATTTTAGAATTTGATTTGGACACAACTCACAATCTACATGACGAAATCCTGATTTTTCTCTTCCATCAGAAAAATATACTTCACCAGCTCCCAATGCTTCTTGTTTCACATAAATCTGATTTAAAACGAACCCTGTATATCTAGTCGAAGTTCAAATCGCCAAATAGCGAACTGCCGCGCCATTTCAAGCTCGATATTAATTATAATAAAATTTATACGTTCAACCATCCTTAATTAAATATATTCGTTATTATAATTCAAATTCTAAACTGAATTGTATAATTTGAATTGCCCAGTTCACATTATATTGCCAATTCACTAATTCTGATTATTTCAGAATAAAATATATTATTTAATTATTTTATTAATTAAATATTCACCATTATTTAATGTAAACCATTTAAATCTATAAATTACTATTTAAATAATTAAATAAATTAGTTATTATATCACTGAAAATACGGTCATTACATTCTTCCCCCCCTTAAAATAATTTCGTCCTCGAAATTGCTAAGGTAGAAAACAAACCCTATTGACTGGTTAGAACTTATTTGTTCACTTCTTAATTTCCATTTCAACTAAACTAATTTAATTTCAATTAAATATTTATTCATTCCTATTAACGAAAATTTTCAAAAATCCTGAAAATTTTCTAACCCCTTAACTTTTCGAAAAATTTCGCCAGCACATCCTTTGTACTGGTCAATAGCTCAAACTCCAACCCGCCTCTCTGGGCCTTCTCCAACCCAAAAGAAAATCAAACAGCTAAGCGGCTTGCCAATTCGGCTCACAAAATCTTATACCCAATATATATAATATAAACTTGTATCTTTTTGTCGGGCATTATCATTATATCGTTTCACATCTGCTGCTAATTCGGCATATACCAATGTCGTCCCAATCAAACCCCAATCACCTTTATCTTCAAAACAACCATTCGCTTATATCCAAGCCAAATACCATTTCAAACTCGAGTTCCCTTCTCAATTCCAATTCTAAACTCATCAATCCAATACCATTTCGGATTCCTATGCCACAAATCCAATTTTCTCGAGATCATTCTAATTCAATTACAGTTACCACTTAACTGACTTTATTTTAATTCCAATTGGCTTTCCAAATTTTTACTCAATTTGTTTTTAATTTAAACTGCTCTTTCCTGGGAGTTAAAATAGTTTACCATATCAAAAATCAAACTTTCCCTTTCAGGATTTCAAACAACTTGTCTTCTCAAAACAATTTAAAAAAATGAAAATCTTTGGTAGTAATCCATCACTTAGAACTCGAAAATAAACACTAATGATGTCACGATTCATCATCAGGGTTATTTCCCAGCTATCGAAGTGAGTTCAATACTATATCACTTTCAAAATTCACTTTTAAACTATTCCTTTTTGAAATACATTTCAAAATACCATTCACAATGCTGGTAAAACAATTTAAAATCTCCCAGGATTTTAAAATTCTCATATACTTAATCCAATTTCAATTACCAACACTTTTCCAATTTCTGGAATTTTAAATTCCACTTCTGAACTAAATTTCAGATTTAACTCATCTGGTTTCATATACTATACTTATATGAATTTTGATTGGTTATTTACATAATCATTTCACTTTTTATAATCTTACTCTTATAATAACAACTAATATATCCAATATATTATAATTTCAATATAAATCCTTTATATCAAAATCTAATTTGGGTAAAATTATTTCATTTACCCTCTTTTCTAAACATTCAGTGTCGGTTCATCGTATTCGAGTGTTTATAAATCCTTACTGATACAGTGGATCAAACTGATCGGCCCGAATTCACAAACAACTCAACCAATAAATCTCCACAATATAAAATCATTTTATATTGAATAACAAATACGCGCTCATATATATACACTCAAACTCAATCTAGGGTATTACTAACCCCATATCTAATGAGTCACACCACAGAGCCAAGGTAATTACTTAAGCTCTGATACCAACTGTAGTGTCCCGAAATTCCGGTCCAATTTGAGCTAACCAAAAAACACAAGTCCAACCCCAATTGCACTGGAAAACATAAAACTAATGGAAAGAAAATAGAGGGTGAGAATAGATAAGATAAAAACTAAGAATAGAAGAAGAAAAAGAAGAACACAACATCAGAGTAACATGAACCTCACAGAGGAACGAGTAACATATAATATATATCAAATTTTGAAATAAATCTATACTTGAATATACATATCATTTCCAAAGTACAGCACTTACAACACAGCGGAAATAAACAATAACTATATGATCCTGAAGCCTCCTGCTCCAACTCTTCAAGTATCTGTAAATCCCAACTACTTGACTGCCCATACAAAATAGGGCACCCAAGAGTTTAGGGAAAACAAAACAAAATAAACACCGGGTCAGTCATGGGACTGGTATGAGTAAAACAATTTAAAACAGTTTGAGCAATAAAACGATATCTCATAAGACCACGCCGTATAACACGGAACAGGTTTTTCCCTTATGAGAATCCAAATCAGTTTGATTCAACTTTCAACTCATTTTGAAAGCAACGATAAATCATTTTATCAAAACTCATTTGATATTATAATAAGGTCTATCAACCACAATATAATAATCATCTAGCAGAAACGCTTTCATCTCATGTTCTACATATATAGTATACAGTCAAAACCGTAAGCACGTATTGGGTAATGGATTTCCAACTATGACAAGGTATGGAACCACCTTTTGCTAGTGTACCTCTAGAGAGGAATACATTGGGTTCAACAAGAACATCTTGCAACCCGGCCACACATGACCGACCAATCATTTCACTAGAGTTTATCAAATGTATATCACCAACGGTTGGGATCAGCAATTGTTTCCCGAATGGGACAGCATCGACAATAGATTTTTAGAAGTAAATGAAACTCTAGATCAGGTGATTATACACTCTAATAGGTGCGGCCTACATAGCCATGCTGCCTGCCCGATTTTTGTCATTTCCGGATGTGAGGCTAGAGGCCACACTTCTCTCTGACAGATCACACATTTATTCACTTTGAATGTCATATCGTCATACCCGCCAAATCACAAATTGATTTCCCTAAAAATTCAGCGGGTATACAGCTAAGAGAAACGAATTCCTCTGCCGCTAAACGTAAATACGTTTGAAGAGATTAACTTACGCGTTCTATTAAATATACTCTGTCAGACATTCTTCCATGCAGGTCATCCTTGGACTAGACAAACCGAAGGCACTATTCAGTACAACCATCTTATGCAATCTTCACCTAAGATTTATACAACAGCCCTTGCACTTTACTCCTTCTTCAATTATCTTTGGCATATATGATTCGCAATGCTTATGCCAATACGGAGTGGTTCTTTGGATAATAATCCAACCGGTCTCTCCATATTAACAACGTTAAAATGGTCAAAACTTTGATAGTCTGTGATTTAACTATCAAAGAAAAACACGTGTGCAAAAACGATATTATTTCCAGACGGAAATTATATCGATCAATCATCATTTAACATCTATCTCTTTAGTTCATTAATTTACTTATCTCCTGTTTCCCTATATTCTAAATTCTTATTTTCTATTATTAGAAAACATTTCTGATTCTTATTTGGAAAACATTTCCAAAACTCCTTCACTTGGTTTAAACCGATGTTTAAATAAAACATCGCCATGCCAACTCAAACCATTTCACTCATTAACTATATTTACTTAACCATCCTTTACTATCAATCCTTACCATTCCTTAGTTAAGAAGGAAGTCAATTAAGTTGGGGTATAATTACCTCTTAGACCTTAACTGAACAACGTTTTAACTTCGAAATAGTCAAAGTTTATCTTTTAAAATCTTTAACACACTTCCTTACGTAAATCTCGGATTCTATTTACGTATCCACTTCTTTATTGAAAACATTGATTATAACGATAACGTTATAATCCCTACTTTCGAAATATCTAACTTCCATTATAACTTTTATTCTTTAATGTGAATAAATAAATAAACACCTGATTTATAAATAAATCCTGATTTAAACACCGGAAAGTATAAGTACTTTCCCGAATTCGATATAATTGAATTCGACGTATAACTCTTTTTCGAGTAATCTCTATTTGATTAATTCTCCTTCGAATAACCTATATTCGATTTTCTCTCTTCGAATAACTTATATTCGATTATCTCTCTTCGAATAATTTATATTCGATTAACTCACTTCGAATAACTTATATTCGATTAACTCACTCTTTCGAATAAACTATATTCGATCTCTTTCTTTCAAATACGCTATATTCGATATTCTCCTTTCTTTCAAATACTCTATATTCGATAACCTCCTTTCGAATAACTTATATTCGATAATCTCACTTTCGAATAACTAAATTCGATTAACTTCTTTTGATTTAACTACAATCGATAACTCCTTTCGATTTAACTAACATCGATTAACTCCTTTCGATTAAACTAACGTCGATAACTCCTTTCGATTAAACTAACATCGATTAACTCTTTCCTTTAACTCTATTCGAATAAACTATATTCGATTAATCCTTTGGATTAACTCATTTGGATAAACTCGGTTTGATTAACTCCTCTTGACTAACTTAACTTAATTAACTTGACTTGATTAACTCCAATCGAATAACTAATATTCGATTAACTTATATTCGAATAACTATGTTTGTTTTAACTCTATCTCGAATAACTATATTCGATTTAACCTCATTTCGAATGACTTGATTTGATTTTCTCCTTTAACTCTACTCGAATAAATTATATTCGATTAACTCCTTCAACTCTGTTGGTTAACTCAAATCGACTAACTCTGTTCAATTAACTCTAATCAAATAACTCTAATTAACTAACTCTATTTGATTAACTCTATTGATTAAATCCTTTTGATTTACTCCTTTTTGAATAAGGAATATTCGATTCAGTATTCGTCCATATTCAGTTTCAAATATCGATGTTGAAACTGATTCTTACTTCTCTATATAAGTCTTGACTTATATATTCCATTTATCCAGTGAAAACTATTTTACTTAACTTATAAAATATTATTTATAAACTAATCGTCTCAATTTATCTGTTAAACAGATTCTATTTATTATCTACTTTAAATAAATCTTTTCACATTTACTCGTTAAACAGATTTCCATTTAAAATTTATTCCCTTTTATAATTCTATTTGCCATACAAACAATCCCTTTATAAAACTCTATTTGTTTTATAAATAATCCCTTTATAAAATCTCTATTTGTTTTATAAATAATCCTTTTTAATTATCCTATTTATTTTCCAAATAAATATCCTTATGATATCTTATTTATTTTCTAAATAAATAATCTCTTTATACTTCTATTTATTTTCCCAATAATTATTCCTCTTTATAAAACCCATTTGATTTTATAAATAATACCCTTTTATAAAATCACTTGATTTTATAAATAATTTCCCTTTAATCTTTATTCTATTTTCTAAATAAATATTCCTTCATAAATTTTATTTACTTTATAAGTAAATATCTTTCTTAATACTTCTATTTACTTGCTAAGTAAATATTCGTTTTACACTTCTATTTAATTTCTAAGTAAATAATCTTTTTAATACCTTTATTTACTTTATAAGTAAATAAACTTTTTTTATAAAATTCTTTGATTTTGTAAATAATTTCATTATTAAATTCCTTTTTATAAAATCCCTTGATTTTATAAATATTCTATTTCAAACACAGTTTGAAATTTTCCTTTTCTATTCCAATATTTCTTTTGGTATTCAACAGTACCAAATAACATGACCAGTGTCATTATAATCAATCGCAGATTATACATCACATCATATAACACAATATATGAAAACAAACAGTATTATAAATATTAAGGAATCCTGTTGGATCCCTCCAACCTGTTTTCCTACATCACAGATGTTAAACAATACGAATATAAAATATTTTGATAAACAGAATCAATATTTGATTAACGATTTATATATATCGTTATCTATACTTTCAACCAATAAATTAACAGTTAAATCCAAACAGTTAACATACATCAATCAACAGATAATTATCAGTTCTAAGAATATGTTATAAAAAAATAACTTTTCAGAGTTGGTGAGTTGTACTCACATTGGACGATCATCGTTAATAACGATAACCATCACTTGAATCAAATGGACAATTTATTTTGCAATAAATTGTAACAAGCTTTGATTCACTCACCGTCAGTTCCATTGTGTTGCTCCCGTCCATATGATCCCATCGGATCTTGTTTCACCAAATTCTTTGAACTGGCCCAGCATCACTCCAACCCGCTAACCCCTTCTCCTACAACCCGATGTTTCCTCCAGTAAACATCACGCACCGAAATCAAACCATTTCCATACATTGCCGACTTCACCTCTCCACTTCTACTTCACAAAAATTCAAATGAAAAATACCATTGACCTCCTCTTTTAGTCCCCTTCCAAACCATAACACTGACATGGAACTTGAACCCAAATCTCACCTACATCGTTCACTCAGCAACAATTTCTATAGGGGAAATCGTGACCCAAAACTCACGGAACCCAATTGCTCCTTTCGCATAGGTCATTTCCCACTCAGTTGGCAACGAACCCCTCTTCACTGTCCTCCTCCACACTTCGAATTACTACGCCTAACATCCCCGCATCCCTGACCTTCACAGTAGCTCCAGTAAACACCCCATCATCAATCAGCGTCGGAATCCCCGAGTTCACTGAAAACCGAGCTCCCCAAGGTGAATCACATGGCTAAAAAGGGACGTCAGATTGAAGAGGATCCTTCCTTGAAATCAAATATGTATTTGCTTTAATTTTAGAAATTTTCTTTTCATTTCTATGATTATAGAGGGGATTGGATTTTCTGTTGGAATGTTTTTTTTGGTGGCGGCTGAAAATTGAAATGCTGAGGAACGATGATAATTAGGTTAGAAGGGTGATAAGAGTATTTATACAAAGTGGTGGGAAGGATTTAATACTACTTTATTATGCCTAACTTTGCAAAATGAGAAATGGGTGGCTGAGAAGAAAAAGAACGTGGCATTCTTTTGATCAGAGAAAAGGATGGTGCAAACACACGTGGGTCATCCCATTGTTATTTATCTAGTATCCCGTTCCCGTACGCATGTGGCTCCATAGAAAAAACTTAAAACATAGTCATATCAACCAATGTACCAAGATCCCAAAAATATGATAATATCGGTAGTTTAACTCATATTGTGAAACCTCAAAATGTTGATTACAGGGTGCAAAATACTCCAAAATAAAAAGTTGCTTATTTAATTAATTAAAAATTTCAATAAAATTCTAAAAATTAAATTATCACTACGTCTCAAAAGAATCTTGTTAAATTAAAAACCGGTATCTAGTTATATCGAATAAACCGTTACGGTTGATAAACGATTCTATATCGACTATTTTAGAATTTGATTTGGACACAACTCACAATCTACATGACGAAATCCTGATTTTTCTCTTCCATCAGAAAAATATACTTCACCAGCTCCCAATGTTTCTTGTTTCACATAAATCTGATTTAAAACGAACCCTGTATATCTAGTCGAAGTTCAAATCGCCAAATAGCGAACTACCGCGCCATTTCAAGCTCGATATTAATTATAATAAAATTTATACATTCAACCATCGTTAATTAAATATATTCGTTATTATAATTCAAATTCTAAACTGAATTATATAATTTGAATTACCCATTTCACATTATATTGCCAATTCAATAATTCTGATTATTTCAGAATTAAATATATTATTTAATTATTTTATTAAATAAATATTCACCATTATTTAATTTAAACCATTTAAATCTATAAATTATTATTTAAATAATTAAATAAATTAGTTATTATATCACTGAAAATACGGGTCGTTACAAGTTACATCTCCATCCTTCTTAATTTTTCAGTTTCTTACTTTCAAGTTCTTATGCTCATGTGCTATTTATGTAGATGAATTTGCAGACAAATAAGGAACAAGATTTAATCTTTACAAAGACATCAACTGGTTAAAATCCGTCCACATCATTAAACAAATGTCAAAAGTGCTATTTCAGGTTTATCTTTTACTAATTTCAACTTCATTAATCTTCTCTTTCTTGCATGTATGATTCTGTTTCGGTCAAGTCAGTAATTAATTTCAACCTAATCTTCTCGAGTACTATTTTATTGGATATTCTCAAAATGCAACTTAAATTCTTAAATGGGATTGACCAGTGCAAAAAAAATCCACAAAAAAAGATACACTGTTCCGTGTAAATAATCTTTTTGCATGACAGAGCATAAATTCTTGATCGTTTATTGTTGGATTAGTTATACCATCATATGAACTCCTGTAAATTTACACGTAAAGACTGGTAAGCATCATGATTAAAAGATGTGAATACCACTTTTATTTGATGCCAATGGGCAAGAATACTGGAAATTAAGGTTCTGCTAAATACTATGGTTTTATGTAATATGAAAACAATGCTATTTTCTTTTGTTTACCAAAGCTTCCATATGCTTGGATTCATATGTGTATTCATATGTGTATTCATAATTCATATCGTGCATTCGTTCACAATATATCAACTTAATAACATGCTAATTTATTCTAAAAACATTGTTACACTAATAATATACCATGAATTCTAAAAACGTATTATTTCTAATTATGTTATGCGCCAAGTTTACATAGGTAGTGCGGAAGGGTGAAGGGAAATATTGATATTAATAAAGTGGACGGACTGCAATTTCAACCATCTCTTTCTTTATGCCTCTATTCACACTATGATATCTATTTATCTATATAATAATTCTCACTAATCTTTAATGATTAATAATTGGTTCGACCGTAAAATACCCAAATTTCCCATATTTACTTTAAAAAAAAAATCTTTACTACTTTATCCTGAAAGGAAATTGTCCATATTTACTACTTTACTACTTACGTATCAATTTTCCATATTTTATATCAATTTGTAGTTTATTATAACTTTTGGAATACTAAGAAAGTTGGCTCTTAATTAGGAATTTCTAAAAGATGTTAACGCCTTTTAAGTAAAAATTCAATTTATTCCGAAATCAATATGTTAACTAGATTCAATTTACTACTTTATCCTAAAAGATACCACTTACATAGTACTCCTAATGATTTGTAGTTGGTAGAATGCAGTGTAAATGATTTGTAGTTATTCTTTTCTAATTGTTGTCTGACGTTTGTTGCTTCAAAATTTTACTCGGGCTATTCATTTTTGGTATAATATCTTATTAGTAGTGAATGTTTATACAGAAATTGGTAGAATCAATTGTATTGTCTTAAATTATTTATTTAATTTCCCAAAATTCATTTTGATTAGTATTCTATACTGCTAATTGTTGTCTGACGCTTGCTGCTTCAAATTTTTACTTGGACTATTCATATTTGGTATAATATCTTACTAGTAGTGCATGTTTATACAGAAATTGGTAGAATCAATTGTATTGTCTTAGATTATTTATTTAATTTCCTGAAATTCATTTTGATTAGTAATCTATACTGTACCATATTGTTAATACCATATACATATTTATATGGATCATACATTGATACAGTCAATTGTATTGCCGTAAAGTATTTAGTTGATTTCCAAAAATTCATTTACTTTACTCATATATATTGCATTACATTATTAATACCATACCACGTACACCAAATTCTCAATTAAATTAAATTTCGTGGGTATGCATATATTTCTTAGTTGAATGTTCCTCGGTTTCCCTTGAAATAATACTCCATTTCATTCATCCTCCTGACTCTTCTTTTCTTGCCCTTTGCAACTTCATAAATTTATATAGTGCTAATGAAATTTCTTTAGTCTCGATCTAAATCAAATCAAGAATTCTTTTCACCATGTATAAATTCACTCTCCGAAAAAGAGTTGATGCATCTGACGATTTTCTTCCCAATATCACTATTGTGCCTCCACAGCCTTAGCAAAGGCGTCTTCTTTTCCATCCATAATTGCTTTGATGCATTGATTAAATTAAGTGCACTAAAAACGAAGAAGTCAAAAAGGAAGATCTTTGCGAGTTCTGGTATGTTCCACAGTGGGACTACTAATTAATGACGTTGTTGTAGTAAAACCGCATAATATTGTATGCTAACCTTGCACCAATCTAAAATCAATTTTCCCACGAGAATGTTGCCTTATACATGAATTTTATGGTGCTGGTGACCCAAATACAATTCTCTAATATTCATTAGCTGGTTGAAAATTTTCAACTGTCTTCCACTGTACCACATAAGCGTGTAATATTAACATTTCTCCAATATACCTTTTTGATAATGGTATATTTATCGTTTGACATTCCCCGTCAATATGCAATGTAAATCTGCTAGAATGATTAATATGTTGAAATGTTAATTTGGCATGTTGAAATGTAAACATGATAAACAGTATAAACCTGTTAAAATATGTGGAAACAATTACTGTTGTATACTTACATGTTTTAATAACTTGTCAATTGGATACTGTAAGTTAAGTTACAATGAAATTGGAATAAATACATGTTAATTTGTGGCCTATTATGTACTGTAACCTTTAACTGTAAGAATTGGGAAAATTACATGCTAATTTGTTAGATTGGAATAATACATGTTATTTTAAAATGAAGTTAATTTCATGTTAGGAAGAACATGCGACACGATAATCAGAAATTAAACTTAATATGATATTAAGTATGACATGAAAAAATAGATTACAGTAAAATTAGGAAGAATGGATATGCCTAAATTTACAGTAAATAGAAAACTGTAACCACACTTAGACACAAGGTTAAATTCAACTTGTGGTAGAAGTCTTCCCGGAACCGCCAGGCAAATCCAGCGTCCACAAGTCGTTAATTTAATGTGAGGGGTCTAGTGCGTAAATATACATGTAACGGTGCTAAGACACGAAGTTAAGTCAACTTGTGGTAGAAGTCTGCCCGGAACCGCCCGACAAATCCAGCATCCACAAGTGGTAGGCTTAATGTGAGAGGTCTAGTGCACAAACATCAATATATGTAAATAACAGAATAGATATAATGGCATTAATTATAATTAATGGAAATGAATGGAATTGAATGAAACTCACAACAGTAAAAGGATTCAAATGAACGGGGAATGATAATAACCTATTATAAATAATTACATTAATGAGAATGTTATATAATAGGTAGGCTTGTCCTAGGGAAAAATGGAAATTATAACATAAGTTATAATAAATGGAAAGGAAGCTAATTAGTAAACCTTAGTTAAGAGAACTAAGTTAATAAGTAAACAACGACAGTTTTAGTGACAGTGTAAGGTGAAATTATGATTAAATAAGAAAGAACGAGGAGAATATATGAGGTCAAATAAGTTATATTTAATCATAAATAAAAAAGTGACATGTTAAACAAAAAATAAGTGAATTAAGATAACTTATGTAATGAGATACGTTGTACTTAATTATAAATTAAGTAATCTGTAAATTAGGAAGCCTGAAACCCATTGTTTGTAATAAGTAGAGAAAAGGGGAAAACTTATGAAATAAAATAAGTTGTACTTAATTATAAATTAAGTGATTTACAAATCTGAGAATCTGAGTCCTGCTAACAAGAAGAACATGTTATCTGTAAACTTGAGAATATGAAATCTACTGATAAGAATAATATGTTAAAAGCTTATTAATGAATTTAAATGGGTTAAGTGATATAATTGAAATTAATTAGCAAGAGGAACTTGGTAACTTGAATAGGAAGTCAATATGACTAGTAATAACCAAGTTGAATGGAAATCTGAAAGGGAAAAGCAGGCGCTTGATTAAATGATTAGACATAGGGTATAATAACACGTTAACTTGAGGCGCTTGGACCAGTCCGTATGTCTAAGGGTGAATAATCCAGCGGGGTAGGTCATCGTGGTGTCATTTGACACAAGGGGAGAGCACGTCCATCGGATTATACTTCATGTTCTTCATATTGTTCTGCTGGCTCCGAGGACTGGAAGGGGAAGCATGTGGCTTCCTAGGACATGGAGGGTACTCCTGGTAGTCCTCTGTGTTGTGACAACATTCGACTGTGGTCGCAGAGGTTAGGTTTGCGCGTTTCTACCCGGTGAGTACGCCTTTGTTGCCACGATAGTGGGCAATCAAAAGACTGTAGGGTGGCATAGGTGATTCGACGATCCAAGTTGCCTTGTGATAGGCTGGGTTACGAACACTTTTCGAGTAGTGACAGGTTTAACCATTAGTTGATAGCAAAACGTCGACTACCGACCATCGATAGTCAGCATGATACGTGATGCGCGATATGGAAAGACGGAGAGCTAAACCAAAAGACCACAGACCTTTTGTTATCAAGGTTATGGATGAGGGACAAACCAATTAGGATTTGTTGTTTGTTGTTTGCTCTTAGGCCATGTCACTAGTTCTCAACCATATTCGTCTTTCACTAATTGAGGGAGGGGTCAGGTGGGACCATAACCACTGAAAATGCAGATCTTAGCATCTATATATATAGATATTTGAAAAGCTCCCGACCGAGTTATGTGTTTCTTGTACAGCCGTGCCATGGGACTCAGTGCACAGTAGAGGATATGTGCGGTTAAGGCATCGAGTACGATTGATGATACGTACGTGGGAAAGTCTAGATACATGCGTGTCTGCTCTGGGTGGTGCATCGTAGACTCTAGGGCATTACTTTGTGATCTGATTTGATCAAAGGTGGCAGTCCGTACGCTTACATAACATGGCAATGGTGGTTCTATGCGGAACGTAGAATTGTTATATAGAGATCTGTACGTCACTTCAGCGTAGGATGGGAGACTGCATATATTTCTGTGGCGTTACGGCGAAGACCGTGGAAGTGGGGTACCATGGGGTGCACCTTAATTTGGGGGTAGCTACCTATATACTGTATTAGGTTAATCCACTGGAAAGTAGATGGGTACGACATGTGTGTAAGCCTTGAGTGCGATTAACCCATATAACCTAATAAACAAGAAAATGTAACAGAACGGTATATGTAGGGTTATCCAAAATGTGTAGTTTAAATCCGGTCACCAGGACTTGTTTCTGACCCCCTCCTCATAAGCATACTCGCAGGTTAGATTTATGGAAGAGATATGATAGCTTGGGGTACTGGCTAGGCAGTATTATTATCTAGGTAAGGCTATATTTTGATTATATTATATTTTATTCATTCCACTGTGAGATATTTTCTGAGCTTTGATATATTTTATATCTCTTCTTTTCTGCAGGATACCAGACAAACCAACACGAGTTTAGATAGATTAGAATTTTAAAAAAAATCCGGTCTGTCGGAATTCGGGTTGTTACAGAACTAACTCACCTCTATGTTCCACTTCAGTAGTCATCCAGATGCCTCAGGTCGTTGTAGAACCTGTCAAAGCGGTTGGTCAGTGTAGACTTTGATGGGGTGAGACTGAAAGTATGGTCTCATCTTCTGGGAGGAGATTAACAAGCAGTAAGCTAGCTTCTCAAACTTTAGGTAGTTCTTTTCTACCCCCGTTAATCTCTTGCTAATGCAATAAACGGGTCGATGGACACAATCTTTAATGTGCATGAGCGCTGAGATGATTGCCTGCATGGAAATAGCCAAATAAACATACAGTTCTCATCGTCCATAGGTTTGGACAAGATAGGTAGTCGCTCTAAGTGATTCAGAAGGTCCTTGAATTCGGCAACGCATTCTGGGGTCCATGCGAAGTTGCACTTCCCCTTTCGGAGTAAGTCGAAAAAGGAAACACACTTGTCGATGGATTTAGAGATGAATTGACTTAAAGCGATGACCTTCCCGCTTAAACTTTGAACATCCTTAATGCTCTGAGGGGCTTGAATATCCCATAAAATTTTGATCTTATCTGTGTTGGCTTCGATGCATCACGAATTGACGATGAAACCCCAGAGTTTTCCCGATGCAACACCGAAAGGGCATTTCAAGGGATTGAGCTTCATGTCGTACCGGCGGAAGACATCAAACATTTCGGAGAGGTGACGGAAGTGGTCATTCAACATGTTTGATTTTATAGGCATATCGTCCACGTATAGCTCCATGGATCTTCTAATCCAGTCCTTGAAAATGAAGTTGACCAATTGTTGATAAGTGGCTCCCATGTTCTTAAGACTGAAGGGCATAACGCGATAGCAGTAGAGCCCGAGGTAGGTAATGAAAGAAGTATGATTCTGATCCGGGAGATACATTGGTATCTTATTATAGCTTGACTAGGCATCCATAAAGGATAAAAGATGATATCCGGCGGTTGAATCAACGAGCTGGTCAATCTTCGAAAGTGGGAAACTGTCTTTAGGACACACCTTATTCAAGTCGGAGAAGTCGACACACGTTCGTCACTTGCTGTTAGGGCTGTCAATGGATATCCGAAAAATCCGAAATCCGTCCGCATCCGTATCCGAAAAGCGGATAAATATCCGATATCCGGGAAAGCGGATGTGGATATAGGCATATCCGCATCCGATAATTATCCGTCCGCTTTTTTTTCCCGATTATAGCTTAAATTATGTGTATTTTAACATAATTAAATATACTAATTTATTAATTTGCAAAATTAAAAGACTACTAAACGCATGTTAATTGCTCAAAATTATATATTATCATCATATTTATTTGTTTTTAGCAATTTAGTAATCAATTAGGTTGAAAAAGATTAATATTAAGCTAAAAAAATTCATTTATATTCATTGATTTATCGATTGTTGGCGGAGCGGATAATTATCCGATATCTGTCCGTATCCGCGGATACGGATATCCGATATCCGAAAATGATTTCGGATGCGGATACGGATATGGCACTATCCGTATCCGAAAGTATCCGTTGACAGCCCTACTTGCTGTTTGCTTTCTTGACCAGGGTTGGGTGGAGATACATTCGGGGTAGTAGGCTTTACGAATGAAATTGTTGTTGAGTAGCCTATCTACCACTTCTTTAAGTGCAGTCGATCTTTCGACTCCTAACAATCGGCGTTTTTGTTTGACCGGAGGATGCAAGTGGATGAGAATTAGCCTATGACAAGCGACTGCAGGGTTGATGCTGCAATATCAGAGTGGGTCCAAGCGAATACGTCGAGGTTCACCCTTAAGTATTTCGCTAGATCATCCTTTACTACGGGGTGGAGTTGTGATCCAACTTTCTAGACCTTCGTTGGGTCGATGGGACTGATAGAAACATCCATCGTAGGTTCTGCTGGGGTAGCCCTTCCGAAATCGGGCTCTTCATCATCCCATGGATCGAGATCATTGGAAAGCCGACAGTGGCGTTTGAGACAGGACTCAGACGCCGTTAATTGCTATGCGGAGAAGGTCTTGTGTAACGTCCCATATTTTTACGGTATAATAATTAATTAATTTAATTATTTAGATAGTGATTTGGAGATTTAAATGGTTTGAATTAAATAATATTGAGTATTTAATTAATATAAATAATAGAATAATATATTTATTTCCGATATAGTCGGAAATAGTGGAATTCGCAATATTTTGTGAATTGGATTATTTATAAGATTTAATTCAGTTTAGAATTGAATTATAATAAAGAATTTATTATTTAAACGAAGTTTGAACGTATAATTATAATTGAGTTCGAAATGGCACGGTAGTTCATTATTTGGCGATTCGAACTTTAGTTGATTATACATAATCTGTTTTAAGTCGGATTTTTGTGGAACAAAAGCGCTCGGATCTGATGAACTATATTTTTCTAATAGAAGAGAAAAATCGAAATTTCGTCGTGCAGATTGTGAGATATGTCCAAATCAAATTTTCAGAAAGTCGCTATGGAATTCGTTTGTAATTAATAATGATTTATTTATATTATAAATGGATTTTTAATATAAATGGAATATTACTTTAATTTGGATTTGACAATATCGAGTTATAAATCCAAGTGTGTTAATTTTAAAGCTGTATGATATTCTATGTGAATACATACGATAATATTAATTTATTAATATTAAATTTAAATTGTTTTTAAATATATTAATATTTAAATGGTTTATTTAGAGCCTTAAAAATAGTCATTTTTGCAAACGAACCCCGTTTTCGATGAAATTAATTTTGTTGGATCTAGAATATTAAATTATTGTTATATTTCAATTTTCGTGATTTTTGGAGTCAGTATGTGGTCGTGCAGAATTTTAGTGTGAAAAAGAGTTGATAATTTGACTTTAAAAATATGTTGTGTGAGCAAACGGACTCGGAATTCGACGAAACAAGTTTCTTGGGTCTGTAATGTCGAACTGTAGCCGTATGTTCATTTTCGTCGAATTTGGATATATTACGTGATCATACGAAATTTTTTATAACAAACGGAAGTTACAATTGAAATAAAATCAATATAGTAATAAAATAATATAATATAAAATTTACCTATAAATATATCCTAATTTTTCTAACCCTTAAAACTTTTTCCTTCTGGTCAAAAGAAAAGGAGCCGCCCGTTCTTTCTCAAAATAACCAAATCGTGATTTGTAAAAATCGTATAAATCCAAGGAAAATTCAATAAATTCCATAGTTTGTATTCTTGAGCATCTTGGATCATTCTCTCCATCCTGCATAAGTTTTGAAGCATTCGAACTACTTTTGGTATGTTGCTTTTATACAGAGCAAGGCTAGGGTTGATCTCCCATGCCGATAAGGATGGAGTTGGGGTAAATGAAGTTCAGATTACTGTTTAAAATGATGAAGGGATTTTGTCTGTGAAATTTTGTGGTGATCGAACAACACTTGGTTCGTTGGAAATAGCAAGGCAGCCTAGGGCATAAATAATCTGAGAATATAAGCATTTATTCAAATTGCGGTGGGTATATTTGGATTTAGGGCTCAAAAAGGAGGGGCTTTGTGAAGTTTTGGAATTTTATGTAACTAAATTTGTCGCACTTCTTTGTTGGGTGCTGTGAAGGAACTCGACGTCGCATATGGGAGGAGGAAGGGTTGCGCGAGGTGATGGTGTTGAGAGGGTCAAGCTCGGGAAGAGGAGGAAGAAGATGAATTTGGTTTGTAAATTCATGAACTAGTGTGTGGCCCATGCTACGCATACAGGCATCGTCTATAACCAAATCGACGTTGAAAATTGTTAAAAAAAAATATTGCATGAAAATAAAGAAATTTATATAGCACATGAATATATATTTTAACTTAATATGATGTGTGTGTGCTATTGTCTATGTTTATATATATACATACATATATATATATATATATATATATATACACACACACACACACGCACACGCACACACATACAATTTGTATATTATATATGAATGTTATACACACACATATATATTATATATACATGTTATACACACATACATATGTTTATTCTCCGTGTGTATAGTGTATGGAGGTTGCGTAGTGCAATACTTTTAGTAGAAATATCTACATGCAATACTTAATTTTTGTTATGTGTAGTGGTCATTAAATATTTGAAATGTTACTTCATCATAATGAATCAATAATATATGAACACATCTTGTACTGGAAAAGATAAGTAGGAAACGACACAAGTTTACCATAATATTAGCCGTTTTGTGTATCCACTTCTCAAAAAGTCCCTGATCCGTCCAAATCCAAAATTTTATAGTATAAATACATAGAATAAACATATAACATATTAGTTTCGTAAAATAAGAATCAGTCTAACCTAATTCTAGGGTTCAAACCTGAGATAAGGTGTGTGAGTTATAATTTGTTATTGTAATAACTCTATTATTACCATGTGCATAATATTTTTAAATCATTTTCGTCTATGTGCCATAATACTCATAAATTAATTATGATTTCAAATGTACAATCAAATGAGAAATATATTATCCTAAATTTCACTTGATTCTTTTAAAACGAAGTAAGCAGAATATAGAATGTCACCAAAGTAGATGAAAATAAAATATCATGTATGGTAATTTGGTAAAATAAAATTAAAAAAGAGGAAATGAACATAGATTCAAAATTATGTATTATAATTTTTATAAAACAACAAAAAAAACTGTGATTTGAGTAATATACTTTCTTTAAAATGCTAAGAAATATTTAAAGTTAATAACCATTTCTACTGATATTGATTGATGTCTACATGAAAAAAAAATGAAAACATTTGACTAAAGCACGAAACAAACAAGTAAATATTCTATGGGAAGGGTTTATTAATTTGAAAATGGAAAGTTTCATTGGACAATGGAATACCTAAGCAAGCGGTTTATGGAGAAAGTAAATGAAAGCAACGGTATAAAAGTAGACAAAAAAATTACACTACAACAAATCTAAAATTAGACGTTAAAATATGTGCTCAAAGTTTTCAGAAACATATTTGCCTTATTCTATACCAATCCACATGTTTCTTTTCCAAATAAACCAAAAGTTGACCATAATTGAAGGTTGGCTTCTATGGCTTTTATTGAAGTAAGATCTCAACCATTTGAGTTTCAACTATGTTTCGATTTTCAAGTAATTTGTTAAATGACGCCAACCCATCAATAAAATTAGGGGTGTCAAATGGGTTGGGTTGGGTCTAAATGGGTTGGGTCGAGTTTTGACCCAACCCATTTATGACCCATTCTCTTTGACTCATTTATTACCCAATCCGTTTGTAACCCAACCCACAAATAAGTCGGTTACCCATTTAACTCAGGTATCTAAAGTTGATTTAGCAAATAAAAACAAATGCTAAATTTTTAAAGTTAAAAAAGTCAAAATTACGAAAATACCCTTCATTTTGAAAAAAAGTGAAAAAAATAAATAAATTTCAAAAAATCCAGAAAACTACGAAATGAAAAGTAAAAAAAAATATTCGAAAATTACGATTTTTAAAGCTAAATATGTCAAAATTACGAAAATGCCCTTCATGTTGAAAAAAGTGAAAAAAATAAATAAAAATTAAAAAATCCAGAAAATTACGAAATGAAAAGTAGAAAAAGAATTATTCGAAAATTACGATTTTTAAAGCTAAATATGTCAAAATTACGAAAATGCCCTTCATGTTGAAAAAAGTGGAAAAAACAAATAAATTTTAGAAAATCCAGAAAATTACGAAATGAAAAGTAAAAAAAGAATTATTCGAAAATTACGATTTTTAAAGCTAAATATGTCAAAATTACAAAAATGCCCTTCATGTTGAAAAAAGTGAAAAAAACAAATAAATTTTAAAAAATCCGGAAAATTACGAAATGAAAAATAAAAAAAGAATTATTCGAAAATTACGATTTTTAAAGCTAAATATGTCAAAATTACGAAAATGCCCTTCATGTTGAAAAAAGTGAAATAAATAAATAAATTTTAAAAAATCCAGAAAATTACGAAATGAAAAGTAATAAAAGAATTATTCGAAAATTACGATTTTTAAAGCTAAATATGTCAAAATTACGAAAATGCCCTTCATGTTGAAAAAAGTGAAAAAAACAAATAAATTTTAAAAAATCCAGAAAATTACGAAATGAAAAGTAAAAAAAGAATTACTCGAAAATTATGATTTTTAAAGCTAAATATGTCAAAATTACGAAAATGCCCTTCATGCTGAAAAAAGTGAAAAAATAAATAAATTTCAAAAAATCCAAAAAATTTATTATTTTGAAAATCATTATTTTAAAATATCTTTTTTTACTTTTCATTTTGTAATTTTCTGGATTTTCTGAAATTTTTTCATTTTTTTCACTTTTTCCAATATGAAGGGCATTTTCGTAATTTTGTTTCTTTTAGCTTTAAAAATCGTTATTTTGAATTAATTCTTTTTTATCTTTTCATTTTGTAATTTTCTGGATTTTCTGAAATTTTTTAATTTTTTTTCACTTTTTCCAAAATGAAGGGTATTTTCGTAATTTTAGCATTTTTAGCTTTAAAAATCGTTATTTTAAAATAATTCTTTTTTTATTTTTCATTTCGTAATTTTTTGGATTTTCTGAAATTTTTTCATTTTTTTCACTTTTTTCAATATGAAGGGCATTTTCGTAATTTTGGTTCTTTTAGCTTTAAAAATCGTTATTTTGAATTAATTCTTTTTTAACTTTTCATTTTGTAATTTTCTGGATTTTCTGAAATTTTTTCACTTTTTCCAAAATGAAGGGTATTTTCGCAATTTTAGCATTTTTAGCTTTAAAAATCGTTATTTTAAAATAATTCTTTTTTTACTTTTCATTTCGTAATTTTTTGGATTTTCTGAAATTTTTTCATTTTTTTCACTTTTTCCAATATTAAGGGTATTTTCGTAATTTTGGTCCTTTTAGCTTTAAAAAACGTTATTTTAAATTAATTCTTTTTTAACTTTTCATTTCGTAATTTTCTGGATTTTCTGAAATTTTTTCATTTTTTTCAATACGAAGGCATTTTCGTAATTTTGGTCCTTCTAGCTTTAAAAATCGTTATTTTAAAATAATTCTTTTTTAACCTTTCATTTTGTAATTTTCTTGAATTTTTTAAATTTTTCCATTTTTTCCAAAATAAAGGGTAATTTTGACATTTTTAATTTTTAAATTTTAAGTTTTTATAAATGTGTGTTTTTAATTTTAGATTTTAAGTTTTTTATAAATGGGTATAATGGGTTACCCATTTATGATCCTTTTAAAAATGGGTCAACCCAACCCATTACCCATTTAATAAAATTCATAAATGGGGTTAACCCAACCCATTTGTGGATAGGGTAAATGGGTTGGGTCATATTTTGACACACCTAAATAAAATATTGTAAAATTCAGCAAATTCTAATTTGAAGTTGCCTACCATTACTTCAGCGAAATTACCGTAACATTTTTCATTATTCTTTGGCATATATATAATAGAATTAGAATTATGTTTAGAACATTTGTATTACTCTAATTTACCCTTCGGCTGCTACCCTTGGATGTATATTTTGAACAGAACAATGCATTGTAAAATATAATATATGCACGATAATGATGTATAGACATAAAATGCTTGCTCTATGAAGAATAACAATAACGGTATAAAATTCATTTTAAACATTCTCACTCTTTATTTTAACGCAAAAAATCTCATGGGTAATGCGAGATGCATTAAATTTAAGTCATTTTGCAATAAAAATAATCCATCATATGTCCTATGCATAACTGTAACTAAATTAAGCTAAGTTCTTGATGTTTATATAATTATCCTACTATATTCACCACAGAAAAGTACAGTTATGTATGCATTTAATTGAATATAGGTTATTTCTACACCATTAACAATCATGGAAAAATTCGTAACAACCAACTGCAAATGTTTTTAGCAACAATCATACATAATTCAGATGTACATACGATGTTATAATAGACGCTGATACATAAGTGAGCAAAGCAATAAATAAAAATAAGTTGATCTCCAACTTTTCTAAACGGATAGACAATAGACTTGCAAATTCCAGTACCAAGCATCCTTTACAACCATGCCCAAAGAACATCAGCTCTAGTAATCTCTCTATATTGTTCAACTCCAAACACCCTCTCAAGCTTGGTAATTATTTTATGATTTGGTATGACCTTCCCTGTTTCAATTGTTGTACTATTTGAGGATTTTCATTGGTAACCTACGAATATATGCAGCTGAGCTATTGAGCTTTTTATCCATTATGTTTCTCTTACAACTCAGTAGGGACTCTCAGACAGATTTTCTGTTTTGCCTGCAAGTACGAACAATAGCCTGTTTAAGAAATTCGATATCAATGTCACTACATCTAGTAGGCATGACAACCATTTCATCATTTTTGCCAGCAAAAATGGGTGCTTTGTTTGGATCACGACTGAGTTCCAACATTCAAAGATGGGTCTGGCCTCCAGTATTTTTGGTATTATATTTGCAGTCAGATCAACTGAACTTGGGTACCAAATGGAGTATCTAGGAATAATAAGTTTATTTTTTGAACTTCGGATCAATTTTTACTGATTTCCCAAAATACACTACATTACATTACAAAACTAAGTAACTCTTGTAGAAATAACATCTGTGTCAAACATTAATACAGAAAATATTAAAATAATAAACATTGTTAACTACCGGTCTTCACTGCATTATTTACGTGCATTCTCCTAATATAACCAAATTGCATACCAAGTTCCATGTTCAATCCTAATCAATTACCTGGTCTTTAAGTCTGTTCAAATACCGTTTATAGCAGTAATATTTTAAAGCCCTTGGCCCAGTTGGACAGCAGTTAATTCATTTTCCAGCACCTACATCATCTTCCACCCGCTAGTCACGTGATGATAGGAGAGTATCACAGGTGCAACTTAGTATTCATCCAGTCCGACTTTTGCAGTCTCCAGCCCAATTTCAATGATCAAATTTATTTATCATGCATCTCCATACTGTTATTTCTATGTTAATGGATGGCCGATATGCAAGAAAATAATGGACAATAACAGAGAATTAGCTTTAAATATGGTTATGCATTGGGGGAAAAAATGAATTTTGCAGACAAAACGAAAAGTGTGATTACTCAAACGCTACTATTTTGCAATGCCTTTTCAACAAAAAAAATAATGATCAGACTTTAAATACAGAAGCAATTTACCGTTATACCACCTAAAATGAAGCAATTATAGAGCAAAGACATACATTAGTTTAGGTAAATTTTGAATTTTAAAAAAGGTATGCATTAAAGAAATAAACTTCAAAAATACACCAGATTTATGTCTATAATTTATATTGTAAAAGAAGCAACATATAAAGTTAGCGATTTGATAGTGTTTATCTGCAATTTCTAAACCATACCAAATTATATAGGAAAGAAGATCAAAAATGGAAACAAACTCATTATCTAGCCACTAAGAATGCCAATGATGTCATTTTATTTAATGCAACCTCCTTAGGTAATATATTTTCAACTGGAAGTAACAGAAAGTTATCCAACTATCAACACTTGGCTTTGAAACAAATTTATAACATATTATTACTTAGTTTTTCAAATAATGGTATGAAAAGTGTGTGGGCCAAATATAACAGCAATGCGTAAACATAGGTCATTAAAAAAAATGTACATCCAATACATATGGCACATACAGTGCACGTATTATTTTACTGGATAGAAGATATGGTTCTCCGCAAATATGCACTTAACATTGAGAATCATTTATTTTGAAATTTCAGTAGACACAACTTATTACGAAATTTGTGATAACAGATTATGAAGATGGGTACTGAAATATGTACATTTATTATTGTTAATATCAAAAAATTCCTTGCACTGGATAATTGCATTTTTATTCATTCACTGGAGTAATAACTATACCTCCATTGCAGCAAATTTCCAGTGCACCTTTATAATTTGAATGTGTCTTAAGAAAACATATTTATTGGTACTTAATGTTAGCAAGTTAGAAAGGTTATAACTGTAAAATGATCGTGAAATTTGCTAAATTCATGAACTATTTCAATGCATGTATGCATGTATAGATGTGTGTATGTGCGTGGGGAGGAGTTACGGGAGAGGGCCAAAAAAAAGAGTATTAGCATTAAAAATGGTTATGCGCTGGAGAAAAATAAAGTTTGCCAAAGGAAAAACGAAAATGTGATTAGTTAATTATTACCATTAAGTAATGCATTTTCAATAAGAAAAAAGGTCAAATTTTAAATGCAGAAGCAATTTACCCTGACAATTTTACCACTAAAATCAAGCAGGAGAGAGCAAAAACAAAGGTTTTAGGTTGATTTGTGAATTTTAAGCAGGGTAGAGTATTAAAGAAATAAACTTGGAATATACACCAGGTTTATGTCTATAAATTAAAATTATAAAAAAGGCAACATTTAAAGTAAGTAACTTAAATGATAGTGTTTGTTTGCAATTTCAAAACCATGTCAAATAATCAAGAAGAAAAATCAAAAAAGGAAACAAATCTATCATCTAGCAAGTGAGAAAGCCAACGATCATTTTCTTCAATGCAACCACTTAAGATAATATGTTTTTAACTGAAAATAAAGAGAGAGAAAATTCCAACCATCAACACTTTGCTCTAAACAAATTTATAACATATTGTTATTTAGCTTATAAAATAATGGTATCCAAATTGTGCATGCCCAATATAACAATAAATCTTAAATAAAGATGATGAAAAAAAAATATGTGCAATCAACATATATACCTGTCATTTTACTCAACAAAAGATACACTGCTCTGTTAATAATGCACATAACGTTGAGAATTATTTGCTCTGAAACTTCAAATAAAATTAATTATTAGGAAACTTGTGACAATAACACGTCATAGATTATGAAGTTGGATGTTGAAATTTGTATATTTATTGTTGTTAATGTCAGAATTGTGCTTTTAGTGGTTAACTGCATTTCTTTTATTCATTGGAGCAATCTCTAAATAATGAAGTCCCCATTTTAGCAAATTTTTGGTGCAACTTTAGTATTTGAATGCATGTTAAGGAAATATATTTATATTGCTCTTGTTTCGCAATTCCAGCAGTTTTGGTTTTCGCTAGTCTTTTGCATCAAGCATAGATAAAGTAACTTTAAAACATGAAGCATTTTCACAAACCTGGTGCTCAAGAATGCTTCCTTCATGAAATGATATTTTCTTTGTTAACTTCAACTCCTAAATTGTGAGAAAAACTCTGTAGTCAAATTCTCAATAAGGTTTCTTCAATTCTTTTGGTTCCTCAAATAATTGCAGGCACAAAAATAAACAAACAGTCCCGGCGAATGAAATATAAAAATATTATTGAAATGCCTTCTTGTTGACTTCACTACTGAAGTTGAAAATAGTTCATCAATTTCATCTTTGGTAAGGTAGTAGATAATCTTGAAAAGAATGACTTTTAGCAATAATCAGCAAATAACATAAGTACTAAAACCAGTGTTGACGGAAATAGTAGACATGAAACATGTAACAGTTGCTCTAAACTTTATAGATTGCTCACAAATATTTTCATCAATGGTTGCATTTGATATCAATGCACAGAGGAGGAAAACCATAATTTTGTCTTAAACTTGGTAATTTTTCTGTTTTGTAATTTCACTTTACAGTCAACACATCCAGGTGCTAATTTTTTCTCTCCATCACTTCCATTTATAGTCAACACGGTTTTCCAGCTCATTGTTTTACAATAATAAATCTACAATTAGATGCAAAATTGTACAAAATGTTGAAATTTTTTAGTAAGTAATTATGGCTAACGAAATACACCAACTTTTTAAATTAAACAATTAACCAAATTACAAAATAAAAAGTAAATCGCACATGTTGATGCAGTAAACTGTGTAGAATGTATCATGAACTTATATTGTACTGAAACGTGAAATTGATAACAACGGAGTGATATTTTCTCAACGTAGTTAATTAAGAG
Source organism: Allium sativum (assembly GCA_030737875.1). NCBI lineage: Eukaryota > Viridiplantae > Streptophyta > Magnoliopsida > Asparagales > Amaryllidaceae > Allium > Allium sativum. Next base: position 525,976,315 of record CM060922.1, on the reverse strand, counting down.
TTTATAGTACAACTAATGTGGTATCTTCATTGCCATATGTTAAATTCTAAATTCTAACATTAAAATTTAGTATCATATTCATGCAAATTGGACGTCCCAGTGAGATAATTAGGTATTACAAAATTGGCCAAGATTGTCCACAGAGAAAAATGGAATAACCGTCCTCAAACTTGACACCAAACTTTAGTACTAAATCTTAGTGGTAAAGTGAGTTGGCTCGTGGATCAGTGTAATACATAATCAAATTAGTGAATGTATTCTATAGCATGATTGAAATAAACAAAAAAAAATCAACAGAAGACAGAGAGTAAAATAACATATCAGTAATAGTTGTGAACAATTACTTGCGTTGAAATCAGAATTCGCTACGAAGTGATCAAAATTGAAACATTTTGTAGTACATGGCATATCGTATGGAATATTAGAAAGGTTGAAAACAATAACACAATTGCTCAACACATAGCAGCTTAAAAGGACATGGTTATGCATTTTGTAGTACATAGAAAATATTTCTAATCAAAATTGCCAAATAAAAATGTATTGCAACATAAAATGTTTCTTGAAAAACAAAACCAATTAACTTACGTTTTGAAATGGCATTGACCTTATAGTTTGGTAACATAAGTCGACTCTTCTGGGTATTTAGAAAGTAAAACTGCCAAATTCCAAATTGTGGGTCTATTGGATCTAAGAACACTAATTGATTTAAACATATCTCAAACGCACATAACAATTTACTTTAATTTATAGAATCTGAATTATCATCTTAGTGGAATCAATCTATCGAGAAGCACCCGCAGCTTTTGCACCTAGAGCCCGATATCATTCATTTCGTCAGTTTTAGAATTTGAAAACTGAGGAAATTTCAAATGACCGTTGTGATAACCAAAAAGACAAATGATGACACCATATTTATATTTAACAAATGATGAAATCAACCAGTATACTTAGTCAGACATAATCTGGTTAGCATAGCAAAATACATAATTCGGTCAGAAGTACAAATTGTAAATCAACATGTGTATACACTGAAGAAAACCAACAACATAATAAAGCATGGATTAAAAATTGTAGACAAACATGGATAAATTCTATAAGAACGGAACCCCTAAATTTGAAGCTACTTTAATAGAATATTAGATGCCAAAGCTTTCCATTTTAACACTATCGAAGACAAAGAGCATACATTTTGAACTATGAAATTTTAAACTTTCAAAAATATAATAAAACCAAAGGTTATAACTTATAGTAAAAAAAAATAGGACAATTCTACAGTGTGAAACATCAACAATTCAGATTTAAATTTTGAAATTTGTAGATATAAAAGGTTTGATCCTCAAAATTTGTCATAACAAAAATTGGGGAAGGTTTTATTGTTTACTCCCCGTAACTGTAATGGATCAAAATTGTTTCAAATTTGAAAATCCAAAGCTAAACATTGAAATCTAATGATCAAAAAATTTAAAATGAAAAATACAAAAATCAAAACTCATAAGGAAAGCCGTTAAATGAAAACTCATACAACATCTTTAAACTTTTTTATTAAAAAAATAAAAATAAAAATCAAAGCTTGTAAATTATGGCATTCTGCATTATTAAGATTTAGATATGTAAATTGACGTCGTTTAAATGTTTACAGTTTAAAGCCTTAACGCTCTCAAAATGCCAATGATCAAAATTTATAATCATCTGGCTGTTTATGTATCAAAAAATGTCATTGATCAAAGTTGTTAAGCTTCCAATTTTAAAAATCTTACAGATAATATTCAAAAGTTGAAAAATGAGAAAAACAGAAGTTGAAGATATTAAAAAGGAGAGCCCCAAATTTCTAATTTCAATGCTTACATTAATGAACTACATTTGGAATCATGAAACTAAAATCATGTTAATTACAAACAAAACTTAAACACAAACATTTTTTGAAAAAAAAAAATTTCAATCAAATACAACTTTTACTGTTTTTTAAAAATCTATTTGCATCTTCAAAAGAGCTATTAATCTTAAGTGTAGCAATAAATGTGTACATTTCATATAATAGAACAGATGGATAATTTAAGCATTCTACAACCAAGATCAGCTCTCATTAACGCTACTGCAGATTGTACTGTAAGTTATATTGTTGAAATACATCCAAAAGTAGGAAAAAACTTACTGACAACTTCAAATTCACCGATCAGTACATGTTGACTTCAGATTCACTTATCTGTGTTTGAGTTGTCCCTGCGTTCGCGGAAAATATTGTCAGCTAGTCAGTGGTTATAAATTAGCACGATCAACAAATAAATGATTTCAAAAATTATTAAGAATGGAAGTGTGGATTAACAGGCAAATATATGTATGAAGTCAATCATAATGTAACTGTGGAAATCAGGCGCGACAAACAATTAACAATCGTTCAGAAGTAAATGAAGTAGACAACTACATAAATCCACAAATAGTTAGTCAACCATGAGAAGAAAAAAATTAATGGGAAGAGATCCAAAATGAAATCATCATTAAATTAGGATAACGTTGTAAGAACTGCATATTGCAACTTAAACAAACAAAATGACTTTTTACCAAAAGTAAAGTTTAGTATAATTTAGGCACTTTAAACTGTAATTACACGGCATAGAAACGATTACGTTACCGGGTAATATAGATTATCATTTTCATATAGCATAAGCGTTACATGTTAAGAAATAAAAATCTAATCCCTTGTAGTATGTATACAAATTCAGAGTAAAATATACGTACGTGTTGTGTGAAAGTAATGTGAATTAACATGTATTTTCCCAAAAAAAATAATATCATTTTTCTATATTCCTTTTAGTCTCATATCAAAATCAGTATGTGTGAACTGAATATACTACATATTAAGATACCGGATTAGCAGTTGGAACAATGAAAATTCCAATTTTAATCATCTTTTCTAATGAACTAAGGAGAAAGGGTTGACAGTAGTATTACACCCTATCATGCAATCTTCTGTGCAAATTCCTGGTTTACACTACCATGCATTTCCACCTCATGTCCTCGTGAGAATAATACAGGATGGTTGACAATTTATCTAAAGTGAACCAGAAAAGCCGATGCCTGCAGCGCAGTTGCATAACGCACATACCAGACCTGAAGCATATGCATCTATTTCGCTCATTGTAACAGTTAGGATAATTAAATGTATTTGCAAACTAAATACAACCTCCAAAATATAGTTATCTGAGTAATCACAGAACATTGTGAGAGGAATGATCGGGCAGCGAAGGAAGAAAATATTTGGAAAAGAAAAAGGACAGATGTCACAATACAAATGCTTTGGTTTCTGCTTTCCATTATAAGTAATAGATGCTAGCAACGTAGTTTGACATGAATGCCGTCTTCAATGTTAACCTTCTAATTTATTCTGAGTTTTAACCAAGGAATATCTTCTTTTTTTACGCAAAGAATAAAACTGTACAAAAAAAGGATCTCTAAGCTTAATGGTATATGTCTTCTAGCAACATCAAATAAAGGGATTCTGACAAATTAGTGAATACTGTTTACAATTACTTGAAACCCAAACATGAAATTTGCACCAGTTGAATTAACGTCTGGTCCATTATGTAATCATTATTTACCATTATTTATAATTACTTGAATTCCGAAGTAACAGGAAAAATTCTCAATTATGCTTATTTTGTTCAACATAAAGGCAAGGTTACATTTTCCATTGATATGATAATTAAATCAAAAAATAGTTTTTTGTCTAAAAGAATATTAATGTGGAAAAAATTAATTGATCAGTTATCTAAAGGCGAAACCCGAAAGATGTGCGGTTAAGAATGAAGAAGAAAATATATGACTTGGTTTTACGAAAAAATGAAAACAAATAAATAAGAGGAAAAGGATTTAACTAACCATAATCATTAAACAACCCTCCATCTCCATAAGTTATCAAGTAGTTTCACGATTGAATAACACATAATACGGAGCAATGCATACTTTTATGATTTGCTCCATGAAATGTTCATCATGTTAAAGGAAGCATCGATTATGAGAGAGTTATTTGTTGTAAAAGGAGAAAGTGGATTACCAAAATTCACAATATAACCACAAAAAATTGGGCAACTTGTTAATGATCATGGGCAAAGCCGATACATGTCTACGATCAAATTTACATTGTTGTTTGTCCCTTTATATTTATCATAGACAGTAAAAATGGTTTTTGTTATATAGATGTATACACACATGCATACAAATATAACGTTCTGTTAAGGATGTAACGTGCAAAAATATTGGATGTAATCTTCTACTATACAATGAAAATATGTTAGCTTGGTTAAGCTTTTATAAAATGCCAAAAGATAAACCTAGCATTAATTAATAATTATTCATTAAAACTTGATCTATGTGTATACTCAAGTTAGAATTAGTTAATCAACCTTCTCCTCTCTTATGCAATGAACTTTTTTTTTTTTTAACCTAAGAGTGAATTCATAATATTCTAAAATTACATCACATCAATCCAATTTAAGGTTTCAGTGGGATGAAATTATTTAATCTACATGTATGCTTTTGTGATGACTTTATCATATTATAAACAGTAGGCGTTACTTCTCAAACTGGATGAAATGTCCAATGATAATGATCAATAGCAATAAGAGCAAAAGAAAAGAACATAAATCTAAGCACATATAACAAAGTTTGAATAGCAATTAGAAGAGTATCCCACTTCAAACCCATCAATTATCTCATCCTTGTGAGTTAAGAGGAAATATAAAGAAGATGAAACATAAAATTCCATATAAGAAGAAAGACAAAGAAACGTATTTTTAAAACATTGCAATACTTTTAGGATATTTGACGTTCTTACATCCATATTAAAAACATACTCATAATGCATAAGAAATCAAACATTGCATTTGGATGGCATTCAATATGGTGAAAAGGCATATCATTATCTATACTAAGGGAGACTCTTATGATATCACCATTGGTCATAAAATAAAGAAATTTCATCAGCCTAACTTAATTTTGTATACTACAATTTAAAAGAAATATTCATTGGTATATGTGGTAACACAAATATGTAGCAAAATACACCCACATATATAGAAATTAATTAATAGTTGTGTGTATGACTAATGAGAATATTTAAACTAAGTCTAGTCGTGCAAAATCAATTTTCATATTTTTTTTGAATAATGAAAAAATTAGTTTGATATAAAACATCTTTAACCCAAAAACCAATCATATGAGCACGACCGTGTATACTCATCACTTCTAGTTACGTAATCAAATTAAGTTACAGTAAAGAATATTTTGTGATTCCATATCAAGTAAATTTATGGAAAATTCATACATAAGTCTGTGAATTTTGAATCTAAATATCGAAAAAACATTAGAGTACTTGAGACTGCAGGAATACCCAAAACATGTGGATTAACTAAGAAAATGCATAACTAAGATTAAATCAAATTCGAAAGAGAATTTTAAGTCTGAATTCCACATACTGGTCCGTACATGGTTTAATTTATTCTAAAGAACAAAATTATAATTGTGATTAGAACAGAAGAAAATGAATCAAATGTCATATGGACTTCATATGCGACAACAATTTATCTATTTTGATTTATGTACTAATGCATCTATAGGAAGTATTCCTCTTAGCTTTGTAAATATTAGTCAAATGTCTGAACTATCATATTCCCAAATAAAAATAAAAATTAATCTACTACCCTATACAATAACAATTTTTTTCAATAGCAGCTAAGGTAAAGTGAATGAAGCCTAAAACAAACTAATTCTGTTATGCATTATGTAAATTAATTTGAACAATTAGAAGGGATGACTGAGCAAGTAACACCTACCCATTTATTACAAAAATTTCTTGGTGGTCTTAAAGAGGAAATTAAGTTTGATGTCATTGCATTTAACCCTCAAAATTTATATGTATATATCAGTATAAAATATATTCTCACATGCTCATATTAATCAAAACTTATTCACCTCTAACAGACCAATGTGGCTGTGTATTGATTTGAATAAAAGATATCATAAAAACGAAAAATGGTAGCATAAATTAGGTATACAACACACATTATTTTTATCATATCACAGCTTTGGACTAACAGACTAATAGCCACTAACTGAATTAAAACAATTGAGATCCAAGAGCATTTTCAGAGCTTTTCTATCACCATAACAATGTTAAATGTGCATCAAAATAATCCGTAAAAGATGCTCAAAAATAAATAAATAAAATCCAACAGAAACAGTAAATATAAAAATAACAAAACAGTGATTCCTTATGAAGAATCAACGCCAACAATGTCTTCAAAGTCGGAATCATACCTATCTGAATAGGGAGACTTAGGATGTTGTAACAGTTTATACGACTTAATTATTTGTATTGGACTCATCTGCATTTTACAGAAGACAGAAGCCGTGGATACATAATGAATATACAATGGTTTCCACTGTAGTTAAGTTGAAATCCAAAATTTGAGCATCAGTTTCAAACTTCGAACAAATTGTACAAAATCTGATTAAAAATGCGGTAGCCAAAAGGAAATAAAATCATTAACTACAAACGATTAGTAAGTGGTTGCAGATAAATAATTCTTACCTCAACGCTTCTTGTTTCTACGCTAGAAATTCCTGGTCTTGACGTAAATAGAACCCCGGGTTTGCGATCGTTGAGGTAAGCGTATTCGAACTCTATCCCATACGACAAAAAAATTCCAATAATAAAGCAAAGAGTGGAGAATCGAACTTATCTGAATAGTTTGGTGCAGAAGGAAGTGGAAGCAGAATTGATTATTGGGAAAAAGAAGCGTAAGCGAATGTGATCAGGGAAAGGAAGGTCAGTGAATTAGGGAAGAATGCGGTTGTGAAACTGAAAATATGTGATAGAAACATAAGGGGATTCCATCTCCGTTTGTTTGACACCGTGAACACGTGTCGTTCAAACAAATGCGTGGTTTCTGCTTTCCATAATAGACGGTGGAGTTAAGGATCGAAGAAGATGCGTGATATCAAGGGTGCGTTCCTAGCGTCTTTTCGGCACGTTCAACTTTTCGTTGGCGTCCGACGCGTCGGACGACAACAACTTTACCCTTTCCAGATTCCACGATTCTCGAACGTTGGAAAAGTAGCTGTTGACGTCCGACGCGTCGGACGCCAACGGTTAATTTTCCAACGTATCGTTTCAACGGCTATAAAACCATCACCCCCTCCCCCCATTTTCTTCCTTCATAACCCGAAAACCCCCACCTAAACCCTCAAATTTCGATTTTTTTCGAGTAATTTCAAGCTGCAAAAACAGTAATTTTTTATACGGTTGTATTTATTTTTCAATTTTCTATAACATATGTTTCTTCATATTTTTCTGATTTTTTTTTTATTTTTATGCAGATGGCTTCCTCTTCCACCTCTGCTACCTCGCAGTCATTTGCGAATTGGACGGACGACCGGGAGTCCGCTTTCATAGATATTTGCGTTGAGTTTATAGCCGATCGCAATACAGACGTCAGTGGGTTCTACTTAACAGTCGTGACAACAATGAATGACCGTTATAATCTGCAGTTCATAGAAACCCAGAACAAAAATAAATGGAACAACATGAAGCGCTTCGCGATTGGGACAGACTGCTACGAACACCTGGCGGTGTATGGAATGCAGAGTTCGATTATCTGGATGGTCCAGATGATTTTTGGAGTACCGACGGTGGCAGACCTTACAGACGGTTCAGGAGGAACACGCCTTTGAAGTTCCGAGAGCAGGACATTTTGTTCGAGGGTTGTTTGCGGAAAGATACTTGTGCGTATCCGATACCTGAGGTTGCACCTCCTACTGCACCAACACCTCCACCAGCACCTGTGCCAGCTGCTTCTTTCTCCCCTTCCGACGCAGGTTTCTATACTGGTTGGATGGCTTCGGACGATCCCCCTTCTGGTCAGCCCTCTAGGCACAGACAGGTAGCGCGTGCCAGCTCGTTTATGACCGACGATACGAGACAGCTTGCTGCTCGTTGCTGGGAGCTTCTTCAGAGATCGGGTACGCATGTGGACCTTTGGGATATTTTGATGATTTTCCGCAATGATGAGCGGAATGTGGATATTGTTCAGGAGCTTACCGATGAGGGCATATGTGGGTTTATTTCAGCGAAGTTGAGTCAATTACCTCATCGTCGTTTATTTTAGATTTTCATGTACTTGTTTTAATTCCAGTACCGTTGTGTTCTTTATGTTTTATGAAAAACGTTGTCGTTTATTTTATGAAATATGTTGTCGTTTTGTTTGATGCAATTAGAATTTAATTAAATCAAAACCATTAATTTAACAATTAAATACCACGCTCAAATACCCCGTTCGCAGCTAAAAACACATTCCCTGTTCGCTACAGTACCACGCTCAAATGCCCTGCTCGCGTTGGTTAAGAACGCACCCCTACTGTAAGGAGCGGGTCGCTGTCTAGCTTCATTCGGGACGGAAGGGGATTAGTCTTAATCACGCTATTAAGGGTTAAAAGGAATTAGTTAGTTAATTTATAATTAATCTAATTATTAATGACCGTGCAACGTATGTTAACTTGTAAAATTTATAACTTCTGCATACATGATCCAAATTTGACGAAGCAAGATCATTTGGGATCGTATGGATGAGGGCTACATAATGGAACTGATTCGGATGAATTAAAGCTCGTTACAATTTATAGCGAAATAAATTGCTTGATCTGAATCAACGACGGTTATCGTTATTTAACGATGAACCATCAACGTGAGCAAAACTCACTAACTCTGCCAGTTTATATTTTTATAACGTATTTTTAGAATTGATAAATGATGGTTGATTGCTGTATGTTCATTGTTTAGATAAACTGTTAATTGATTAGTTGAAATTATAGATCTAATAATATATATAAATATATATATCGATAATCAAATATGGATTTTGTTTATCAGAATATTTCATACTGAAATGGAATTGATGTTATTTATATTGTTTAACATCTGTGGATGTAGGGAAACAGATTGAAGAGATCCAATTGGATTCCTCAATATTTATAATATTGTTTTTCATATATTGTGATATATGATGTGATATAAAATCCTTGATTGGTTTTGATGTATTGGGATGACACTTGTCTTTTTATATGGTATTTTAAATACCATAAGTAACACTGGAATGTGAAAAGAGAAATTTCAAAGTATTTATATAAAATCAAAGAATTGATTTTTATAAAAAGGAATTTTTGAAGTGGATATTGAATTTAAGGATTCTATAAAATCAATGGATTTTATAAAAGGGAATATTTGCAAAATTAATAGAATTATAAAAAAGGAATTTGCGAGATATAAAAAACTATAAGGAAATGGGTTTAAAGTAGACAGTTAATAAAAATTTGTTTTAACAGAAATATTGAGAAGATTAATTTATAAGTGATATTTATAAATTAATAAAAATATTTATTATTGGATAAAGTGAATATATATACGTATGAATTTATATTAAGAAGTAAAATCAGTTTTAACACCGATATGTGAAAATGGAATGAAAATTTAACATTTATAAAGGGAATTATGAAGGATGGAATATGAAATTAAAAAGGGGAAGAATCTATTTCAGTAATAGAAATGGAATTTTGAACGGACTAGAAATAAATAACTTGTTTAATAATAAAAACAAGTTGTGAGATTTATAAACAATGTTTATAAATGAAATAAAAATAATTATTAGTGGATAATTTGGATTGTAAGTTCGGTAGTGATTAGTGAATATGGAAACGGGAAATTAGGAGTTGTTTTAAAAAGGAAACGATGGAATTTATTTCGTTGTTCGAAATGTGAATAGGATTAAAATAAAATCCATAAAGATTTGTAATTAGAATTCGACTAGGCCAAATGTTATAAAATTATTTATAAAGAAAGGACAAATTTTCTCTTAAGGCTTGTTTTAAAAACTATTTCGCATTTAAGGCTGGTTTACAAACTTATTACCAAAAGGGGCTTGTTTCTGCCAACTCAGCTGACACATCAGCATTTTCTAACTGCCGGATGCAGCGCAACTATGAGTTGCTCTAAATTTTTTTTTTTAAATTTCTACAGGGTGCAAATTTAATTTAGAGTTTTCCCTATAGCGCGAGTCTTAGTTGCGCTGAAAACAAATTTTGTCCAGCGCAACTCATACTTGCACTTTTTTTTGGTATGCGTATTTTTTTTTTGTATGCGGAACTCATACTTGTGGAAATTAAAAAAAAAATTTAGAGCAACTCATAGTTGCGCTGCATCCGACAGTTAGAAAATGCTGATGTGTCAGCTGAGTTGGCAGAAACAAGCCCCTTTTGATAATAAGTTTTCAAACCAGCCTTAAACGCGAGATAGTTTTTAAAACAAGCCTTAAGAGAAAATTTGTCCTTATGAAATTATATATTCAACAAATCGGGATTTGACAAGGTAATTAATATTCGGTAGGAAACCTATATTTTATAATCGAATATAAAGGCGACAGAGAATTATGAACTATTTAAATAAAATCAACTATGAAGTTGACATGTAAACGAGATTTGATAAATAAAATGGAATGTGAATAAGATGTTATAAATGGACTCGATAATTTGAGCTTAAACCTGTGTTACTATTTAAATTATGAAATCAAGTTTCGATTTGATAAAATGAGTCCAGTTTTCTGTAAAGGAATAATGTTCACGTTTTAAAGTGAATAATGATTTAAAAGCAAACGTTTTGCAGATTTAAAATAGTTATAAAAGGAAATTGGAAATTTTTGGGAAGTGCTAAATTCAAAAATGAATTTAGAAATTTAGTTGGCCTGAAATATAAGTTATTTGAAGAGTGTAAATAGAATATAAGTTATTCGAGAGAGTTAATCGAATATAAGTTATTAGAAATGTAAATCGAATACAAGTTATTCGAAGAGAGTTAATCGAATATAAGTTATTCAAAGAGTGTAAATCGAATATAAGTTATTCGAAGGGAGCAAATCAAATATAAGTTATTCGAAGAGTGTAAACGAATATAAGTTACTCGAAGAGAGTTAATCGAATATAAGTTATTCGAAGAGTGTAAATCGAATATAAGTTATTTGAAGGAAGTTAATCGAATATATGTTATTCGAAGAGAGTTAATCGAATACAGGTTATTCAAGAGAGAGTTAATCGAATTCAAGTTATTCAAAGATATTTAATCGAATATAGGTTATTCGAGAGAGAGTTAATCGAATAACGATTATTCGAAGGAGAGTTATCGAATAGAGATTATTCGAGAGAGAATTATACTTTAGATTTCGACTGTATCGAATGTAGAAAAGTACTATTTACTTTCCGGGATTTTTTAAACCAAGATTTATTTATTTAATAAATTTATTATTTATTATTTGTTCAAATTAATGTATAAAAGTTATATCTGAAGTCAGATATTTCGAAAGTAGGGATTATAACATTATCGTTATAACCAATGTTTTTATAAAAGAAGTGGAATCGTAAACCGAATTCGAGAGTTGCATAACCAATGATTTGATAAGAAGTTAAGATACAGAGTTAAGGAAATTAGAAACTGACTGGAAATTAGTTAAGTTGAATGACTTTCTAAATATCGATCTGATGTTGGTTTCGGCCTTCGGGTTGATATTCAGGGAATTGTTCTCTTACTAGTTTACAATTAGAGACTGATAGATGTGGGAAGATAGTGATGCGTAAATAAGCAATGGAAACGTTTGCCAATGTTAATAACGTGTATTTTTTAAATTTAGGAAATAAGAATTTATGAATATATGAAAACGGAAAATGGGGAAATGAATAAATAAATGATATATTAATTTAAAGTGAAAAATGTTGATTGATGATTGATCGATAAAATTTCCATTTGGAAAAACAATCGTTGTGTGTATGGATGTTTTCCTTCGCTAGTTAAATAACCGACTATCAAAGTTTTGACCATTTTTCCATCGTCAATGCAGAGAGACCGGCATCAGATTTATTATCTGAAAACCACTCCGTATGGGCATTCGCGTTGCGAATCAAGTATGGTGAAGATAATTGAGGAGAGAGTTTATGCAAGGGCTGTTCTGGAAAATCCTAGGTAGAAATTGCCTAAGACGGGTTTAAAGAATAGTACAATCGGTTTGTCCAGTCCCAGGACAAACTGTATGGAAGAATGTCTGACAAAGTATATTTAATAGATCGCATAAGTTAATCTCTTCAAACATATTTACGTTCGGTGGTGGAGGAATTCGTTTCTCGTAGCTGTATACCCGTGGTATTTTTGGGGTAATCAATTTGTGACTTGGCGGGTATGACGATGTGACATTCAAAGTAAATAAAGGTGTGATCTGTATGTTATGGCCTCTAGCCTCACAACCGATAAATGGTATAAAATCGGGTAGGTCGCATGGCTAAGTGGGTAGCTCCCAATTAGGATGTATTGTCACCTGATCCAAAGAAATTCCATTTACCTCTTTAATCTATTTCGATGTTGTCCCTTTCGGGAAACGGTTGCAGATCCCAAACGTTAGTGATAATACAATCGGTATACTCAAGCGAAATGAGTGACCGGTCATGTTTAACCTGGGTTGCAAGATGTTCTTGTTGAACCTGCTGTATTCCTCTCTAAATATACACTGTCGAAAGATAGTCCCATATCTTGCCAGTTGGAATCCATTACCCAATAAGTGCCGGCGGTTTTGGATAATATATTATATATATGGAACGTGAGATGAAAGCGTTCCACTAGATTGCTATTTATTTGATTTAGACATTATTATAATATCAAAGGAGTATGGATTTTTGAAAGAATGTTTTGGGTTATCGTAAGGTAAAAACATCTGTGTTTATGTGTGTATTGGTCTTATGATTATTGTTTTTTTAAAGGAATTTAAAAGTTAAACAAATGGTTGGAGTTTACTCACACCAATCACATGACTGACCTAGAGTTTATTTTTATTTTGTTTTCCCTAAACTCTTGGGTGCCCAATTTTGTACGGGCAGTCAAGTAGTCGGGATTTTTCAGATATATTTGGAGAGCTGGAGCAGGAGACTTCATGATTATATAGCTATTGTTTATTTCCGCTATGGTGTAAGTGTTATACTCAAATGATGATTTGTATATATATACAAATTATTTCCAAGTTATTTTGTATACTATATTTTATTCATTCCGTTGTGAGATTCGTATTACTCTGGTTCTGTTGTTATGTTCTTCTTCCTCTTCTATTTATTTTTCTGTCTTATCTATTTCTCACCCTCTAACTTCTTTCTATTAATGTTTCGGTATTTCTGATTCTTGAATAGTCGAAATGGTGTTGTGTGTCGATTTTCGAGGTCGAAAATTCACGTTCGTTACATCTTGGTGCATGAAGGTGGAGACACGTTCTTGCCTTTGTCCATATTGCACGCATTTTCCTACTATATGAGGTAGCAATCTCTAGCCGTTGCTTGATTGCTTTTTGTAGTGCCGATCCAATTTCTGTCGGGAACTCCATTAGGAGGGACCAGGTGACATGCAAACTCGTAATTCTACAAGGAAGGGGCGTCCAAAGTAGACGTTGTATGGAGAGATGACATCGATGACCACGAAGGTGAGGACTCGGACCTGGCTTCGGTCCCCCCCTCCTAAAGTTCTACTAGGAGATCGACTACAACCACGGGGTGTTTGGCCTCAAGTTTCATCTAGTCATAGGCAGCTTTGAAGATGATGTTGACTGAGCTTCCTGACTTGATGATGATTCTTTGGATGAAGACTGATCCGATCTTGGCAGAGATGATGAGAGGGTCAATGGTTAAGATATTGCTTCTCGGGGAATCTCTCTCACGCAAGGTGATATTGTCCCGCATTTCCTTCTAAAGCTTAGCGAGGACAGATTCGTCCAAAGTAGAGCAAGCTTCGTAGGTAGCATGCCTTATAGAGTTGGCGTACTTCTCCATCTTACGGAAGATCTCATGCGTGGGGTGAGGTCTTCCGCTGATACTACTGATCACGATGCCCCGTGGCCTTTGTCTAGAATACCATAGGGCCGCATTTGCAGGTGTTCGAAGTGCAGGAGTTGGAGGGCTCGTTGCTGCTTCTGGAGGAGCAGGATCCTGAACGTACTGTTCTAGGCGTTTCTCGCGGATGAGTTTTTCAATTGCATCCCTTAGGTGGCGACAATCGTTAATATTGTGCCCATACATGTCATGGAATCTACAGTATCATCCGGAGTTTTTCTTGCGATCGGTGGATTCCCTAGTGTTGGGCTTTCTATACTAGAGCATATTACAAGTTTCATAGTAGATTGTCCCCATATCTTGATTCAACAGAGTGTAAACCCTATAAATTTGGAAGTGGTTATGCTTTTTAGGGTCTACATCAACCTGATTGTTGTTGCGACCGCTTGGTATTCCACTGTTCGGCTTCAACTTGTAGGGGAGCTGCTCCTTTACCCTTGTCGAAGAATTCTCCGACACATTTTCCTTTGACATTGTCGTCGTCGGTGCTAGTCTTTGGGTATTGGAGTGGTTGCTCCGAGAAGCTCGAGTATGCCTGGTATCCTCTTAGCACAGTAATTGCCCATCCTTTTTGGAAAAGGCCTCCAGGGTCTTAGGCTGTTTTCTATCGGTCTAAGTTCAAAATTTCAGAGGTAGGGAGGACACTGTTTGCATGTTGGAAATGCACGGTGCGAGGTTCTAGGTTGTCTACCTCAACGAGGGCAATATTGAATTACGCGAGGTAGCTTTTTAGGGATACTATGGGTCCTTAGTAAAGATTGGATAAGGTGAGGGCGTTCTTTGGAGTCGGAACGCGCATTCTGAACATCTTAAGCAATTCCGTGGCCAGCTAGCAAAAGTTGTTGATGGATTTGAATGACAGGAGAGATAGCAAGAGCAGAGTCGTGCACGACAGGAAGACTGGGAAACACTCGCATTGATTGCGTCGCTGGCCCGACTGGAATCCATTTGCCATTCATAGCGGTTTAAGAAAGCACAAGAGTCGGTCGTACTGTCATAGAGGGTCGTCTGTGACATGTTGAAGCGTTGAGGCCACTCGGTTTCGTGCACGATCCTAGTGAAGGCGCTATGCCTCAAGTGGGCTTCCCATGAGTCATTGGTGTTTTCCTGCATATGTCTCATGATCCTTCGGACCATGTCGGGGAGATACGCTAGGTGCGGATTTTCTGGTGGAACCTACTGATTTCGGGGACTTCGGGAGTTTTGTCTCGTGGACGTCTTCTGTGGTGCACATCCAGCTCATCCTCTTCCATGTCGCTGACATCGATGGCTTGGCTTTGGTATGGCTAGTGAGGTTGAGCGGGCTAGTGTGTATCCTGATCCAGAGGTACTTGGGCCTGTTAGGTTGCCAAATGCGTAGGCCCCATGTTCTAAGTGGCGACAATTGGGTTCTGTCGAGGAGGGGGTCTGTTACTCGGACCCAGTATGTCATTGATAATCAACCGGGAGCGGTCACGATACTGCATTCCCCCAATGTAAGTTACGTTGGTTCGATCACTGTATTAATGAGGTTGAACCTACTTCTCTGATGTGGGCCCCTTCATTCAGAAGAAGAGGTTTCCAATATAGTGCGCCGCGGTTGGGCGTTGTTCCGAGCTAGCTGAAGTCTAGCGACGATATGTTGACTTTCTCGCTGTTGGCGCATGAGGTCGATGTTATTTTTCAATGCCTGGTAGATTTCAAGAGCTTTATTTTCCATACTTCTTGTTAAGCGCATGAATCTGTGCTTGGGTTGCGGG
Organism: Allium sativum; assembly: GCA_030737875.1. NCBI lineage: Eukaryota > Viridiplantae > Streptophyta > Magnoliopsida > Asparagales > Amaryllidaceae > Allium > Allium sativum. Next base: position 525,960,620 of record CM060922.1, on the reverse strand, counting down.
GGCTTCGGGGTCCATAGGAGGAAGGCCGTCCATTTTGGCTGGGTTATCTTCCGGTTGAGGTTGCTGCGATGTTCCAGCTTCAGCTAAAGCAGAGGAGCTGATCATTGTATTCTTTGGTGGCTTAGCCATCATAAGTGGATTTTGGCAACGTGTTAGAGAAGAAATCCAAAGCGCGTCGAGATCGAGATGGAAGTATGCGACAAAGAATCGAGTTCCAAATTTCTCGGTGAAAGCACCAGAATGTTGAAGGTAAAAAGTATCACAACACCCAAAGATTCTCTGTTACATAAAGAATAGCGTTTCACATGGAAATAAAAGTGTAGAAAGTAGTAAATAACACAATAGATTTATAGTGGTTCGGTTCCGTCTAGGGCCTACATCCACTTTGGAAGAGACGCTTATATTTTATTGACAATAATGAGTTACAAGCTTATGACTATCTCAAGACATCCTTTTACAATTACAAGTATTTTGATGTCATAATTATCATATATGAATAATAGGAAAAAGACACTTTTGTCCTTTTTCTTCCTCAAAGCAAGGATGTCATTAAAGAGATCGCTTGGAGCTCTCAAGAGATGTCAAATCAGTCAATTTCCCAATCCTTTGACATGTGAGCTTGGGGTACTTATAGTGGAGGGGTTAGGTTGGAGTAGGTAGGAATTGAGGACCACAACAGTACATTTCCTGGAAGTAGGCCTCTAGAATTTCGGATCCCCCTTGTCGTGTCCCAAAAAATCGTATCCCTCTCTAGGGATACGAATTTCGTATCCCACGGGTTACGAAATTCATATCTATAGGATACGAATTTCATACTTCGTGGGGTATAGAATTCATACCCCGTAGGATACGATGAGAGTGTTTGCGTCATGGTGTGACCCAAAACGTTGGGATTCAAAACTATGTGGACCTGAGAGATTCGAGGTTACCTCGGGGTACAAAAGTGAGGCTTGTTGCTTCGAATACGAAGTAGGAAGGCATGGAGGGGTCCTAAGTTATGGCTTACGGGGGATCCGAGCTCCTTGGATCCTAAGCGTAGGACTAGAGCTAAAGGGGTCCGAGGTTCTGTGCATGTGAGGGGTTCGAGAATCTGGGGCACGAAGAAGAGGGATACGAGATTATGGGTAGCCCACAATTTTGAGGAGTTGTGAAGCTCCACCTCGCATGACTTTTTTCAAGCTCGTTCCCTTAACTTCTTGGAGACGCTTCGAGCTATATTGTCCCACGATGTGTTGTCATGCATGTCTGGTGTACTTTTGGGAACCAGACTAAAAGGCCGATTAACAGGGCTGGACTGAAAGTGGGTTTCTCACTTACTTAGACTTTTCTAAATATTGCCACAAAGACATTTCTCTCAAATATATATACACACACACATGCATACATACATACATATATATATATATTCTTAATCCATATTTCCTTTTTACTCTTTCCCAATCTATACGGCATGACTGCAAACCCACTAATCCGAATACTAACATTTCAAATAATAACAATTGGGACCCATCTTTATTTTCATTATAAAACACACTGTACACTTTTCACCCAAACTACCTAAGGTTCTCTTATTCTCAAG